>JAWLRI010001073.1:2066768-2090920 GCA_034781795.1 Crypturellus tataupa
CCCCGGCCGGCGCGGGGCCTCACGCGCGTCACGGCGGCTCGCGGCTCTCATTGGCTCCGGGCGCCGGGGCGGGGCGGGGCGACCGAGGGGTGGAGCTGACGGCGGGGCGGCCGGCCCTCACACTGCGACATTGGGGTAAAAAGTGTAAAAACAGAGAAAAGGGGAGGTGCGGCGCCTCACACTGCGAAATTGGGGTAAAAAGTGTAAAAATAGAGAAAAGTTGAGTGGCGCGCGCAGGGGGAGGGAGCGGCCTCGCTGTGTGAACAGTGTGAAACAACGCGGTGATGGGCAAAAAGCCACAGGCGGTTGCGCCATGTCCGAGGCTGAGGCCTGAGGCCGCACTGTGGCAGCTCCCCTTTGAACACCAAAAAAATCCGGCAACAGAAACGTTAACGCAAAAACATTTCTGCCCTCACCTTATAAACGAGGGAGGTGCTGTCAGCAGTAATGCAATTGTGGCTATGTTAGTGACTAATTTCTAATTACTGAAAGAGCAAACAATTGGATTGCTAAAAATCCAAGGAAATGACAACAAGTTTAATTGGAAAAGCAGGAAAAAGCAGAGCTCTGTCAAGATGCAATAAGCATTTCCCATTGCACTGTCCTTTAAAGGTCAATGTGTGTATATATAGATACATATACATATAATACAATGTTCTCAGATTTAAAAATATCTTGCCCGTAAGGTTAGCTCAGTAGCTTGTTCACAAGCAGAGGATTATGTTTGCTGGATAACAGCTGGATGTAAGTGGATATAGAGAGCTCAAATGCTCCTGTAATCACAATAATCAGTGGTAATATATGCCCCTTTTTTTTAACCAGGTGATCTGCTACTGATCATAGAATGAAGCCATATGTTCCTATGAAAACTCTCCTCTTGCTGAGCCATTGGCCACTTTCTTCATTATAATTAGCTTTCCATGAGGCATTATACATAGGGGAGACGGGACTGTATGTATATATGGAACAAGTGTGTATGACATTACATTTTTGATAGCATTTTTCTAGAGTCTGATCTTGATTCCAACCAAATCCAGTAATAAATTTGCTCTTTATTTAAAAGAGAGAAAGACTTTGCCATTAACCTTTCATAAAGAAAAGGACACGTACTGACATTTGATCTTTAGTGTTGCTGTTTGTATATGTTTATCCATTTGCGTTAGTTCTCACAGGATCCACATTTTGTGTCTCAGACACAAGATATTTACCCACAGAAAACATGTCTAGAGTCAGTGACTGAAATCTCCACAAGGTTTATTAATAGCTGTTCGGAAAGAGAGGGAGTGCTCTGGTTTTAAGGAGGGCTCCATATAAATGTTCCCAGTACTTCAAGTCCAGGAATCACACAGAACGTTCAAAAGCTTTTTTGAGGGTTTGACATTCATGCTGGTGACACTCAAGTATCAGGCAGCTGAAGGACAGCCAGGGCACAGCTATATTTGCTCCATGGCTCATTGCTGGCACGTCCCTGACTGAGCAGAGAGGCGATCTAGAGTTACTGCAGCAAAGTCTTCCCAAGCAGTCATAGGAAAGTGGCAGGGAATTGCCTTCACGTGAATTATTTTTTTACTAGGCAAAATAAATGTGAAGTTTGATGCCACATGAGCTATCAGAAGGATTAATGACGTCTTAAGATAGAAGGCAAGTCTTTAGGTTGTATCACTTCTTGTCTGTATGTTTGAGATAGTCAGTGGTCACAGACTTAAACATTCTTCACTGTAATTGTATCTGGGTCTGTAAACTGAGCAAACGCATCATCTGAAAATCGTATGTAGGCAGCAGGGTTCCAGACAAGCTTAATT
Source organism: Crypturellus tataupa (assembly GCA_034781795.1). Lineage (NCBI taxonomy): Eukaryota > Metazoa > Chordata > Aves > Tinamiformes > Tinamidae > Crypturellus > Crypturellus tataupa. Next base: position 2,068,571 of record JAWLRI010001073.1, read on the forward strand.
ATGCTCATTTTAATTTATGTAATTTAATTTCATTTTGGTAGGAAAAATACTTGTTAATTCACTTTCCTAGTTAGTAGTAGCCTTATTGTTATAATTATGGGGAAAAAAATCTTTGCAGAAGCCAGACGACATTTCCTGGTATGTTGCAAGACCTTTTCTATGTTTCATATGGTAGAATTTGCATGATTTATGTTATCACCTTAACACAAATAGTATTTCTGCCTAACTTCAATATGTTTGTCTATAGTAAGATTTTGTTAGATGTAGAGTGTATTTTTATGTCTGTAATGCCAGAAGAGAATGATGAACTTTGGTGTGTGTTTTTTTTATAGATCCAGCAGGCTGGACTGTTGATCATTGATACAAACATGGAGATTGGGAAGTTTCTCAGCATTTTTCACCAGTTCCAGGGGTTGTTTTCTAATCACTCACTGTGTTGACTTTGTTAGCCAAGCAATTCGCAGGAATACTTGTAAAATATTGATGACATAAATTTGAACTGCTAGCAAGTCCTGGAAAGTACAAGAAGTATAAGAAATAGTTTGAACCCAAAACTTAAGTGGGAGCTTCTCCAAAAGCTCTGATAACTTTAATGACTGACTGACCTTTTGGCTTTTTTTTACTTTAAAAAATGGTTTTAAAGCTTTCATGTGCTTCACTGAGTTAGGACTAGAGGTAACTTATATAAATATTCTTAATAAAGCCTTAAATCTTACAATGAACTCCGTTGACTACAGTAGAAAAGCTACTGGGAAGATGGATCTGAATAGTTTTGTGGCTGTGATCTCTTAGGAATGGTGTATTGCAGAGGGCCATGCAGACACTGTGACTGATGGAGCACCAAACGGTCCCCCTGTCTTTGCATGGTCCTGTCTCCTGATATTGGGAGCAGCCTCTTTGGAAGATGTGGGTCTGAGGAGGCTGCAAGGGACAGCTGAAGGCCCTGTCTGTGGGCAGGGTCTGTGCTGACAGTGCAGGAGATCTGCAGTACATTGTGTTTTACCTCATTCTAGGTATCTTGAGGGTGCTTGGGGTTTTCCATGCATGTGTGTATTTCCAGATGTACAGAGAGTTGAGTGTGTGAGAGTTTAACAGAAGTGTCATGGAGAAAATAAATCTCCTTTTATTATCACAAATCGCATCAACTGTTGAAAAATGCTATCAGAACATTATTAAGGCTTCAAAGCAAGCTTTCAAAAATAGAAAATGAAAGAATTCACATTACCTTTGTACCTTTTATGTTGTGCCACATGTGTCTGCTTTATAGTACAGGTTGTGTTTCACATCTGCATATTAGATTCACACCTCCTAACTGGCAGAGGACAAAGGCACAAGCTCCAGGTTGGACTGGCCACCTCTTCTTTCAGGGGTCAGTGACCTGCCTTGCTTCCTAACTACTGTGCTCTTTACCGTGAGGATCATCACAGATTCCTCCATCTTTTTCTGAGAGCATTTGAGGACACCAAACAGCAGTATTTATCCCTGTTTTATAGAACAGACCTAAGGCCCAGAGAGACTATAAATGAAACCACGTTTTGAAAAACAATTTGAAAAATCCCAAACAAGTTTTTTTCAGCACACTTGCTTGTGTGTTGTATGACATCAGTGATCATAAGAGAGAACATCATAGAGTGTGCCTGACCAGCAGTTCAGAAACAGCCCCTGAGAGCAGCTGAAGAGCGGCTGGTTTCAAACCAGGCCCTCTCCAATTCTACCTTAAGTCAAACCAGACATTGGAGCCATAGATCAGCTAATCGGAAACAAGACACACAGGTAGAAGCAGCTTTCTCACGGCTCACAGCAGTAAGAAAAAAACACACATCCATCTAGGAAATGAAACTACCAGCTTTGGTGTTTGCCATGCCGTGCCTACCTGCAGGTTGTGAGCAGATCTCAGCCAAACTGTTTCCTGCTGTTTATTTTTAAGCAAAAAACCTCGTGGTTGCTATTTAAGAATGTAGCTAAAGATCTTTCTTTTACAGGATTGACAGCATCATCTCAAAAGCCTCATTGAGGACACCAATGTCATCCAGATCTGGCAATACACAAGAGTATGAAAGTAGGGATCAGTTGCCTGGTTGTTCAGCTTCTCCACCAGAGTCTAGTGAGCCTGAGACTGAAGGGTTGGTATTTTATCACATGGATCTTTATGGATCAAGTGAGAGGTTTGATATCTTCCCTGAAGAGCCACATGGTCAAGGAGATGGATCTCAGGAGGATTTTAGAGAGGAATCTGCACTGAGTGGCAAAAAAACACAGAGCACACAAGAAGCTGGATATGACTTGGGAAAGGAGGTTGAGGAACTGGCCAAGATGTATGGACTTGATGAGGACAGAGAAAAAGAGCTTGAGCTCCTTGGAGGACATCTGGGGATGGTGGAGAGCAAACGGCCACCCTCTCGCACTGGAAGAGCAGGATCGCAAGGCTCTTTATGTAATGCATCAAAGAGCAGCTCTCCAGCTCAAAGTCAGAGCACAATGCAACAAGGATTTCTTTGTGAGACTTCTCAAGATGAAGATCAGAATAAATCAGGAGCAGAGGACGAGGCTCAGAGTCATATGTGGTCCAGAGAGGTGCTCAGCAACTGTGGCGTGTCAGAGGAGCGGAGCAGCCAGGCAGTCAGTGAGGAGGATGAAGCAGCCGATGTTTTTTGCTCCACCTGCAAGATTCCAATCCGAGCTTTTGATAAACTGTTTGGGCAGCACAAGGACCACGAAGTGGTTCAGCTTGACAGTGCTGTGGAAAGCGAGAAGGTAAGAGAGATGCAAGTGGGGCCCTCTTGTTCTGTGTGCCCATGAGACACTGTTCATATTGAGAACCATGCTGTGTTTGGTAGGAGGAGATTCATAAAAACATGTGCAAATTGGAAGAGCAGATTGCTCAGATGGAAAACTTTGCCAGTCACTTGGAAGAAATCTTCATCACCGTAGAGGTAAGAAATTTCTTCATGGGCTAACTCTGTGGTGTTCTGTGCAGAGCTGTTGTGGCAGAATCACAATGTTCAGTTGTTAACAAGGTAATTAAAATAATAAAGCCCAGATATATCTTGGGGTTTATCTGGGCTGGGATACTCAGGAAAATGAATGCTAGTGAATCTAAGTGAAATTAAACATTTGCACAGACACTTGCATTCAGAACTGAAGTGATCCCCACGCAGTATTTAAGTGGCTGAGGACCTGTGACCCAGCGCACCTCTGTGCAGTTTGCAGGAGTGCCAGGCACAGCCCAGCCCTGGGACAGAGGCATTGGATGTTGGACAGGACACAGCATGGAAAGGGTTGTGCTCCCGCTCGCTCAGTTGATGTCAGCTTGGCCCCAGAGGCAGAGACCCAGCTGGCAGCAAGTTGAATTGAAGCTGAACTCAAGGCACCTACTGTCTTTTTGCTGCTGCATGTGGCACAGAGGGACATCGGTGCCTGAGCAGGGGGCAGCTGATGGCAATAAAGCCTTGCTTGCTCCTTAAATCTTTCCTTCTAATGGTTTCTCCAACAGCGAGTAAAGATATAGGCATTAGCTGCTCAGCTCCCCAAGAGCAAATCCATGGATCCCACTGAGTTGCCATGGTTTCTCTAGTGGAAGGGACGTGCTTGGCTGTGGTGGAAACACTTGAGAGATTATGGCTAGAATGCATCCCTCGTTGTGCTCCCCAGGCTTAGGTTGGAGGTAGTTGCCCTGTATCATTGTTTTGATGATCATTTCTGATGCTTTTATTATATCTGGAAACAAATCCAATGCTCTGTCATGCCTCAGTGAGGGTGAAGAATTTGAATAAACCCCTAAAAATGCAAATTAGTCAAAACACAATTTCTATGTACAATTTCTATGGACTGGCATTGCCTCCCTGGCAGGGAGAATTTTAGGCAGGTCCGATTCTCTGGCTGAGCTGTGGGTCAGGCCTAGGCAGCAGGGATCAATCCCCCAAATGCCTTGCAGGAGAACTTTGGGCGGCAGGAGCAGAACTTTGAGGTGCATTACAACGACGCAGTGCAAGTGCTTGCCCAGAAATATGAAGAGCAGGTGGAAGCACTGGGGGAAGAGAAGAGAAAGAAGCTGGAAGCTTTATATGGGCAGCTAGTCAGCTGCGGGGAGCATCTTGACACCTGCAAGGAGCTGACAGACACAACCCAGCAGCTGTACTTGGAAAAAGACAAAGCTGATTTTATAAAGGTAAAGAATTTAACCTGGCAGATGAGCTCTGCTGCGTGCATGTAGTCCCAGCTGGGAGGTCCCAAGAGACTATTACCACAGAGCATTCAAGGAGCCAGGGACCAAGTGCTGTCACTGCTTCAGGGGCTGACACTGACTTGGTGAGGCAACACAGTGGAGCAGCAGCAGGTTGTTTCTTGTATAACTCAATGATTAGTCTCTTTAGAGTTCAGAGAGATGTTACTCTAAAAAGTTTACCTCAGGAAGCCCTGGAAGCATGTAGCAGCATTCACTGCCTCACGCAGTCTCAGCTCTCTTGCTCTATTCTGAGCTCACAGCAGGGCACACCAATGCAACTGCTTTGGGAAATGTTTCTTTTTCTTGCTTATTTTTTTTGGAAAGTTCAGCCAAACAGGAAGCTCCAAACTAAAGAGTTAAGAGTTCCTGCAAAGTGATGGATGAATCCCACTGCCAAAGAGATCTCAAGAAGCAATCTTTCTTTGGCAGGTAGAAAACTAATTGGAAAAAAATAACCAGAATTTTCACAGCTAATGAGCGATCATTCTCATCTGAGCTATCCTGTGACTTGGGTGGGTGGAAGCATTTCTATAGCACAGCTAAAGTAATTTTTGAACTGAACAACTCTCTAATACCTCCAATCTGCTGCAATGGATCAGATTGCTGTTTCAGTCCAGCCTGTTGAGCTCTTTTCATGAGATGACGTTTTCTACATCCCTGGGAATAATCATGTTTTCTCCTTAGCTCTTTAGCAATTTTATATCATCCTAGGAATCACTATTTCAACCTTTTCAGAGGTCTCTGCCCAGATAGCACCAAGAAGTGACTAGGTCTAATCATGAGGAGCTCTCAGCCTGACTGCTTAGGTTTTTCCAGGAACTGCAATTCTGTCCTCAGAACAAATGCCCTCTATCTGCTCACCAAGCTGTTTTCCCCAAATATTGTTGTTTTCTGTTTGTGAAGGGTCTGCTGGCAGTTTGCACGCTTGAGGAGGGCAATAGTCTAGAGTCTAGATTGGCAGTCGCTGCCTGATATTGCATGTTACCCGGCTGCCCATCCACACAAGGAGTGTTGATTTGAATGGGCAGTTGGGCAGAGCTTTGTTTTTTTGTGCCAAGCAAGATTCAGTTAACTGGTTCTGATGGCTGCATTTGAGATAAGTTCATGTAAGACAGGTCAACAGCATGTTGTAGCCTGCCTCTGGACTAATGCAAGAAATGGATCTTTTATATCTTTAACCCTCTCTCTCTGTCTCCTACAGGCAGCAGTAACCATGGTTGACAGGTAGTATGGGAATCTGGTATTTTATATTGCATTTCTCATTATCTGACACTATGACTGGAGACATTTGCATGTTCTAAATTTCATTAAGTTACATAAATGCAACTGATGCTACCGGAGCTATTCAAGTCTTTAGTCTGTCTGGTTTAAACGGCTGCAGGATAAGTTGCTCTAAAAAGTTTAACACTCAAAACTGGTTCTGAGGAATTTCAAAAAGCCAGAAAGGAGAGTCAGAGCATAAATAAATCACTGTTTTCAGCTTAGTCATAGTGAACTAATTTCAGAGAAACGAGATTGCCAAAGATCTTAAAAGTAATATTCTGGATACAAATCTGTCTAAAACTGATCTCCTTAGATTTTTTTAGTAACAAACTTTTATTTATGCATGAATATAGAGGGCTAGAAAGTCAGGGTGTGATTTCTCAAAACAGATAGTGAAAAATCTTGGAATTGGAAGAGATTTTAAGGCACACTAAATAAATTACAAAACATATGCATCCTAATTCACTATCATGCATTATCCAGAGGAGGTTTGCCTCTGTTTCAAATGTCACAACACCTAAAACCTTGAGGCCTTGAACAAGCAGTAGTGTCACCAGTTCCAACTAACAAGTTAACAACTCGCTTCTCGCAGAGAGGTGCTGGGGGAATCTCCCTTTCCTGCTCACTGGAGTGCTGGGTGCCGCCGCTGCATGAGCTGCTATTCCCACTGGGATCCAGCCCTGCTCGGGTTTGGCAGCTTGGGGCACTGAGCTGATGGCTACGTACCTCCAAGCAAAGGGCATGGGGAGGCTGAGCTCTGCACAGCTACAGAAACACTGCTTTAAGGAAATAAGTATTACAGTTTGCCGTTCTCTGCATGTTCTTAACATGGATATCACAGAAACATATCTCCAATGTTATGGCGCTTTCAATTAGGCATTATTTTTCCTCACAATTATAGACTGGAAGAATTCTTAAATAAAGAGGTGGATTTAGAGCTTTCAGTGCTGCCAGACTTTGAAGAGAGAGTCATAGATTTCTCTGAAGTTGAACAACGAATGAACTCTCTTAATACTATTCCAGGTACTCTTCCAATGTAATTATTATTTCAGACATATTTATATTTAATTAAGGATGTATATTAAACCCACATCCATGCCTTTTTTTAAAGGTGAACTGCAAAAGCAAAATTAACTTCTCCTTAGTTTTTCTTCTAGATTTCTTCTCCAATATATAGGGAAGACACTGGAAGCTATTTTTTCCCCCCATATTTGTTTTCATTATAAAATTCCTGTAATTGACAAATTTGGTCCTGACTTTTCTTTCCTGGGTGATTTCTTAGAAGACTCACAAAGATTCACCCTGTTTTCTGTCCACAGCTCCTTGTGCCCCCGTGATCAATCCCCAAGCTCCCAACGCAGCGACTGGCACCTCACTGAGAGTTTGCTGGGGCCTCTTCTCGGATGACACTGTTGAGTGGTACCAGCTGTGCTATAAACCAGTGAGCAACGAGAGGTGCAGTGAGGAGCAAGCCGGTAAGGAGGCCTAACCCCAAGAGGACCCTTTGACTCCCAGTGAAAAGAACAGCTGGTTCCCAACACTGTTCTCCACTTTGGCTGTCACACTGGTTTTGGTAAACATATTAGCTGAGGCATGACACAGTCTGGAACAAAAGGAACAAAGTTTCCCTCCTTGCTCAAATGTATGACACAAGTCAAGTCAAGTGAAATCAAACTTTGAAGTTACTCTGGCCTTTGGTGTGGCAGCCCATCCACCTTCTGTAGCCACCCTCGCTGTCACCAGAACTGTCACACCTGCCACAATAGCTCCTGCTCCTGGCTTTATTACTGCGTCCTCTGCTAGGTCTGCTGTGCTTAAGAGATAGGACAAGGGAGCAGCTGGGATAGGAGGAGTTGGAAGGGGCTGGATAGAGCCAGTGCTCAGCAGCAGCTTTTGTTTTTCTGGGGCATGGACACTGTATTAGACAGATGTTCTGCATCTGCTGCATGGCACAGTTTTTTAGAGAACAAATCACCATATTCTGAGCATGCCCGCTTAACCCACCCCACAGTCATTTTTCAGCTTATCTCCGTGCTAATAATAGGCTGCAACTTCCCACCACATACACAAGAAAAAGAACTACACAATCATCTCAAAATGTCCCAGCCTGGCAATAGAACTGCATTTGCTAATAATACTGGTGCAAACTCTTTCATTAAAAGCACACAGTCACTTTTCTAGCAGATGTGGAAGCCTGTAGGGTATCCAATGGCAAAGAAAAGCAGAACTTGTGCAAACTTTATAAAACAAAGAATGAGAAATGAACATGCAAGGTCTATTCAGAGAAAGAAAAAAAACCTCAGTGATAGATGGGTGTTTTCTTTTTTCTTTTTTTTTTTTTTTTTTTTGGAGTGACATTGCTCCCACAGAAGCTGATGCCTTCTTGGATTTATGCCTCCTTTGAGGAAGGCATGGTGGAGCAACCTGACAGCTAATCGAAGGCAGGGACAACAAGGAGCTCACCTGGACTCAGCACACAAAGCAGTGAGCCTCAGTCCCATTATCTGAGGAGGCCGTGGGTGGGTAACTGTATGAATGCGCTCCAAATGCTTTGTTGTCTTCATTTCAGAGCACATGCTGAAAGTCAAAGAAACATACTGCACCATTACTAATCTGTTGCCGAATACACAATATGAATTTTGGGTCAGTGCTTTAAATGCCTCTGGCATCAGTCCACCAAGTGAAAGAGCAGTTTATGTAACAGGTAAATATATTTTGTTAACACAAGTACTTGCCCTGCACAGGAAAATTCATTACAGTCTCTGGATTTTATGCCAATACTTTCTGGGTGCTTTTTCCCTTTCTACTAACTACAGGGGAGTTTCTCATCCTCCTTGTTTTAGAGCTGAGAAGACAGAAGAACAGAGACAAAATAACTTGTTTAAGGACAAGCATCTAGGAGAGCTGACAGAGGCGCATGTCTCCCAGGTCCTGATGCCAGCCCGTGTTGCCCTCCCTTTATTGGCTTGTGGGCATTTTGTGGGTTCACCTTCAGTGCTGCCCTTTGGTTCTGCAGTTCAGCGAAGCACACTTTGCTTAGTGGGGCTTGATTTAGGGAATTATTCCTGATAGCTGAACTGCAACAAGATTGAACACAGACCCTGGTTGTCTTTTGTAAAATCCTGATATCAGTGTGAGCAATCAGAGTGAGCCCTTCAAACGCTCATTCCAGAGATCTTTGACATTTTGGAGCACAGAAGGGTTGCACCTCAGTAGCATACATAAAAACAATGACAGAAAGAAAAGGGTTTGGGGAACTGTCGTTATCTTTGTTTTCTGGAATTATAGTGGAATGTTAATAGTCCAAGTGAAATCTTTGATTTTTTTTTTTTTGAATCATTTGAACTATTACTAACCTACTTGCTGTTTATTGTCCACCAAGGAATGCAGATTTCTTTAACCATATAGTATTAAACAAATAGCTTTGTTCTTTTTTTTTAAACCATCAGAGCATGTTTGTTGCAAACATTGCCAAGCAACTATTTAAAACTACTCTTTTACCTATTTTTTTAGCTCCTTCACCACCTACCATTAAGACTAAAAAGATACGAAGCTGTGAAAACGCAGCACTTGTGTGCTGGGAATCTAGAGACATTAATCCTGTTGATTCCTACACGGTCGAATTGTCCAAGCTGACAGAGGAAGAAAATGGAGATGATATCACTGAGTGAGTCACCATCCCACCAAGTCCCTGTTTCGTAGAGATGAAACCATTTCATGTCATGTGACACCAGCTAGCACTAAGAAAGGATCCATGATTCTTTGATCAAAAACCCAAGATAATATATTCAGAAAAGTACAAGTCTAAGGATATGCAGAACAATCTCTGGGGACCATATTGGGTGTCTGAAAAAAAAATTGTGTAACCGAGTATTTTAGTAGTCTGTGATGTGATTTGCCTGGGTGAGGAAATAGAAATTCTGAGCTGTCATTAAATCCACCCTGGACATGAACTACAGCAGGATCAGGCATATATGTATTTGAGCTTTTGACGCCTACAAAATTTATTGGACTAAAGTCAGGCCAAAACTACTCGGCTGTAGAGGTCCAGAGTGCTGCCACAAGGAGGAAGCAGCTAAATTTAGTATTGCATTTCAGTGTCCCAAGGTATGATGAGGAATATGAATCTATTTTTCCTTTGTTCTCTCTGACTTAACCGAGCCAAAATGGGGAAGTATGTGAAATCTAATCACAGAAGCCGATTTCTATTACAGTGACCCTATTATTTGCTCCCTGAATAGCCACCTGGATTTGCAAGTTCATTCACTAGATTTTGAGGAGACAGAAAGTTTAAATACAGTTTGAAATAATCTGATGCAATTGTAAGTTATGATTGTGCAAATATTTCAAAACAAATTATTTAAAAGAGTTAGATCTCTCTGAAGGCTATATGTGAAGAGCCTGTGATTTTTTTTTCCACAGTTTTAGTCTCTACTGGAAATGTTTTGAGGACATTTCTTCTGCGTTTTACAGCTGTAGAAATATCTTTGTATATGAAGCTTGAAATCTAAACATTGAAGCTGTGTTACCTACTTGTGAGTGGTCAGGTAATAGATGTTTTTTTTCCTCTGTAGAATAACTCCTATTAGGAGTTTGAGGTGACCACTTACAGGAAGGCAAATGTTATACATTTGTAGGAATTCACCTTTAATGGAAAATGGATATACAGGACACTGGGGGAAAGGCAGAAGTAAATGTGAAAAAAAAAAAAAAAACATAATCACAGACTGTTTCTCACCCCTGCTTTTGGCAACTGGAAATGACACAGCATTATTGAAGGGTTAAATAGAAGCTGATCATATAATTTCCTTTTTGTTGTTCAGAAAAAAAAACAATCTTAAAGCCTTACCTTTATTCCCTATGCTACAATTTTCCGTGTATTTATTTTCTGCAGATCTATTATTGGGATCCCTAACTGTGAAGTGCTAATTCACCTCCAGCCAACACAAGGCTATCGTATCTCTGTTAGAGCTTTAAACCTGGGTGGTTCCAGTGAAAGAAGTGAACCTGTACTGATCCACACCACAGGTACTGTGCACCTCTGATCAATGGCCTAATGTAGCATCTGTTACTTCTACAGAAAGATTCCTGCTTATTTCAGTGGTCTTTGGATTAGGTCCTAATCTCTTATAGATAATGACACACTTGGTAACCTTTCAGAGAAGAAAAACACTTTTTGTAACAATAAACTTTAGCTCTATAATTCAAAATTATGTCTGTTGAGTTAGTTAGATATTTGAAGTTACTCCTCTGAACAATGCCAACAGACTAGATAGCACAGTGCCCACTACCATTGCCAGCTCACCAAATGCCAGTGAAGAAAGTTGAAGTGTGGTTTTAGTTAACTCCAGATATTACCTTGTAATGCTGCTCCTGCTGGCAAGCATGGCTGAGCCAGTCATTGGCACTTCCCACAGTTGTTCGGTTATGAAAAGCCTTCCTGTGTACATGTTAAAATACCTCCAGCTTGGCTGAGGAAAATTCTGCAGTCTGGTTTCCATAGTCTAGGCTAGCTAAGGAAAAAAAAACAGTTCTGCTTTGAGCTGCAGGCTTTGCAGTTGGTAGCTGACATAGTGTCACAACAGGCAAGTGCTAATGTTCTGCTCAAAACCAAAGCCGAAACCCTTTCTGCTTCCAGCCGCTAACCAAAGCTCATTTTAATGTCTCATAGGTCGACACCTGTTTTCATTTGCACTATGGCTGGAATGATTGTAGAGCTTCACTGGGGTGTCTTGGGCTTCCCACATCCCTCACACGTGCATGCACATGCGTCACAGCACCATATCTGTGCCTCTTCTGCACTCGCTTTCTATGAGAGGTTTACAAATCTGTACTTAATCACAGAATGGGTGAGGTTGCAAGGGACCTCTAGAGATCGTCTAGTCCAACACCCCTGCTCAAGCAAGCAGGGACACCATCATCAAGCTGACCAGATATCCATGCAAGACATTAATCTAGGTAAGGGCTTTAACATAGCATTGGCCATACTTCAGTAAGAAACCTCTGTCTGCTACACACCAGGAATACTTGAGAAAGGAATTGACCATTCTTAAATCCCTGGAGGAGGCTGTCAGTGTGTTACCATCATTTGTGTGTATTCCACCTACTTCAGTCAAATTCAGTATTTGAAGTTATCATTTCTGCTTGCACAGCATGTATTTGTGTTCAGCAGCACATGCCTATAATTGCTGTCATTGTTTGTATTGTATTTCCACTAAAGTAACTCACATTTTGATTATAATGATTTCTTCGGGGATTAGCATGGAGATATTTATCTTCCCAGAGCCTACATTATGCAAGCAGCTGATGCAAATCATTCTGTCAACTGCAAGTGCTCACCTGCAACGCTAGGAATAACCTTTGGTTCCTACTTAGCGGAGCTGACACACAAACATGAACTACAAACAGCAGCTGTGACGTGTGCTGCCGCTCACCCGAGCGCAGCGTGTCAGACCTGCGCTGTGATGCCCCCGTGGGAGGAAAACAGAAATACTTTCATCTCGGGCTGGCCTCATTGACTGGGCTCTCTGCTAGTCACCCTCAGGATGAGGCAATTCCCACAGGCCAGCCAGGCCTGTGCTTGGTGAAGCCCAGCCAGGAACAGGCTGGGTCAACTGCAGAGAACAGGTAGGGGAGACCAAACTGAATGAACCCCTACAGTGGGGTGCCAAAGGGGGCACCTTTGCAGTGATCCCATCTCTTCAAACTGCCCAGCATTTATCGAGAAGAGTGGGGCCACAGAGAAGCCTGTAAACGCTGTTTCTCTTTTCAGTACTTAAAAATATATTTCACCTCTGAGAAGGATGACCTGGAATTGGCCCTCGCATTGGCAGGAGAGAGAAGGCATCATCTTTGAAAAGTTGCTTCATGGGCAGCTTTAGCCTTGGTTGGGTTCAAAAACAGGTTAAGGCCTTTTTTTTTTTTTTTTTTTTTTTTTTTTTTTTTTGCTTTTCTCAAGGCTGTATCTAAACCTTATTAAGCTGTAAGTTCTTTATAAAAACTATTTATAAGCCCCAAAGTGGACTGATTTGGCCGCTCAAGTCAGCCAGATTCCTTCCATAATGTTGGTTAAACTTCTTATGGATCCAAAGAACGTTTCCCCACACCTGTGCTGAAAACCTTCTTGCCAAATGGAGCTGCTAGAGCTACTATCCTCCAGCATTTTGCTGTCTTGCAGGTACCTACTTCTGTCTTAATGAGGACACAGCCCACCCGTTACTGGCCATTCTAGATGATGGATTTACAATTGCATGTGATGAACTGGAAAACCCAGACTGTGATTTGCCTGTCTATGATAACAGCTTTACAAGGTAAGCATAAGAATTTGGGTTGCAACTAACGCATGTGATTCATGGCTGCTTCTCCCACCACACACCTTGAATTTAAATCCCACTAAAAAGATTTACTAGTATGGCAGCTTTTCTCATGTTCAGTCTGGGCATTAATTAACACTAACCTCCTTTTTTCCCCCCTTATTTTTCCTCTCCCCCCTGCTCCTTCTTTTACTGATTCCCAGTCCTGTTATTGTACTCTCTGTGGCTTGCTATACCTTTCAGAGAATTTCAAAAGTGGCAAATTCCTACAACCAACTCCAGTTCTCTTTGCATGAGATTTTTTGCACCAATTTAGCCATTTATAAAACTCCTCCCATTTATTTCTTTACAGCGCCCAAAGAACTCTAGCTAGTGTTGAAGGGAAAAAAAAAGATGAAAACCCATAAGCTCTTAGTACAGCAGTATTCTTTTTTTAATGGCATAGCTATTAGGTTTTCCTTTAATTACAGTGATCTAGCACTTGCATACTTCTCAGACTTAAGAAGCTCTTTCTCCCTGCTGGCTGATGCTCCCTCTCCTCTGCCACATCTTCTACAAGCTGCCACATTGCCAAAGCAATGCAGCCTCCTAAGTAATGTTCCTAAGCTCTGCCTGTCCTTCCTAGATCTCACTATCTGTATGGGAATCTGAGGGTTGATTTTAGATATCTCTATTTAGTAGGAACCACCCACCACCCATCTTATGTAAAATCTTGTTCAGTACAGCTAAAACTACAGGAGAAAGGGGCAAAAAAAATCGATTGGTGATTTGGACATCTGAGCCTCACCTATGAAAGGGAGTTTTGTAGTTTAGAGCACATTTTTTTTATTATTATTTTTAAATAGAATTCCAGAAGTTCCCAGTGGAAGTTTTTAGGAGCTTTCATTGATTTTGTGAGCTGAATCTTCTCTTTAGCTGCTACTTTGGAATTTAAGCTTCACTTAGAAGTTAATGCATGTTAGCAAAAGGGATTTCAGATGCAGCCAGCCAGCCACAATTCTATGCACAGCTCACACCTTGGACTAAATCTAAACAGATATGTAAGTGCCAAAGCAAACGCTAAGGAAAGGAGAGTGGTATGAGCACCTACTTCTGCCTGAAAAATCTAGATGAGTTGTCTGTTCATACCATTTGGGCCTATAGATTTTGCTTTCAAAACAAAATTAGGCCCTTTGCCACTTAAGTGACAGACTCAGCTTACTGCAATACATCAGTTCCTAGCAAACACCAAGGAAATAGCATACAAGGACAGGCATTTACAGACACAGATAAACACAAACCCACAATTTAGCCCCCTTATTGCAAGGCTGGTCTTGCCATGCAATGTTACTAGGAGGAGTTGGTGGAAAAGAGCCAGGACACAGAAGATTCTCTTCATTAAAGCCATCAAGATGAGCCTAAATGGGATTTCATCCACCTTCCACAGGGTGCTTTTATGTTGCACAAAAACAGCCAGAGCTGCCACTAATTCTGAACTCTGAGGCTGTTTTTGATACCACTGTAAACTCTCCAAAGCTCCTTTCATGCCAAAATACTGCTAAAAATATAAGTTCCCAAACCAAAATGACTAATAGACACACACAATGAGGAAATTACATTGTAAACTCTTCTTTCTGAAGTTGTAATCTCCAAAAGGCTGATGTGTTTGCTAACCACAGCAGCCCTTACAGTCTGACTCAGGTTTGCCTCCAAGCTTTTGCAACTATCATTGCTTTGTTCACAGTCTGCCATGCAGTTTTGCACTGTTCCTTTTCCTCTTCAAACTTCATCAACACAGCTTCTGAGTCCCAATTTCCGCAGCTTTTATCCTGTTCCCAAGGCATCTGCATGCATTTCTAATGAACTCTATGCTTGCTTTAAGTGACTGCTGCTGACATGGTGCAACACTCAGTCCCGTCCTGCTGTGCCTGCCCACCTTACATAGCAGGCTCGCAGCATGCTGGAGTGCAAGTTTTTCTCAGGTAGAGGGGCATCAGAGTAACTGCCAGAAATGCTGTTTGCCTTTGTAATTTACATCCTTAGACACTTACCAGAGAAACAAAGACTGTGATTCCATGTTTAAAGAACAAGCTGTGTTTTGAAACCTACCTTGTGATGCAGCATTTGGTACACTGTGTTCTTTTCCTGATGCAAAACCTGCAGTCTTTCAGGACTTGTGATTCCTTATTAAATTAAGGTATTTGAGAAGCATTTGGCATAGATTATTTTGCCCAGCTTTCAAACTTGAATCTTCAAAGTCCCAAACTCCTTTGGCTCCAAGACAGGGCCTGTAAGACAAGCTGAAGGTTCTGCCTTTGGGATGTTGTCTTTACCTGTCTTTCCTTCACACCTTTTCACAAATCATCTTCTACATGGCTCCTCTGAGCCTTGTTTCCAAAAGGTCCATGTTATACTTTTCATAGCCTGAGTACCTAGGTGTATCTGGGCTCTCCTACAGTGGTCAATTCTTGCTAGTCCACCTCAATAGTGCACAGACAGGTCTTCCCCTCCCATCTGCCCCAGGAGTTTCATTTAATTACAGAGCTGCTTTCCTACTAGTGGGTGACATGCAAAGCCCTGGGTTACTTGGGAAGAAAATACAAAGCCTGTAGGCACTGAGGCTCACTACAGCACTCTGTTTTCTAACAAGAACTAATTTATCCAGAAAACCCAGAGAGTGAAGCCTGCTATTCCTCCTATTCCTGAAAGTGTTCAGAGAAATCTTTATTCAAAGCTACACAAAAACAAGGTAGGAATCACAAAGAAACCTGCAGGTTCTGGGTCAGGCCCTCTGCACGTGGACTTCACTGTGGTCAAAAATCTACTCTGTACTGCTAGGAAGACAACAAAAGTGACTCAATTATTGATATGTAATGTTCAGGTACATGATATACCTAAGGATTTTAAAAAGCAATGCCAAAGATTCCTGCCAAAGCACATAGTCCTGTCTGTCTCCCACAGATGTATTGGAATCCTGGGCAGCCTGATCCCATTTCCAGGAAAGCACTACTGGGAGGTGGAAGTTGAAGAAGATACAGAATACAGAGTTGGCGTGGCTTTTGAAAACACTCCGAGACATGGTTACTTGGGAGCAAACAACTCATCCTGGTGCATGAGACACATCATCACACCGTCAAGGTAAGGGCCATGGAGACTACCCATTCCCTACAGACACATCCTACAGATACAGCTGCAGGCAGAGCAGCAGAGATCTCTTAATTATACAAGGCAGCCACAGATTTTATGTCAAAACTCAAACCAAGTGCTTAACCAGAGACCTCTGACATTTGGTCTTTGGCACTTTTAACTGTTTTTTTGAAAGGATACTGGAATCTTTAAGCAAATCTTACCATTAAATTCCATCCTTACAATGAAACAGACAATCCCAAGAGCAAAATCTACATAACAAAATTAGCTGTAAGGACCTTGTTCTAGGTCACTGAATCACTAGTGGGAAGCCAGCCAGTTATAGATCCACACAGCATAGAAACCAATACAGTGTATGGTTAAACTCAGTTGTAATCAACTGCTTTTCACCTCTCTCCTCGCTAAGGAGGTACCTATCAGCCATACTCACATGCAGAAATGTCAGAGGCCTCAGTTGAAGCTACTGGTTCTCCCCAGGACACCAAAAGCTCTGTTAATCTCCTTTGACATTCTGTAGACACCAAGGAAACAAAGCCAGTCACATACCCAGGGTGGGATTCGTATGTCCTTTCTTTTGCCACCTACTTTACAGTGTGATTAATCAAGCTCTACTGAAAACCAGAAATGGTGTCTCAGTGGGCAACTTAACTAAGAGTCCAATTACATCCAAACATATGTGGAATAAAAGTGTCCTGATTATCAGACTAGAGATTCTGACTCCCTCGTGATTAGCTAGACCTCCATCCCCACTGCTGGAAGTGCTCTGATCACTAGTTGTGTGCAAGACACACAACTCAGGTGGCTCTGCTCAGAATTGAACCTGGCACACTGGATCCCACAAGGAGCTTGGTCAAAGGGCCATTTGATGGTATCCCTCACTATCCCCTACTGCTTCTCTGCACAGCTCCCCGTGCAGCCTGCAAGAGCTGCCCATGTGCCTCTGGGTTCCCTTGAGCTGGGAGCTCAGATATCACCTGGAGTGTGGACAGAGGACACACACTATCAGCAGATGGCAAGAGCAGCACAGCACAGTGCTGGATATGCCCATCCTCTGCTTGCTGGTGCTCAGGGAGAACTGCAGCACTTGGCCTGCTGCACACCCAGAGTCAGTGCTGCCGTTCGCCTCCCACACAGCAAGAAACGCTGCTTAATGAGGGAGACTAAACCCACCAAAGTTAATGACTCTTCCTTGCACTGCGGGAAGGCTAATTTGATTTCTTGCTACATTGAGCTAAGAGGTGCATTGGGGTTTGTTCTCATTCTTCTGGAGCAATGAGCATGGACAGCAGGGGACAGAAAACAGAGCTGGGCCATTGCTTGGTTTGAGTCACTGCCATACCCATTGCTACAGGGAAATTTTATCATGTTTGAGCAGTGTGGGAAGAGAAGGTGTTTAGGGAAGAAGCTGGACCTTGTGAAATGCCAAATAACTCACTGCAGATAAGTAAAAATGTCTCATTTCTGCTCAGAAAGGCTTTTAAGAGTCCCCTATTCCTATTTCTTTTTTTTTAATGTGTCACAATAGGGAGAGCCATTTAAGTAACTGGTAAAGAACCTCAACAATACTTGAACAGAGACTAGGGAGGTCTGTTCTCATAAGGAAGTTGTTGTTTCACCAGGGCTACATATAGGGCACCTTCCTGTCCACCACTGATTTACCACCCAAGAGCCACAAAAGGGAGGCCACCCTCTAGTAAATGAATATGCAGTCAGACCAGACTGGACCCTCCTTACCAACACTATCCTGAGTGGGGAGGTTGTGTAGGAAAAGCATCCAGAATTGCCATTTAGAGAATAGAGTTTAAAAAAGGAAGCCAAATAGTCTGGATGACGCCTGACTCTTGAGTCAGGCAGCCTCTGCCCCAGGGATTACACTCCCTCACTGCTGCGCTCACAGTGGGTGGGAGCAGTTGTTCCTATGCCTTTGGCATGGAAGAGGGCTCAGTATCACTGTACCAGGGGGAATAAGTGGGTCTGGAAAGACAGGATGAGTCACCTCTCCCCTGGCCAGTGCCTACAACTACCTAGCTGCAGGGCCAAGATGATTATGCTGCTCCCAAGCAAGTTTGGCCTAACACAGCACTTCTCTCTCCATGGTGGGACCACTTGACACAAAACTGAGCAGCACAGGTGCACCCTCTGATTGACCAGGCACCCTCCACACTGTCACTAAGAGGGAAAAGTTGGAGAGTCCCATGTCTTGCTCTAATCTTATCCCAGTCTGGGATGGGAAATGATTAAGTCTGTGCATGACCGGGTAACACAGTGTGGGATAGAACACACCACTGCTGGGCAAGCACAGCCATCGCTCAGCAGAGCAGCTGTGTACAGCCTAAGTCCCATCACTCAGGCAGGAGAGGGGATTATGTTTTTCACCCGGCATGTGTGAAGCATGAAATGTACCCTAGAAGGCAGCTGCATCCACAAAATGCTTCCTTTGAGGGCAGTCAGTGTGCCCTCAGTTAGATGTGTTTGTTTCTTGCCTACAGGCACAAGTACGAATTCCTGCACAACGGGATGACGCCAGACATCAGAATTACTATTCCCCCCAGACGGATTGGCATCCTGCTGGACTATGAGAACTGCAAACTGTCCTTTTTCAATGCAGATATTGCCCAGCACCTTTACACATTCAATTCCCACTTCCAGCATTTTGTCCACCCCTGCTTTGCTTTGGAAACGCCTGGTATCTTACGGATTCATAATCGCATTGCTGTGCCTCTGGGCATTGCTTTCCCATAAACTTGCGTTCTGCAATTGCCACATCTCTGTATTTTGAGAAAGGCCCTCTCATCATTAACTGCTCCATCTTACTCTTTATATACCATCTTTTTTCCCCATGGAAGGTAGTAAAATTTCCCTGCTCCAAAAAAAGCTGCCAAACGTGAGCCCTTATACCCTTAGTTTGTCTCCTCTTAAACAGGACCTTAACAGAAAAGCATTAGTGTCACAACACCCATCAACATCCTGGGCCTCTTCTCAGAATTCTCCAGTTAGAAATGGATACTATCCCTCTCAGAGGTGATACTGCCACCAAGCAACAGTGGCAGCTGGATCACTGCTTTCCCCAGTACCTTTTATGCCTATGGAAATCCCCTGCTTCTAAGCAAGCATTAACTCCACTCTTGTGTTTGATGAAGAGCTAAAAAAAATTGAAGGAAAACAAAAATAGCAAAAGACATAATCACTGCACAGCTGTTAGACAGAACTGAAAACACTCCAGCCATGAAGCTGAACTCACAATCAAGTATTCTTGTCGCTACATGAAGCCTGTGACACAAGATAATCACGTATGCCTCCCCTGTGTGTGAAACTGTTAGCGTGCACCATGCAGTGAGGCTCTTGGAAATAAACATTCACTACATTCTTAAATATTAGAAGACATTTTTACAAAATGCCCATGCTTTTCATCCATTCTTCCAGCAAATGAAGTTTAAAAAAAAATCCAGTGGACCAAGGCCTTTTGCAGTGCTTGGCTGCCCACATTCAGAAATCGCAAGCTTCACATTTAGCTTGTTCTCTTCTACCACTTACATCTACCTGTGTATGGCCTCAACACCCAGAGGTTACACACAGTTTACAACCATGTTCTTCTCAGTGCTGGGGAATCCCCACCTCTGGTGGTTCATCCTTGCAGTTGAGTGTCTCCAACGTGCACTGAAAATATTCTGGTCAAGTACTCTTCTGAAGTGTCCTTGTTCAGACTTAATTTCTGGATAGCAGACAAATGCAAAAGCACTGCCTGTCAAGTGCTCTCATCTAGCTTTAGGCAGCCTCATTTGTTAAAACTCCATGAATTCAATGAAGAGTCATTTACAGAGAGGCTTTTCCACAAATTTATTACTCATTCATTACAAAAACATTGGTTCAAATTTTTATTCCGAGGAATAGTCAGGATCAGGTCCCCATGAATAAATGAAGCCTGACAAAATTTAAGAGATTTGATGCAGAACTGCATGCCAAAAGCTTGTCTGTTCTTCTCCAAATGACCCTAAAAGAAAAAAAAAAACATCTCCCAGAAAATCTCCTTGGATTTTAACAAAACTATGCAAACAGGAACTGAATTTGTCATTATGGCAGCAACTGCTCCCATATTCTCTTGTACATTAATGTTTTATAAGGCTCAAAAAAGAAGGGTTTAACAACACTGAGCTACATAAGCACAGCATTATTCCTTAGCCTACCAGGAATTCATAGATTTCCACAGCAGAAAGGGCTGTTACCATCCTCTGGTCAGACCTCCCATGAGGCAGGCCAAAATTCCAGGTACTGTGTGTGCCTTGTAGTGAGCACAAAGGCTACTGCCTGCCAGCCAAAGGTGTTTGGAATCAATCATGGAAAACACAAGAGTGCGTGAGGAAGCAGAGCCCAGCTGCATCTGGTACGGCTCTACTAGAGAACACAGCTGAGCGGTATTGATGCTCTGTAGCCAATCACAGCACCACACACCAAACTGTTTTACAGCCTGACTTTATTGGCTTAAAAAAAAAAAAAAAAAAAAAAAGTACGCCTTGATTCAAGGCCCAGCTTCTACCCACTGTAACATCTTTTACCTTTATCTGATGGATCAAGAGCCATTCTCTTCAGTTAGAGAAAAGTATCTGAAAGAAAACACACATGTATCAGTAGAAGTATTAAGATGACTAAGTCCCCAAAGAAAGTCCTTAATGCAGAAGGACTGCTACATAAAATGACTTAATTCTGGGGCAGACATATATTCTTTTATGAACAGGTCCACATGAACCCACTCCCCACTAAGAGTTTCCAAATACAGTGTTTAATCCGTACCTGTATTCTGGCACCTGGATTAGCTGTTTCCCTCAGATGCTACAGGAACTCAGTCCAAAAGATTTCCCAGATGATAATCTCTCCTGGGGTCCGCAGGAATTCAGAACCATCTCTTAGGAAGGCTGCAAAGAGGGATTCACCAAGTGAGCCATGAAGTGCTCTGACACTGTGGGAATGGGGCAAGCAGGGTCTTTACACTGCCAGCTGGATCAATCTGCTGGACAACACATGCCTGATGGCTGAAAAAGGAGCAGCCTGCTGAGAACATGGCACGTAAGAATAACAAGTATGCAAAAAAGTAGTTGCCACATCAGAAGCAACATGTAAAGTAAATTTGCCACGCTTTTGTTTAATAAAAACTCCACCTATGCAGCATAACCCAGGAACTTCCTCCATTAGCTATCGGGGTCACAGCTGCAATCGGCAGCATCTCCCTCCTCCATGAAGGACCACATGTTCTAAAGCCCAAGGTATTTTGCATCTAGAGGCATCAAGCATTTTCGACCACTGTTTTTCAATTCCCTTCTGTTCTTAGGTTTAAAATACCGGTATGCACTGTCACCACTGGAGGGCATTGCATGAAGCCCTTTCACAAGGCTGCACTGGTTTACAGGTTAACAAGACCATCTCCACTGTCTACTGCTAAACAGGAGCAAGCAAAGTTACAGTTTCCAAACTGGTTACCATAATCGGTCACCACGTCCAGTGTCCTTTGTCATCCAGCTGGGCGAAGATGAACCCATAAGGCTAGGGAAAAAAAAAAAAGAAAACACAGGTGAGAGCACTTCAAAGCACAAATGCAACAACAGGCAACATGAAAGCCCTAAAAAATACCTTAGTATGTTCTGGTCAAATATAATAGCCCACCATTTGGTATGGAAACACCCTTTAACTTGCTCCCTCTAATTGCCACAAAAACGTTGTAGGTAGAGGAAGTAGGTCCTGACTCCATCTCACAGACAGGCCTTGTTCTTCCACCGTTTAATGTAGGAGGAGAGTATCAGCAGAGCCAAAACACTTTCAATGGCTCCACTTTCTTAGTCCTCCGGGTGAATCTCCCTAAAAAGCTCCTGGAGGTCTCAGGATGGCCGTGCTCTCCCAAAGGGGGGTTCACAGGCCAACCCCACAGCTTGCCTGCCTTCCCTGGAAGGCAGCTCCTTGCTGCTACCCCCAACCTCAGCTGTATTTTTATAACTGCCAGTTCCTGTTCTTCGCAGGACTCACTGTAACGCGCAGCAAAGCACGGGGACCGCGCGCCCTGCTCCCCCACCGCAGCGAGCACCTGAGCTCCATTTACACCGGGGAGCTGCTCTCCGCGGGGCCGGCGCTCACCTGGGCCAGGCCACGGGCGGACACCGGTCAGCGTCCCTTCGCCGAGAGCCTCTCCGGGCCGGGCAGGGCCGCGCGGCGCCCCGCGACCTGTGCGAGCGGAGCTGGAGGAGAAACGCCATTAACGGCAGGTAACGGTGCCCGGCCGCGCCGCTATCGCCGCCCCGAGCCTGCCGCAGAGCCGCCATCTTCCGCGGCCCGGCGAGCGCCATGAGGCGGCTCTGGGGGAGCGAGCGCAGCCCCCAACCGCGCCCCGCAGCGCCCCGCGCCGCCACGGGCCCCGCCGCCACGTGCTCCCGCCACATG
>JAWLRI010001073.1:2091020-2198333 GCA_034781795.1 Crypturellus tataupa
TCCTGCAGGGCGGCCCCGGCTGAGCCCGCCCGCGCGCGGAGGGCGGGCGCCCGTGGCTGCCGGGCGGGGACTGCGCCGGCCTCGCCCTTATTGCTTGCCCTTTCCTGCCTCCTCCTACTCATTTTTTCCCCCTTCCTTTTCTTTCTCCTCCTCCTTCCTTTAAAGCTGTGGCGGCTCGCGGCAGGTCTGTGGTGCTACGCCCAGGCCCACCTCACCCTTTCGCCATAGCCCCTTGAAACCTCGTGGTCACAAAATGGCTCCGAGTGCCGCTCCCGTCACTCTCCCGTCGCGCTGAAAGCTGCAGGTGGGCCACGGGAGTACTGCTCCCATACAGTGCGACTCATAAGTAGTTCTGGTTATCAAAATGTGTGCTGAAGTGACCACTGACTGGCCTGGCCATTTATGGTTTGTGTTTGTAAAGCCTCATGTAGTGAGATGCAGGGGCAAGTCGGCTCAGCCCTTCCCGCTTCTCGTGGCCCTCGCCCGTTGCAGCAGGGAGTTGGCCGGGAGGCAAGGCCGGAGTCCGGCGAGAAGGTTTAGCGAGCGGCCCGTGTGGGCGGGTGAGAAGCCAGGCAGGAGCAGCACGTGGTCAGAAGAAAAGATGACCTGGTGAGGAAAGGCTTGAAAGAGGCCCTGGTGCTCGGGGACTGGATTTCAGTAGAGGCGTTGGGAGGGTTTTGGTATCCTCTTGGTACATTAAATTGTTTCATTTCTTAGAGGCTGTTGCACCAAGAAGCCAGATCTGTGTTTCCCCCTTTGGGCAGCAGCAAGTCAATAAAAGGGCTCAGCTGCTCTTGAAAGCTGAGCTCTTTTGCCTTCTGATCCAGCTGCACTCCTGTATTTCACTGCACTTGTAAGCCTGCTGGGCCTCCCAAGGACTGTCAAAAGCAGGAAAAATAGATGTGGAGAACAGGCCGAGAGTGGATGGGCACTGAGGTTCAGCCAGAGCTGCTGTTGTACCTAAAGATGGGCTGCTGGGGGTTTTTTCAGGAATTTTTGTTCCTGCCCAAAGTAAAGAGCTAGCCCTGGGTGAGAACAGCAACCGTAATGCACGTCCCCAGTCTCCATATTCTGGTGATAGCAAAGTGCTCCTTGGTCCTAGCAAAGGAAAAGTGGTTGCTCATCAAACTTCCAAGCAAGATAAACACTTTGCCTCCTGCCCTTGAAATGGCTTATCAAAGAGCAATATCTACTCAAGCTGCTTTCAAGCCTGGACTAACTACCATTTGTGCTATTATTAACTTGAGGCAATTTGGGAAGAGGAGGTAGGGGACTTTGATTCCTCTGACATGAAAGCTTTAAAGAAGAGAAAGAAGTCACAATATCGACCTGTGATGCCACTGCATGTAGATAAAAGCCTATCTGTCATTTTTTGCCTGCAGAGCCTCACTGTGACTTCAATGGCTTGACTTTGGGGTGGTTCAAGCCTGATTTATGAGCTTTTCCACTCTGGTCCCACAGAGCCTGACCTTTCTTCTGAATCAACCCCCACGCTAGCATGGAGAAGGTCACATCGCTCCCATCCCTGCACATGGAAGCACAGGGTCTGAACCCATGATTTGATTTCCAGTTGTGTTAAGCTCCAAACTTCTGAGAATGCCCTAAGAGGTCACTTGTACTGACAAACAGGAAAGGACGTTTTAGGGAGGCAATTACAGAATTAATCTGACTTCTCCGCTGCCCATCAGACTTAGAAGAAAGCTTACATTCCTGGTGCAGGCTTAACAACAGCCATTTCCAATTAAACATCCTCCTGGTTACAACCTGCTCTCTTGCTTTGTAATCACCTCCCTATTCTTCAACCCTCCAGTTAATATGTGGCTCCTAAGAGAGTTAAATAAGCCAGAAAGGCCAAAGGCTACACTGACACAAATACATATATGAAGCTCTGTTTGATACTACTTTTTTTTTTTCCTTTGTTTCACATGGAAAAGCAACTGTCAGCTTGCTGTGCTGTGTCCTTTCAGTGCCTCAGGGGCTGCAGTTCCAGTTTCCCTAGGGCCTTGACATGATCCCAGTCCTGAGATAGTCCCTGGGCTGCATCCCTAAATAGCCTTGCAATGGCTGGAGATAGTAATGCAGAGGTCCTGCTGGGGGCTCTAAGGAAGACAACAGGGAGGCAGTAAGCATCATCGATATTATTTGTGCCAAGAGCGCTAGATTAAGCATGTACTTTTAACAGATTTATTTTGAGGAAAGTGATTTCTACTTTGTGCTCCTTTGTTTAACTTTCTGGTAATTGGGGCAGGTGAAGCACAAGCCATCACAAGAGCTGACAGCCACAGGGCCCACCCCCTGCTCTGGGTGATGCCCCAGCTTGTGTCACCATGAATGTAGAATATATTTCCTAAGATACGAGACAGCGATAGAGTTGGTCTGTGCTTACATACCAGTATCAAACCAAAGCTCAGGGAGCAGCAGCTGGACAGAATAGATGGAAGAGGTTGGAGCTTTCCTCAGCCCGTGGCATTTCAGGCACAGAACATGCCCATGTGACTGTGCTTGCAGTCAGGGCGAGGCAGACTTCCCTCAGCAAGCCCAAATGGTCTGAGAGGAGCATCCGTGGGTAAAGCCCTGACAGTGAAGGGGCAGAATACGGGCTGAACTAAGCCAGTGAGCAACAAGTGAAATTGCAAATCAGGGACCTTAGGAAGGCGTTTCTCTTGGAAGTCTTGTGGAGGAGCTCTTGGTTGGCAGACAGTTTCCTGTGTGATGCTCTGCTAGAAAAAAGAAAACCCAAAACAACTTTTTAAGATCAGCTTCTAGAAACTCTGACTCCTGTTGCAATGAGGGCAACACAAACAACACTTTTCTAACAAATACCGAGGCAGATTTAAATAAGTCACTAATATCTTAAACATTGTAAGGTACGTACTCTGATGTGGCTCAAAGAGATTTTTTTTGTTTAAAACAGCTTGTTTAAAAACATGTATTTTTTGTTTGCTTATTTGTTTTCGTTCCTGGCATGCCAGAGTAGAAAAAACTTTCTGCCTTTTCACCTTGGCTTGTCAAAGATTTGTCATTATACATGCATGCTGCATATTTGCAAGGGCTCTGCCAGTATGGATTGTCACAGGCAGGGAGAGGCTGCTTGGTTTTAGGCTTGTTGTGTGGGGAGAGAATTTAATTCTGCCGCGGGGATGTCCTGGATGCCGTCTGATCCTGCTGCCGGGTGTGCTCTCCCTGTCTATCCTGATGCGATACCGAGACCCGTCTGCGTTTGGGCTGTGCACCCGGCCTGCCGCCTCGCACTCGCATCCACGTGCAGCCCTGCTTCCCCGCAGTCCTGCTTGCTGTAAACATGTCTGAAGTAGCCGGTACCACCCAGCGTGGGGCCAGGTTGGGCTCTGCGCACTCACTGAGGAGACAGCAGCACCGCAGGTAGGATTTCTTACTTCTCCAGAGCTCTGACCAGGATCACCGACCACGTTAGGAAGTCACCTGCTTGCTAGATTTCTGCTTTCCTTATCAGTCAGCAGGGCTGAGAGCCAGGCTCTCAAGAGCAATCTGGTAGCCCCAAGCCCAGGCCAAGGTTTCCGCTGGACAGCCTCACAAAAGCCACTGTGCCTCTCTGCAACCTTTTATACTCACCTGCAAAAGGACTATGGGGGCTCTTCTTGTAAAGCACTTATCAAGAAAAAAAATGTAAAGAAAGCTATTAGCAGCAAAGTAACATTTCTATTTTAGCCAAAAAAGGCCCTGTTCTCACTGGAGGTGCAAAGCAATATTCCTAACACATCCTAAGGTCTGAATACCAAAGGAATCTAGTCAAGGATGCTCCAGCTCATCTTCGTGGCTGAGGATGAACCACCCCCTTGCCCAGGAGCTGGAGAGCTGCAGCATTGCCGTGGGGACTTCAGCCCCTGGCTTGTAAAATCAACTCTGTGCTCAGCCTGCCCAGTTCAGTGGTTGATGTAACGAACCTCGTGAGGGATCTACATCAGCCACCACTTTGGAATGTGAAAGCCTGACAGGAGCAACTTTTCACTTGAATCATTTCCCCTGGCAGAATCCCTGCAGGCAGTTGCTGTCAGTGCTCCCAGCTCCCTCAGGAGGGCCACGTGCCGCCCAGGGCCGGTAACCCCGCTAAGCACCACGCACTGGACTGTGTGTGGCACTGCCCTGGCTCCAGCAATGACTCCTGCCACTCGATGGGGGGAGCAAGCAAACCAAGAACAGCGATTCGGACTCCAGCAAGCGCCCAGGCTGCTCCTCTCTGCTCTTGCAGCCCTGGCTGCTCATAATTTTTAGGTGCTATCTTTATACTCTCCTTGTGTCTGTGGAAACCACTGAAAGGCCTTTTGGACATGATGTGGTGTTTTTCCACATTTGCTTTGACTTGAACCAGAAAAAGCAAGTGGTGGTGTGCTGATTGCTATAAGCCACAGAGCCTCCTTGAATAGCAGGATTTAGACGTGGTGCTGGGCTGTAATGGAGGACATTTAAGGCCGGTGGATGTTAAGGGAAGTACCGCTGGCAAACTGGATAAGAAAAACGGAAGACAAGAAAACAAACAAGGAAACAAAATAAAAGCACAAGTCACATTTTGCCTAATAACATTCAAAGCAGTCAGCTGGAGAGAGCCTTTGGTGGACTTCGGTACAGGGAGCCTTTGCCAAAGAGCCACAGCTTCAATAAAAATACCTGAAGCACCTTGACATTCCCTTCCATCCGGACTGCGGCACAGGCCGTGCCGCGACGCGGGGGTGACTGGAAAGCTTGTTCTCTGCATCCAAATACTGTGTCAGCCTGAAACGCAACCCAGGCGGCTCCCGCTTAACGAGCCCCGCGGGACAGCCGTACCTTGGAGACACCCTGTCCTGCACCAGCAGGGAGGTTATTTGTTTTGAAGCTTGTGAATAGCCCTGAGACTTCATTTTCAGCACTACGGGCAGAGCTGTGACTCAAACCCTGCTGCCCTTGCAGAAGGGCACGACTGACTACTGTTCCCCATGCAGTTTCCGGGCACCCTGTGAGAGATTAGTAGATATTTAATTTAATTAACTTTTATTCTCTTTTATGAAAGAACAGCTTTGTTACTGCTTGAATTCCTTCATGCTTGTGTCACATTTTCTTAGTGTTCTATCAGTGAAGTCTCTATTGAGACAAGTAGAGATGGTTATAGAAAAAAGCAATGGAGCAAAAATTGGTGTCCACTCAGTTTCAGGTGATTTTTAATCAGCCACTCGGAAAACCACTTGGCATGAAGGCCATCTTAAGACTTGTGACAAGCCAGCTCTGGACAGCATCTCTAGTTCCTCTTATTTAAAAATAATCTAATGCTGCGCAGTATTTTGTACCTGTCTCTTGAAGGGTCTGGGATATTCCTCTAGGACACTTCACTGGGGAGCCAATATTTTTCTACCAGATCATTATAGTACCAGACTTATCTGCAAGCAACTAAAATGATAGCCAGGTTTAGCAGCAATATTGCCAGATTGAAAATAGAGCAAGGAAAATAGAGCTAATAATTCCAAATGGGTCATTTAATGCTGGAGGTTGAGCCTTATTCCATTTAAAAAATAAAAAAGTTTTAAGATTAAAACTCCCAGAAGCAAAAAGAACCCTCCAGTATCCTGGCTGTATTGGAATTAACACTTGTTAACAGCGTTAAACTGGGAGTAGAAAGGATAGGCACTATATAAAGCTGCCAGCCTGTCAGAAGCTGGGAATGTTTCAAGCACTCTCAGTTTATCCCATGTTCTCCCTCCTGCTGTGAAGCGCCTTCCCTACTAGAGCAAAGCACCATTTCTGGCCCCAGCAGAAACAAGAGCAAAGAGACTGAACTCCACTAAACTAGACCCTTGTTCAGAGCACAGAGCATTTGAGGTATTGTTCTGGAGAAGGAATAAGGAGGAGCTGGAATGGCTGTGGGATCCAGGGACATCTCGATCCTGGAGGAACCCTGGAATGTCAGATGAGAGCATTTACTGTTTCACAGCAAGAAAACCTTCCAGTCCTTGGCTCTTCCCCACCACAGAGCTCGTGCACCTTTCCCCTGCGCAGGAGGCTGTGGCTGTGTTTGCTCACCATGAAAGTCTTCACATGCTCAGTTTTTCCACACACCCTCCTGGAGTCGTTCAGTGACTCCATCACCACACACACAAAGTGGAACTCCAAGTGGCTAATTTTTTTCTAAGCACTATGACGACAGTTTAGTAACGCAACAGGCTATCAGATAGCGGCTGGTAACTATTTATTCCTAAAACCAGGTTATTTAATAGAGTGAAATGAAATGAGACAAATGTCTAGATTTACTGAATCTAGACATTCTGATGATAAAATTACCTCATGTATTTTAAAAATTAAAAATTTAAAAGGAACTACTCCCTCCCTGTGACCTTTTAACCCTTTTTGACCTCCTAATCTTAACAAAAAAATGCTTATGTCTTTTGCCAATTCATAGCTTACTCAACGGTATTTTTAGCCTTATTTTTTACAAACCTGTTGTAAGAATCAAAAACAATTGGAGTGAATCCACCCTTTTCGATGCCCTTTTGTGCAGTGCATGGCCTGGCTGCCCGCTCGGCTGCAGGCAGGGAGAGGAAACCGAACAGGAAAGGTGGGAGGTGGTTGAGAAATAGCCCTGTAGGCCCGTATAGCTCAGCTCTGCGCTATATTTAGCACAAATCCCAACATATAGCTTAGGCATCAAATTTTCTAGCTTTCCAAGAGATCATGGTACCATCGAAGCTTGCTGAACACATTCTCCTCCATTAAAGGGCCCCCTAACATGTTCAGTCTGATTCTGTGATTTTCCCTGTGTCCCATGAGCAAAATGGAAAAGGCTGTGGGAAATGTGCAGTGTGTGGAGAGGTGGCTGCGAGAGCAGAGAGGCAGTTCATAGGTAGGAGGAAAAAGCGAGTCCCCTGCACAGTACAGAGCTGTCAGACTGAGAAGCAGGAGGATTCGTAGAGAATGTGGCTGGACAACGTCTTGGGTGAGGGTCACACGGGGTGCTTCCAGGTTTCCTTTAATCATAGTCTGACCCTGGCAAAATTCAGAGGGACAACAGAACAGACAGGGCTGTGTTCAGTGGCTGCAAACTAGCTTTTATGTTAAGTTATTGTACAGCAATGTAGACATAGATCTGGCTGATACAGTAGGCTCATTAGTACAGCACTGCACTCCAAGTAATGGCATTAAAGATGCAGTATGAATCTCAGGGAATTAATCATATTGATGACCTCTTTTCAATGATGATGCACTGCTTGTTTTTTATAGCAGATTAAATGAACTGCTTTTACTATTCGTTACTACAACCAAGTGCATTAACTACACTCAGGAAGAAATACTTTCACTCCTTTCCTGCAGATACTTGCTGGACCCACATGCTATTACTTTTCCTCTCCTCGCAACAGACAGTAGAGATATTAGAGCAGGAACAGTGTAATTAGCTTTCCCTCATGGAACCAGAGTAGCTTTTCCCTGAAAAAAACACAGGAACCTGCGTGCAATGGAAGAGATTAAGACCAGGTGGTAAATTACAGTGGAGCACAATGGATGCACGTATATGGAAACACAGTGTGTTACTGCCAGGAAAACAAAGCGTCTGGCAGCCTTTCCTCCTCCTTGCATCCTTCCCCTCATTGGAAAATGGGATACTTGGTTCTTTAGTCTGGCCTGGGAATATGTCCGTCCCATTTGTAAAACCTGTGGAGCTCCTGGAAGATGGACAAGGGGATCCTGCAGCCACTGATGAGCCCGGGCCCCTGCGCCCCGGGCAGAAACCGAGCAGAGAGGAACTAAGGGGATTCCCTGCCCTCACAGTGCACGAACCCGATACCAGGTAGGAAGGGCAGGGAGAACACCCAGAGGGAAGAGAGGCTCCAGTGGAGCCTGTGCAGCGCTGAGCTGATAATGGTGGTAGCCTGAGGCTCGTCTGCTGGAGGTGAAGGAGAAGCAGAGGCAGGTGGCAGCTGCGAGACCGCACGCTCCTTCCTTACCTCTTCTGGGGCTTCTGCTGCTGCAGCCCTTGATTGCACTGCTCCAGCAGCCACTTGTACTTCTGCCTTCACAGACGGTTCAAAAAGTCCCATCTCGGGCAATTGCCCCAGAATTGACGCAGCGATTCCTTGTGGGCCCGGAGAGGTTCCTGGCCACCACAGAGGCCTTCCTGGCCTCTGGAGAACCCCAGCACGGGCTGGGACTCGGCCGAGGCCGCTGGCTGCAAGCCAGCCCCAGCGCGGCTCTGCTCCGGACAGCCAGCGTCTTGGGGATCTTACAAAGGATTTCAGGAATCTGTTAGACAGGCTGCAAGCTACAAAATAAACATACATTTCACTACAAAATAAATACACATTTCAAATGAAATGGCTAGGACTTGGACACTTCTTAAAATATACATTTTATTGTTTTCTGGTGCTTGCTATGAAGGTTTCATTCAAGTTGTGAAGGTACACAGCCTTTACAAACTTCTGGAGTTAAAGGATTTTGTTATGTTTTGTTTCTGTCATGGCAGAGGAAGGTACACAGGCTATAAAATGCTGAAATTCATTAGATGTTTAGTATTACCGCTTCATATATGCTGTGGAATGCATTGTAGAAATACTATATAAAATAAGGCAGACTTTGACAGGGATTTTAATCATAAAATTTCACGGGGGAAAACAAAAAATTCTGACATTTTCTTTTTAGCCAAGGGAAGATCAGGTGATCATCACTGGTTTGTGAGAGAACTACTTGCCCTTCTGGTGCTCAGACAGTATACATTTCTTATTTTACTATTCTCAAGTGAGACCTTTTCAAAAAACTTATTTTAATTAACATAAATCAGACAATATTTAAACATACACATCTATCCTTACAGTGCAATAAAAATGTATCATTGTATAGTATTTTGTATTTGCATTATGAAAATAAAAGGTCTGTACATCAATTAAATGTATATTAATGAGTATGAATCATGTAAATTTGTAATGCATCTAAAGTTGGCTTTGGCTTTTAAGTATTTATAAATTCATAGAAAATATTGAACATCTAACAAAATAAATAAAACATTTTAATCATAGATGCTAACGATCAACCTCAAAAAATCTTGTGTTATTTTTTACATTTGCTACTAAATTTCTTAAAGAGAACTCACTTTCAGTAGTGCTCAGAAGTGAATGATTGCACCTTCTGTGATGTGAAAAAATAGAGTACATCTATTTTTCATAGATCAAAAATTCCTTCATGGAGACTTGCATTTTAAATGTCTGATTGTTCTATGTAACTGTCTTAAGTGCTTATAAAAAGCATGTAGCTTTCCAATAAAAGCTGTGAGTCACTATTAATAGATATTTATTTCTCTTGCAGAATTGAGGATTAAGCAAAATCTTCTAGTGAATGTCCTTTTTATGAGGATTCTTCAAGGTCTTCCAGCTTCACATACTGGTACAGAGATAATGCAAAAATATGTTCACTAACAGACCCTCTTCAGTACAAGTACTGCAGCATCCAGTGTAATTCCACTCGACAGGCCAGTTTTGGTGGAGTCCACACACATCGTCTGGGGGAGTCAACTGCTGATCTCGTGTTCGCTCAAATTTGAAAGCTCCCCCTGTGCATGGGCTCTAGCCTTACTGTAATACTGAAGAGACCAAAACAAAACTGAAATCACACGAACAGAAGTGAGCTTGAATAAATATGCATTGGGTTAGTAAATTACACACCATGGCCTAATTGCTATTCTGGTGGTGGTCGAAGGCTCCGCAGCTTCCTTTCATCTAGTCCTTTCCAGTATTTAAAGTTATTATCCAGATGCTGCATCAAATTTGGCAGGTCTGCAAATGCTAGGGAAGAAAGGGCAAAGCGTATTTAGTTTGCAGAATTGAAACAGTCACATGATTCTGCTGCTGAAATATCACTTGAAATGTCTGGACAACTGTGCTAAGTAGGAACGCTCGAGTCTGACATCCTGATAGTTGAAAACGGTTCTGGCTTTATAGCTCTCATCAGGCATGCATCCTCCCAGGCTATGCAGCCAGTTCTCTGAGTCTGTTTAATAACTGGTATTGCAATACCAGCAAAGGGACCCAGTTTTCCAGGAGAGGCATAACTAATTATGCTTGCAGTTATTCTACTTCATTCAATCTCCATCACATGTCACGATCCAGCATTCAGGGGAGTCACATTTCTGACCACTTTTACCACAGAGGCAGCACTTGGGAGGAAATAGCTGCTCCCCCAAGCAGTTTCCAGACTGTAGAAATTTGTCTTGCAGAATAACTCATGTTAACATGGACAAAACGACTATGTGCAGTGTGGTATCAAAGTGAATGTGGTCTGTTCTCCAATTAGAGAGAAGCCAGCTTAAAAAAAAAAAGTTAAAACATTGGCTGAAACTCATTTAGAAGAGAAGCCCTGGGAATCGTTCATAGCAATATCAAAATACTTCTTTTTAATGCTATTATAATACTATAATGAGGTTATTAGATGTACTTAAACTGCACATTTTTCCATTTTATTCACCTTATTTATATTTTTTTTTAGGCGTCGTAAGAGAACAATTTCATATCACAGTAGTTTCAAATGCTTGCAAACTTATTGATAGTTATTGATAGGAAACATAGCAGAGTTTTGCTTACCATCCCAGGCATCAAACATATCGGTAATGAAGTAATCAATGAATGATATTTGAGATTTGGGGATGCTACAAGTATTCCTGTCAAACACTGGCATCACGACAGGTAAGCTTTGCCTCTTTTCTTCATCAGTCTGCAAAGAACAGTCATGTGATTATTCATCTGAGATGCATTCCCTTATTGAACTGCTTTTAGCAACAGATTTTTTGGCACTGACGAAGGTGTGCAACTGCTAAATAAACAGAAGAATGAGAATAAATCTGAAGAACAAACAAGTAAATCCTAAGTACCTAATTGTGCAGGTGTCAGCCAAACAGCAGATAGCACAGAGCCTTCCCATGTCTCCCACAAAGTGAGGCAGTTATTTTCTGCATGTACACACAGTTGGTCCAGAGGTACTTGATAAGTTATTAATTTATGACTGCTTTGGAGCTCAAAGATGCTCCACCACTCAATCTCCAACAGCAGTGGCATTCTGTATTTAATAAAGGGGATAAAATAATATCTTTTTTTTTTTTTTTTTAAATCCTCCCTTCCCCCTTGGAGCTACGAAGGCCCAAATTTGGTATTTGGTCCATTGTCTGCGAGGACTCTGCCCTGGCCTCCCCCCTGGCTGCTCAGGCCCTCCTTCCATGCAGTCTGCTGTGAGACTTGCTGCAGGGCTGGCAGCTGGGGATGCTCTTCTGGAGGCACCACCCGTGCATGGGGACGCGGGCGGCTCCCTGCGCTGCGTCTCATGACAGCAACTGCTTGGCTAAGTGGCAAACTGAAAGCTGAAGTTTTTCAAAACCTGCACTGTAGAAGCCATCAGTTCCCTTCTGTGTGAAGGCATCTAGTCTTCCACTGGCATGAGTAATAGCCCAACATTAAAATAATAAAAAAAATCCTATTTTTCACATTATGTAATGCAGCTTTAAATCTTTTGAGATGTAGACAGAGGCTGACAGTGTACAAGCAGCCTTCTCTTACTTTTAAAGGAAATGCTCACCTAGAATTTAAGCAGCCCTTTGTAGGTGCCTTACCTGCGCAAAGTACTCCTCAGAGATGCGCCCGGCCCACTCGATGCACTGCTGTAAGGGTCTGCAGGGATTGGAAATGTCCGCACACTTTATCAACATACGTTTGATAAGAATACGGTTTTCAGGAGATGTGAGAACGTTTTTGACTGACTCTCCATCACCATTATTCTGTAACAATTAAGAATTAAAAACAATCCATCAGCAAAGTCTCCACACGCTTACTCAAAAGCCTTGTGCTTTGGGAATGTTTCGGCACAGGAACCAGGCATGCCTCGATGACATGAAGCACTTAGAGCTGAACTTACAGGGAAATAAGGAGATTAGCTACAGCTCTGAACTAGCACTGACCTCTCCAGTTTCTGGATTCATTCACTGTCTTTATGACAGATTTCTTGCACATCTTTGGGCAAGTCACTTAATCCCTTTGTGCCTTATCCGCCTCCTTAAGAGAGTGCTGAGGAGGTGTTCATCCCTGAACACATAGTGATAAGTACTGTGAAGGCAGAAAAATGTCTCTCTGGTGAAATCCGAGATTAATGGGCTTTTACATTAGAAGTGGAGTGCCCCAGGACACACAGTCACCCTGTGCACACAAACCTGCTCAGCAGAACACAGGTCCGCGGGCAGCAGGGCGGGCTCCACTCTGCCCCGACCTGCGCCTCCTTCCCGACCCAGGAGCCGCAGCCTGCTCTGAGCGGGAACTTCGCTTCCTGGGAGCTCATCCCTGCTGAAGGGACATTCCGAACACGCCTCAGAGCAGCCACGTCTTGCTAGGAAAGGTTTCAGCTCACATGTGGCCTATCCTGGGCTCCAGGCCGCACATACCGCTGTGTGAACTGTACTCGGAGCTAATGCAAGGGAAGGCTCCAGGGATCCAGAGCAGAAGCTGTTTTCTACAGAGCTCTGATGAAAGAAGTTTCCAAAGGAGAAGGATCTATTTTTAAAAAACGCCTAGGTGGTGGTTTCCCGATTCAGAAACAACAGCTCTGTAGTTTCCACCAATGAGCCTATGGAACCAGTTCTTCCCCCATTTTTAGATATACAGCAGGGAAAATTCAAAGGAAAGAGTTGAACATATCCCCAATTGCACAGAAGCTGATTAGCAATCGCTCAGCTAAGGAGGGCAGATAACATCCTACTAGGTAAATCACCAGGAATCAAGAAAGGATGTTTACTTCCGTGATCCATTCAAACCAAGAGCACAGTCCTGCTTGCTGGATGCGGATGTCTTGGGAATAAAATGTGCTAACTGTGCCTAGTCCTGGCATCCTGCTCAGAGTGCAGAGGTGTCTCTGCATGTCAGATGTTGGCTTCCTGTCGAGGCTTAGGTGACATCATGAAGGGAAATGGGAGGATAAAGGATGCTGGAACTGGAATGGATTTTTTTCAGTTTATGAAACAAAAGAAGAAAGGAAACAAACAGCAGCTTCTCAGCATGGCTCTTTGAACAAATATGTATAAAAATAATAAATAAAAAAAATAAGCATAGTCGTCCCATTTGGAACACATGGTTGGCAGCGCAGCCTGCAAACATCACACTGAGTCACAGCCATGCCTGGAAACGAGGCCAGGAAACACTTTGCTGCTGCAGCCAGACGCACGGCCAGGCTTGGGAGAGGATCTGCCAGCCTCATCCTGCGAGCAACACGCACCGCAGACGGTGGCTTTGACCCACTCAAGCATCACGAGCCTTTTAGCAGGAACCTGCTGAACTGAGAAACTCAGAACTAAGAGAAGGAAAACATTTTCCCCTCCTGATCTACATAAAAACCTAACCGTTGTTCCTAACCACTTTTCAGTACTGCTGCAGTCTCACGACTCCTGCCTTGTCCGCTTGGATAGATGCACCCCTCAAGTTCAGCCCTACCCTCCTCTCTGAGACTCTGCTGCACCCGCCGTCTTCACAGGTTCTGCAGCTCCTCTTACTCCTCCTTTCTCCTCGCGACACCCGTCATTTCCTCCTCACTTCTGTCAGACGTGCCCATTTCTCATTCTCCTTTCCTCCTCCAGCATAGAGGTGTCCTTCCCTCCAGCCCTTTCTTTCCTGGCTGCAGTACAGCCCTTCAGCATGCCCGTGCACCAGCCCACCCCGGGCAAAGGAGCTGCCCTCACACAGCTCCCTCGCTGGAGGGCACAGCAGGGACAGCGCCTCTGCCCGGCTCTGCAGCAGCATCAGAGCCACCAGGAATCACTCCCCCTTCTTGTTTTCTTGACTACTGCATTCAAGAAATTGAGCAGAAGTGTTTACCCTCACAATTTTCTGTCCATTTTGCCAGCCTTATGTTTCCATTATAATCTTCTGAAACAAAAATGTCCATCAGACATTCAGATAAGTCTAATTATTATTATTAATCTCAAGCAAAATCTGGTTCTGGAAAATAAAATCACTCCATAATCATAAACTAATACAAATATATGCTTTGAAAAAAATATAAATCTGAATGAAAAAGTCTACTCATCTACAGCTATGATTGTAGGCTGGCCTGGAGGCTGATACTTAATATTAAAAGATCTTGTTTAATACTGATCCTAGCTGCCAATTTAAATTGTTTGGTTGAAGTTTCCCCACCAGGTGTCTGCCTCGGGCAAAGATTTTTTTTTTTTCTGTGAAAATTGCAGTTAAAAATGTTTTGATGGCTTCTAAATACAAGGTTAGAGGAAATAAGCAGTTCATGCTGATAGCAAAAAATATTGCTGCTTCTTTCTTTTCTAGCACCTGCACACCTTTACGAGTGAGGAGCTGGAATTTAGTTGCATGTATAGTTTTGGGGTCAGGCAGTCAGCCCTGTGCTGGATGAGCCTCAAGCTTTGGAAAAAGAAATGAGTGGTTTGTGCAGCCTTGGTAGGGACTGCTGGAGCCTGCATCTGAGCAGGGCTCTCCCTGGAGCTGTTCTTGGCGGTGCTGGACCAGGCATTAGCCAGGCCCAGGTTTTGTAACTAAGAACAGGGAGCCTGTCAGGCTGCCTGACAACAGCAGCATGGAAGAGGAGCTTGTTGCCTGATTTGAATGCAAAAAAGGAAATGAGAGGTAGGAGAGTGGCTCAAAGAGCCTGGGAATTGTGAAGGAGACAGTGCAGCCTGGCAAGCAAGCAGAATGGAGAGAGGGGAGGAAGGCTGGAGGAGGAGGGGAAGAAACAGAGCCGGTGGGAAGCCAAGGAGCAGCGTGGTGGGGGAGAGCTGGAAAGAGCAGGACAAGGCAGTGGGCAGAGAAGAGGCTCTGAAAGCACAGAAGTGCCTGTGAAAAACAGAATCTCTTAATATTTATATCTGACTGCATCGTAACATGCATGTATAAATGGAGCCTGTACATTGAGGAGATAGCGTTTGCTCTGTCATTACTAAGCTTTGAAGACAACTTCACAGTTCGAACATGTTTTTGACTAGCCTGTGGCAAGAGGTAGGAGACCGCCTATAGTAACATCTAACTTATAAACCATCCATCTAAGGATCGTGGATACCGAAATTACTTATTGTCTTCTCCAGGTTCTGGCAGCAGTGGACAGGCAGTCGTTACAAGGGGGAGATGTGTCCTGGGCAGAGAACTTCATCATTATATAAGATCCAATGCAACACCCGTAGGAATCAGTGTTAGTCTCTCTGTGACTTTAAGCCGCGTTCTGCAATGTGAGGCTGTCTGGGAAAAATACTTCAGAGCCGCAGACTTAGCCTTTCTCCTAGTTTAGTCAGTAAAACAGTATCCTACTGGGACTTTGGCTTCACATTGACATACTTCCCATTAGCATCACTGGGTGCCAAGAACAAGGCTAATTCTAGCATATGTTCTTATGGACAGAGATATCTCCATGTAGCTCCAATCTGCATGAGGGGTGAGGAATGAGATCTCTGCCTCTCCTACCCTCTCGACAACAGAAATGCTGCTCTCCCCCGTTACACCCAACATTCAAATATGTGGCTTTCTGAAAACACGGGAGGAAAACACAGAAAACCATTACAGCTCCTACAGGACGTTGCCACCAATGCAAACTTTATTATAACTATTTCTGAAAATCTTCTCTTTGTAAAAACCATTCCAACAAAATTATACACTGCTCTTACTGGCAACAAAACTGCTGGTTGAAGCTGTTATTGAAGCTGGTGTGGTTTTTCAAAATGAGCTCCTAACAGGCAATTTCATTGTGTCCATGGAGTTCCAGATGGCTATTGATTATGTCTATATGATACATAATGCCACCATCATCTATTTTAAAGATTAAAAGAGAAAGCAGGCAGAAAACCCATGACCGCTGCCAAGCAGTGCTGAAAGCTGAGGTCCCCACACCCTCACTTCCAGAGTGTCATCTGGCACTCAGCATACCTACCCGGGGCTACACCAGCAGCAGTGATTTGGCTATTACAGGATTCATGGCATTTTTAGCAGGGACACACACATGCCAAGCTTCTGGCCCCACATACGTGCCTAGTTCTCATAAAACCTCACAGCACTGCAACATTAATAGGATTCAGGTGTCTCCCACTCATCTTCAAAATGTGTGATGACCATGTTAAGTAGAAGGGCATTCAAAGGTGAAGGCTAAAGACATTTCTAATCTCTCTCCATGTTTCTAATGAACTTTCTTGGAATACTACATAGGAATTTCCTATTGCCGAGGGTTCCCGGACCATGCCTCATCATATAGAGAACACGTGCAGTGTTGCTTACCCCGTTTTCTTCTAGCGCTGCCAAGGGTTTATTAATGCTGTTGACAAACTTGTTGACATGCTCAAAGTGCTTCGTCATTTCTGTTGCTAAGACCATGTCAATAATGGCTTGGCGAAGGGTTCGATACTCATTCCTGCATAAAGAAGGAAACCAGTAAGAACGCTCGCTGGTTCGCGAAGGGTTGCTTGCTGAAGGAGTCTAACAAAAATACTATAGACCATTTTGTTGCAGAGAGGTGCTGAGGGAAGAAATAACAGTAAAAAATGCAGGGGAAGCTGCATCTCTGCTGGCTAAGATACCCGCTGGTGTGCGGGGAGGTATGTGCTGGAGGCGTCACTGGATCTTGAAGAGAGACAGCGAGAGCTGGGCAGAAGCAGAGGCACCAGCTGCGCAGCAGGGCTGCCAGGACGTGTCACCCGGGCACGTTCCCAAGCGTCCAACACAGACACTGAGGCAGCGGCTCACGCTCCAGCCAAGGTTTCAGTAATACTTTTCTGCTGTATTGAAAATGCCAAGGCAATGGTCACATCCTCCTGCTAAAATGCCTTTCCAGAGCTGGAAGGAGAGCAGCAGGTCCTTACATTATCCATTGCAATGAAGTTTTTAATTTTTTAGTGATGCTCCTCCAGTTTCCCATCCTACTCAGCAAACACCTACCCATCAGCCACAGCTTGTCCTCTATGACATGATACAAAATTATTCTAGACTTGCTAACCTGAGAATTACATGGTCAGTTCCTTAGGCAAGGTCTGTCTTTTCATCCACAGGAGAAACCCAAGCTACAGCAGGACTCTGTACTCTTAGAAGCAAAAACTTCTGCAAGGGCTTTATAGAGCTGTCCAGTCTGCTCTCCTCCGGGACGCTTGTGTGCATCATTGTGTGTTACACAGAACAAAGTGGGAAGTGTTAACGGGTGGACAGGTACCCAGGTTTTAAGCTTACCTTTCCATGTTTTTAAATATATTGCATTTGTCCTCCCGCGTGGTGAGCTGGAAAGCCAGGGCGGCGTGATGGCTCTCCAGCACGGCGGTGTCGTTGTAGAGAATTGCTAGCTCGCTGCCAGCATTGCACAGGAAGGAATTTGTTCTTCCTGGGTGATCCACGTCATGCACCGTGGCAGCGATGAGAGCGGCAACCTCGTCAATCGGATCCAAAGTTTGCTGAAAATAGAAGGTTGCTTAGTTTTCCTGGCAGACTCATTAGAAACCCTACTCTGTCCATAAAGGTTAGGCCAAGTTCCTGAGGGACAAAAGCCAGAACTCTGGAGATCATTGAGGGTCAGATGTTCTAGACAGAGCAATGGAAAAATCATTATGAGCATCACTGAACACTGCATGACATTTTTGGCCATTTTGTGCCCATTGCATTTTGTCTTCATCACGCCTTCGACAAAGTGCATCATATTAAACAAGCAGAAAATACCAGCCTGCCTTGTTTTCTATAAGCACAATAAACCACCTTCAAAATTTGGGTATTTGGCTTGGAAGAAGGAGGGCTTGGAAGAAGGACCAATACTGCTAAAAATGATTGTCTTTCCATCAGACATCTTCCTTTCTTCTGGAAACTTCATGTGTTTTAATCACATTTCACTTATATGTTTGGCTGGGTTTGTGATATGTAAAGAATATTTCACATATATCCAGTTCTATAATAATAGTGTCCAGGAGTCACTGCTCATATGAGTTCTATGAAGAATTCTTGATGGTTTATATCCACAGAAAAATTACACGACACTGTTCTCTTCTGTGCTTTCTGTATCAGATTCTAATTCTAGCATGCTGTACTCTATGCCTAGTATATTTGTCATTGTCTTTTATCTACTTATACTATAATGAAATACAGAATGGTCTTATACTGTAAGTTTCAGTACTGCATTAAAAGCATAAAGGAGAAAAGGCACCAGGCATCTCAGCAAACCGTTGTATAACCTGGGAGGTTTCTCCCTCAGTTCGTTGGCTCCTTCAGTTCCTTTGCAGCAACAGGGGGCTTTGCCGGCCCCGCCGCGCGCTGCAGGAGCTGCCCGGGTGGCTGGGAAGGGCTTGCCCTTCCGCAGGGCACGGCGCGGCGCTCTGCGCTCCGGGGGCCAGGATGCAGCGCAGTGACCCTCCGCGCTGCCCAGCCACCCGCCCGCAGGGCAGCCAGAGCAGCAGGGGATCTGGGGGGAAGGTCCTGCTGCCTGCGCAACCCCAGCTGTGCCTGCTGCTGCCTTCTGTTCTCAGGGAGCAACTTGAATAGAAATTCCAGGAATTGGCCTTAAACATTAGCTGCTAGAATAATGCAGTCTTACATACTCCTATACAACACTCTGAAAATCCAACTGAAAATGAATCTTCCTGAAGAAACCTGTGCTGAGTTAATCATGGCTCTGTTGACAGCTACTTGCCCAGAGTACAATAAATCTGTAGCGCAGGCCTGTAAGTG
This sequence comes from Crypturellus tataupa, assembly GCA_034781795.1. NCBI lineage: Eukaryota > Metazoa > Chordata > Aves > Tinamiformes > Tinamidae > Crypturellus > Crypturellus tataupa. The sequence goes on from JAWLRI010001073.1 coordinate 2,109,686, forward strand.
CTGCTTTTGTTAAACAGACATTGCTTTAAAGGCTTGACTAACACTGCAGTGCTGGTGATGTCAAAATACAAATAAAATTTGAAAAATTAGCTGTAATATGTAAAACTCCATTATAAATGTCTTGTATGAATGAATCGGCATGTGCTGCCAGCGCAAACTGAAAGCCTCGCTCACATCCTTCCCCATCCATCAGAGGATGCCCTCAGGCTACGTGTATCCTTCTCCAAGGGCGCCGGCTGTCTAAGAACCAGTTTGTCAGGGCTAAGAACCAGTGCCCAGGGCTGGGTATGATCATGACATCCTGACAGCTCTTGTCTTCCTGCAGGGGAGCAAACCCACCTGGAGCAGCAGTTTGCAGCCTGCCTGAGAAAGCCCCGTGCTGATGGGAAATGACCAGGAGCTGGAGACTATCTGACCTGTTGGACCACAGCAATGCGTCCCAGACTCATTTCTCGAGTGTGACACTGTGAACTTTGAAGGGATTTACATTTCCTTTTCCTCCAACTTCAGGTTAAGTATTTTAACTTTGTCAGCCTTGAGTCCTACAGCACAGGAGTGGAAATGCTTCTGAGAACATTGCCTCAGTTTCGGGGCAAGAAACTTTCCCAGAAAAGAACTGAATTCAGTTTACTGAAAATTTCTTGGTGTAAACCTGGGTGGCAGAATCTGCCCTCCTGTATTTAAGTTGAACTGTGGACAACAGAAGCAGCTGGGCAGAAAAATCGAGAAGGTAAAGAGAGAATCTTGAACTTTGATTTTGCTCCTTCCTCTGTTGCAACACTTTATTTTTCTTTGCCTACAGAGAAATGGAACTAATATTCTGGGAGGGAGGAGGCAATCATACTTCTGTGGCATTGAAATGATTCCAGATCTTGTCTGTTTTTCATTGATACTCTTGGGAAGACCAGCTAAGCCTCTGGCAAATATAGGGCTGAAAATATCCAGTGAAGTTCCTCTCCCACTTGGCATATAATATCTGTGCATCAGCCACTGGAGAACACACTAATGAGCTGCAGCTCCAGGTTAAGGGACTTACCACACTTTTAATGAGCTGTCAGAAGCTTGTTTACAGTCACAAATGTCTCAGCCAGGTGCCCATCACAAATCCTACCCTTCAACAGGCCAAATCAGGGTAGGAATTTGTATCCAGAAATGCCAGGCAGAAATAAACACTGCCACTCTACTGCAGACACATGCAAGCACTGTTTTAATTCCCCTTCTCAGGGCGCGGTCTGCCCTCCGGGAGCGTGAGAACAAAGGTTGCTTCGATTTGTTCTGGTTGTCAGTGGCTCTAACAAACCAAGGAACACTGTGGTACAAGTAGCCTCAACAAATCTGTTTAATGCTGTCCTCCAGTGCGGTCTCTTTAAGCATCCCCTCCACTGGGTGACAGCTTTGGGAGCACCAAACCTTCGCTATGGCCTACGTTGTCTTGGCAGTATTATGCAAAACTACCATCACAGAGTGGAAGAGACAGCTATTTATTTGTCTAAGCCTGAGAGGAACCTCACAAAATAATTGTGTCATTAGTTGACCCATCTCACTAAGATCATCTATGCCAGAAAGATTTCTGGTTTTCTTTCTAATTATTTTTATTTATTTATTTATTTTAAAGGAAGCTTTGATTCTCCCCTAACTCATTTCCAATAATACCAATATCTGTCATTAACGTCACACTTGCTACAGTGGTTGGCACTAGGTAGACATTTGATCCTTGGCCTCTTTCCCAAGACATCCCACCTGCACTTCCAATCCAGTCTGTTTCATAGAAACATGGACTCACCTTTACTCGTTCTTTAGACAAGAAATAAGCAGTGGCATGTAGCACATCAGCAGAATGAGTAGAATTATGGTAGGAGTTGGAGGAATGGTAGTTAGCTTCAATAACTTGTAACCATGATCTCAGGGTTGATTCTGGACAGTTTAGGAATTCACAGATTCCAAAGCGCGCAAATATTTTGAGACCCAGATAAACCAAAGGTCTGCAGAGAAAAATAAACACAAAGTTTTAAAACAAACGAGGTTGAAAGAATATTAGATACTGTAAATAGTATGGATCTATACAGCATTTTTAACGGCAGGTCAGATGAGGCACTTCCTGCTTATTCCCAAATTCTCAATGTGGGGACTGGCTGAATGGGAGAGCGCTAGTGCCACCCAGCACGACCACACAAAGGGGTCTGTGGGTTTCTGTGTCAGGGAACTGCCACATCTACTGTCCCGAGCTTAGATTTAATGAGTTATCTTGGCCTGATTACCCTATGTCTACATGGATGAAAAGTAATTGCTAAAAATATATTCATAGTGGTGATTCATGGAAGATCACTTTAATTCCTTTAATAAATGAATTGCCTTTATTCAAACACAGCAGGAAGCAATCCTACAATCAAAGCAGGATTTTAAGCAATTAAAATTTGGGCAATTAAAAGGTATTAATTATATATACCTATAATACCAAATTATAATAAGATAGGTGACAAAATCCTTCTTTTGTCCCTCTGTTGTCTCTCCAAATCAATAAGAACAGAGAAACCTTTCTGGTCATCTCACACATGTTGACTGGGATGGTCAATTCTTAGGCAATTGCAATCTGAGTATTAAATGTTAGGTTTTTTTATTTTTAAATTACTATATCTATAGCACTCAATTAACAATGAGAATGTAGTAAAGGAAAAAAAGTGGTTAAATGAGATTTCTTCATTTACAATAACATCTAAAATTACATCACTATAAGGAAGAGTAAAAACCTGAATGTTTTCTGATTTGGTTCATAAAACTGAGATCTAAAGTAGAAGTGAATACATGCAAATTAAATGCCTTAGTACCTTGCTTAGACATAGCTTTTGGTACACTGTACTTTAAAACAATAAATATTCCTCAGCTATAATCTTATACATAAAATGCAGCCTTCTAAGATTTAGAATACAGATCTTCCTCCAATCCCAGAAGGCAGCAATGAGAATCCTGCCAAAGAGCCATATATGAAGACTTAATAATAAAATTTATTATTTGGCGAAAAAGTAAAGCATGATCCACACAAGTGACTGGATTGATAACAATATGGTGTCTCTGTGCAGAGTTGGATATAATTTGAACTTAGACGCCCAAATATTTGATTTGTGTAAGTTTCTGATTATAAGGAACAGAAAAGCAAGGCTTTTAAAACGCAGTGGCTTTGTTATTAGACCTTATCAAAGATATCTAGTCTTCTACTGGAAGATATCTAGTCTTCTATCTATTCATCTACTGGAAATAGCAAATAGTGTGTGATGAAACAGAAGGTATTTATTTGGTTTTTGCACAAAAAAAATGAGAACAAAGATATGACTGAGAGAATTGCAGACAAGTTCCTTTGAAATTAGAAGTAATTCCAATTTGAAAAACAGAGGTAGAGAAATTGAAGAGCCGATTACAGTATGACATTTAAGTCAATTTGCGGCAGCTTCATGAGCCTTCCAGTTTACTGACCTTTTATGGGTGGCAGCCTCAAGTTCAAAGATATCAAAATCCCAGTGCTCTTCATTTTCCATTGCCTGTGTTATCCGTGGGGGTATGTCATTGAGGGAGATTGGAGAGATCAAACTGCTAGGAACCTGATGAGATTCTGTTGGGGGAATATATTTGCAGATCCCTATTAATAATCCTGAGATAAACTTTCACTAAATGTACATGTTTTCTTTTCTGTAATCATGCCTGGCAGTAATGCTGTAGAACAATACTTATTAAATAACGTACATAAATAATGTACTTATTTAAAAATTAACATTATTTATTAAGAACAACATCTGATCACACTTTCCATGTTAATTTTTTTATCACTTTTTAACATCTTAGTAACTTCCAAATTAAAACTTACGTTTTGCTGACAGTAAGTATTCATTCCCTGATAATCGCCGTAAACCATCCTGTTCAATAAAAGGTGAGAGTTAAATGCAGAGTATTGAAAAAAAAATCTGTAAGAACAAAATAGGTCCAATCTGGAATTGCTCAGGTGCAAATTCCAGCCTCATGTCCACCTTTGCTTGTGCAGCACCGTCCTGGACCTGGGTGTGTGCCAAAATCCTGGCGCCGCAGGTCTGCTCACTGCCCATCAGCAAGGGCGGAAGGTGGAGGGAATGGATGGGAATGCTCTTGCGGTCTCCTCCCGCTGCACGGCCGACTAGGCCACCTCAGCAGGAGCCTGTGATTTGTTGCCGGGATCGCAGAACAACAAATTACCAAGTTACTCTGGGGCCGCCTTTTGATTCGAGAAGGACTTATGTGTGTTCTCCAACTCGGGGTCTCCTAGGTTCAGTTCTGGCATGATGCCTGGATGTGCAGACTGAGCTAAGAAGACTAACAGAATGCTACACTTAATATTTACCTTTCAGTTCATCACTCTAAAATCTGCAGCTCAAATCCTGCTTGCTCTTTGATGTGACACTGCTAGTTACTGTGCATTAATATTAGCCCATTATGTTAAAAGTTATTTAAAAAACAATCAAAAAAGCATTCATAATGCATTCTTCTACCTTGCTCACAAAGTTTCTTGGCCAAAGCATGAAGAAGAAAAAGTGGATGCTGTTTTGGAAGCATCATGAAATAATATTAGCCCAGAGACATCCCTGACATCTTATGCGCCTTTTGCATCCAACACATTGTCAAAATCCTTTTCCTGAGCTAGCCATTTAGATCCATCCTACTCCTAACTGGCACACATATCCCTAGGGCACAGGTAACATTCAGCCAAGTTCATCTAGTTATCATCAGAACAGCCAGGCTCCAGACTTTGAAGGTTTAGGTTCAGTTCTTTCCTTTGCTACATGCCCTCTGTTCCGCTTCAGGTCTATCACTTCTTCTTCCAACGTCTCTGTTCCTTTTTTTAAAAGGTAATAAAAAAATACAGACTTTATTCAGTCATTTTCTTGTCTTGTATATTTAAATAGCAAGTTCTGCGGAGCCTGGTTGTATTTTAATATGTGGACATTCACGTTCCTAGCTCAAAGGACTCTGACCTTTCTAGTCTCCAAATACTAATATCATCCAAAGTAGTAAGAAAAGTGTATTTGGCAATCTTTTGAAAATGCAGTCTCTTTATAAACTGAAAAGCACCAACACATGCTATTCTAACACTACTGAATATGTTTAAACATCTAGTTGTCTTTTTTTTCCTCCCTTGCCCATCTATATCATTCTGAAATGAATCATGTTGAAAAAAAGTGTTTTTCCTTCCCTGTTCTAGTGAAACTACAGTTTCAAGTGGACTGGCCAATTTCCTTCCATTTTCAGAGATACCTTAATAGCACGGAAGAAAAGCAAATAAAACCAAGCTGCAATATTTAATGAAAATTTGGCATTTTAGATGTAGAGTTTATGCCAGATGATACAGACCAAGTAACTGGGAAAATCTGACCACTATGGAATATTAACAATAGCTGTTTGTGACAGTATGTACTTACTGTCATTAATCCTCCAACGAGGTCACTTGTATGCGGATCTTCATCTTTTGTCCCCAGTTGTGGAGAATACAGCTCAGTGGTTCTTAAAATCTCCAAAACTCGGTCTAAAGCTTCTGCAACGGGCACAGGACTGCTTTCTTGTGCAGCATTGATGATGTTTATTACCTAGGTTAACAGACATGTTTCTAATTAGAAATGACTAAAGAAAGGACAAGAACTTTAATCAGCTATTATGGAAAACCCATAACAACTAAATGTGACCTACAACTTTAACTCATGTGTGGGAGAATCAAAGGGAAATCTCTAAAGGGACATTAACAAAGCATTGATGTTTGCTACTGGCTTTTGGAACAGGATCATGGCCTGTGCTCCTCTGTCAGTTTACTCAAGAGCTGACTCCTGCCACGCCACGGTTCCAGAAAAGAGCTTGCAACGGCCAAGTACAGAGGAAGGGCTCTGATCCTGTCCTTACACAGGCAGTGGCCGACCCTGGGGAGGGCCCTCTGCGAGGCAGGAGCAGGAGCGGGATGGGAGGGGAATGGCGCGGGAGAGGGAGCTGCTCGAGCGCGGGCGCCGCCTCCTTCCTCGAGGCTGGAGGTGCTACGGGCACGGACAGGGCCGGAGCAGCCGCGTTACCTTGGTGATGGGCGCTTCAATCGTCATGGAATGGATCCTGGCCATGGAGGAGTGCCGCCGCTGTGAGCTGCCTGCGGGAGAGCAGAGCACAAGGAGCACCCCATTCCCGCGACAAGGCACCGCGTAACGAGTCGGCCAAGAATCCTGGATTAATTTTCTGACCTGCACACACTGCCCTTTTCAGAGGTGATACACGGCAGAACGTGTACGCACCTGCTACACCAGGAACACAAGTGCAAAGAGATTCTTGGGGAGCCATTGCTTTCCCACAACAGATACACAGCTGAAACAGCCTGGCCAAATCACGGCTTTGTTTTTGTATTTGAAATAAAACATTTAATGAAATATTCATGTAAAGACTATGCAAGGATATGTGTGTGTGTACACGTGTATCTGTTCGTAAACTGGCACCCACAATATAACAATTACACTTCATCTTTTGTAGGACATAAACAATTTTGCTAGATAATGCACCAACATGACAAGTCATAAGTGAGTCACCTTCTAGGCTGAGGTAAATCAGTGAAGATCCTCTGAAGTGACACAGCTATGCCAATTAAAACAGCAGAGGTTCTAGCCTATTATTTGTTGGAAATTGAAAAAAACATTTTGCATCATTTAGCAATTTAGTTTCTGTACAGGAAAAGCCAATGGATTTTTCTGAACAGTTTTGTTCAGACACTTTTCTCATTTTGTTTTTGTAATACTTGGACACGACTGTATTCTCACAGCTACAGACCCATTTCTGCTTTGCACCAGTGCTGCTGCCTAGACTGTACTGAGCTACGCTTTACCAAAACCATGTAAGTATTGACAGAGGTTTCCAGGACATAACTCATCTATCTAGTTTGGGATGATATAATGAAGCACAATACAACACAGTGAAAAAAAAACAACATAGTAAGAAAATTATCTTCAAATCTTTATTGAGGAAAAAAAAGAGGTAAAGAATGTAATATTTTGTTAGAATTAAAGCTTGCTATTTCTACTTGATACTTGTATTTGATACTTCATACTTGAAAGTATCTCACAAAACTTGAATCTCATAAAGTGACCCATGCAGGACACTAGGTGATGTCTTCTACCCTTCACTATTTGAAAAAAAAAAATTCAAAGTTCATGAGAATACAATGGAGTTGTTCCAGAAATGTAAAGTCATCCATGGACTGGAGACATGGAATTATAACAGCATGTGTGCATGTGTGTGTGTATATATACATATATATATATATACACACATACTGTTATAAATATATATATATACACACACATATGTACTTAACCTTATACATATACACATATGTGTATATGTATATATACATATAAATAATAATAATTAAAAAACTACTAATTTAACTTACCATCACTCCCTCGTGAGGTTGTGGATCTGACATCTAGTGATCCTTTCCTCCTGTCTTTGTGTCTGCAAGTCTGAATATCTGTGGAGAAATGGTATTGCACAATGACATAACCCCTGCCTAACGGGACTGCTAAAGCACAGTCAGAGAAAGGCTGGTAGCTGCTGAGGGACATTCCCCACAGTGCTGCAGCAGATGAGAGCCAGCGAAGGCTCCTTCTGAAATTCGTGCCCACTGATGCTGTCATGAACCCGTTCATAAACGGTTCTGCCCAAGAGAACCAAAGTGGGTTTTTTTGTTTGTTTGTTTGTTTTGCAGCGGGGAGCAAACAGAGTCCTCATTTTTCCTCCCAGGCAAATATCCCACAATACTGTTAAAACCAGGGCAAATATACCTGCTACTAGCTATAGACCAGCCTTAACAACATTCTTAATAGATGGTGTCCTTAATATTTTTAATTTTATCACAGGGACCCATTACCTACAACTGAACTGTGACACTGAACCCAGCACAACATGAACTCAGGGCCCGGGCACTGCATTTTCAAGATTTTGTTGCTTTATATCACTCACTCCTAAAACAAATCAAGAGAACTTGCATCTATTTTGCTGCCTTCTGAACTGGATTCCTAGTTCATTGCTATTATTTTCTGAGTGTCTTGTGCAATCAGTGGTTTATAGCCAGATCACTAGCAGTTGGCTTCATCTTTCTGTGGACATGTCCTCCACTTCTTATGACCAAAGAGATGTACATTACCTGTCTGAGATTCAGCCTGAACGCGTTCACATGTTTTTTCTGCCTACAAATCAGTATGAGAAATTCAATTAGTTAGAATTTTCCCATTACTTTGTAATACTTAGGGCTAAAGGAAGCATAGCATCAGGTTTACTTACCTTATTGTTGTCATTGCACAGTCTACTAATTGACACATAGTGTCTAATCTTTCTGTAGGCAAAAAACAATGTGTTAATTCCCATCCAAATCCAAACACTGATTCAGTGCTGATACACAAAATGGGGGATAACAACAAATCAATACAGGTCAAACCCTGTTCTGACAGTAAACCTTGAAAGGTAATTAAAAAAAAAAAAAAAAAAAACCCAAAACAACAAAAATACACAGTTCTGCTACACGTGATGGGGAATACAGAATTGGAAGCTTTTTTTTTTTTTTTTTTATCCTAAAGACTGTTCCTTCCTCTTTCTACCCACGTTCTCCCCCACACTCCATCCCTCCATCTTCTCCTGGGCTACTCAAGGATATTTCAGGATTTCAGGTATGATATAACTCAGAAATATGCAACAGTGCAGAGTGAATAGCCAAAACTTTCAACAGAGTTTAATGACAGAGCAGTCAGACTGCAAACTGCAGCCTTGATCACCAGAAAACTTTCTAGGCTTCAAATGGGCTTAGATTTCTCCCCAAGCAGCAATGTATGTAATACATACTGCTCTCACTAGCTTGGCATCTTAAGTAAAAAGATGTTTTCACTATATTAACGGAGAATAGAGCACATGAGTTACTTCCAAGGGATTAAATCAATTTAGAACACCATACTTCTGCTAATTAAAAACTGCATTCCCTCTTCTTAAAGTATGTAACAGCTGCATTCAGCTTTTCCTTCATGACAAGACACACCTTTCTAAACAAACTTTGCAGCTGAGGAACATACACTGCAGAAGAGGCTCGGGAAGATAAAGGGTAGTTTTTTAATTAATGCATGTGTTGCCTGGGAGGGTTTTGAAACTGCAACTGCATGCAGGTTGATCCACCCTCTTTCAGGAGGTCTTATTATAAACCTACCCGTAACTAATGTGTTCCAGTGTGCTCTAAATGCTCTGTTCAAGGGCCAAGTGAAAACTGCACAAAAAATCAATACATGCTTAAATAGGATGAGATCTTTGCAGATGAATTTTGACAAGGATGAAAGCACCTAGTAACCTCACATCACAAGAAGACACAACAGTCTTGAGCAGGGCCCTTCTGCAGGGCAACACTGGGGCAGGGCACAGGTTGATATGATGGTGAAGAACAGAACTAGAATAATAGTCATGAGTGAACACATCTGTATCTTTGGCTTCCTTTTTGAAGCAGATTAGTAGAATTCCCTGGTAACAGCATGTACAGTTGATTTTGTCCCAAAGAATTAAACTCAGAGGTCTAAGTCTCCCTTCTTTGCATAAATTTACCTTAAGCTCAGTAACAGGATAGTCCAATGCCTGCTGAAAGCAGCTGAACCAAACTGAGCCTTGAATCAAACCTAAGTCACAGCTTTAGCTCTCACACTTACCCTCCCTGTCCGATGACAGGTATTATCTTCACATTTTGCTGTACGCTGTCCCCATTTTTCTTTTTCACATAGTACATTCCTTGCCATTCCTGCAAAAGAAATTCAAGAGGAAGGAAGTTCAAAACGCAATCAACAAACTCAGTGTGCGTTTCTATACATTCTTCATTTGGCATCCCTGGAATGGTCAGATAAAACAGAAATAAAATTGCAGCTTGCTATGTTTTTTCCTTGAATATTGCCTTATGATACAAAATCTAACATTTACCTTAAGGGTCTTAAAGGCAAGGAACGTGTCAGAGGACCCCATGATAAAACACAGCAATGCAGTGAGGGCAATATTGGTGCAAGTGTTACCTCAATGCAATTAGAGGTCTCTGCAGACTTCTTCAGAAATGTCTTCCTCCTAAATTGGCATTTTATTTATAAGACCAAATCATTTAAACTCCAAATAATCTATAAACAGTAGCAGAAAAATTGAGAAATAAACTGTTGTTCTTGTACAGAGTAGCTGTCCTTCCCGTTCCAGGTGCGAGGGGCGCCGGACCACATTCCCGAGCGGCAGCGGTGCCGGTCGCGGGGGAGCCAGAGCTGGAGGCCCCGCGGGGAAGGAGGGACCGTGGCAGCAAAGGAGAGGCTGGAACTGGATAAACGGTGCTAACGCTCAGGTTGCACCCTTGCAACTAGGGACTGGATAGTGAGAGTTAACTGTCATGTTGCTGATGTTAAGGCAGGAGCACCTCCCCTGCACGCAGTGTGCGCTCAGGAGCCGCCTCTCTACTGGACACCCGCGGGGAAGCAGGTTTGGGAAGGAGGTCGCCTCTGACGGTGGCCTCCCCACTGAGCAGATCTCTGCACCCTCCGCCCGACAGCACTGCCAGCCTGGCCTGCACAGATCTCCATCCCTAGAGGCACAGAGTTGTGGGGGTGCTTTTCAAATGGCTGCAGATTTTGAGTTGAGCATCTAATAAGTATGAAATGATTAATAATTAATTGATTCCATATTATATACACACTTAATGCAAAGTTTAACCAAGTAAATTATTGTCTTTCAGTTGAGTTCAGTGAACTTCGGATGAGAACTTTTAGCACATGTGAAAATACCTTCACAAGGTACACGCCACAGATATGTCTGTGCCAGACTGACAGATCTCACCGTTAAACAGGCGAAAGCACAGGTACAGAGGGAACAGTTTTGCATTTATTCCAATGGAGCCAACAAACAGAGACTGCAGCCCACAAAGAGCTGGTGACAGGCTGTGTAGAAAAAAATATGGAAGGTTTTTCCAAGGAGCTGTCAGAGGAAAGGGCTGTGCATAGCAAATTCAGAAACAGACATAATACCTCCTCCAGTGAGCTGCATGGGGAATATAAATGAGGACACGGCAAACATCACAAAATCCAGTGCTCTCATAATTAAAAACATGCGTATCAATAGTTTCCTGCTAACCAGGATGAGGCAGAGATGAGTAACCGATCTCTGCAGGCAGGTGATAAGTGCAGAACACGCACCCAGGCATGAAGTCCTAAGGTGGTGATGGATAATTCCAGCACTGGAGGTTCATCCTGCTCAAGGCAGGTTGCAATTATTCACTTCTCCACCATCAATAGACACACTTCTCAACTTGTGAATTTCTAAAACCTGTGAAACTGTGGCAGGAAATGTGTGAAGAAAAAGGTCAGCAGAATTCTGGAAAACAGGAGGTCCAAGCCAAACTCCTGCTGGTATATAAAGTTCTCACAGGACATTACTTAAACGTATTTTAAGAACACCATATGCTCTCTCACAGAGCCTTGTCAGAAACCCAGCAAAGACAAGCTACCTCACAAGACATGCCTTCAGTCAAGCTCATTTTTATGACTAAATTGCAGCTGCACAAAAAAAGTGCTCAGGCTCTTCTGCATGAGCTGGTGTGCTAGGATCAAATGCAGATTGAGAACCATACACAGACAACAAAATAAAATCTTCCAGGCTTTATACAGCACCCCAGAAATTAACACTGAGATTAAAGACTTTGCTAGCAGGCTGTGGCATTCATCTGCCCGCTGAACTGATCCATTTGTGCAGAGTAAGGAACACCCCAGTTCAACCTCCCTTGGAGATTTGGGGCTTCTTGCACTAGACAGCAAAGTCCAGTGAGCGAATTGCAGACAACAGAGCAAATGAAAAGAGATAGAGCATGTCAGGGAGACAATCTCACAGAAAGGAACTTTGAGTCTAGGCAGGAATTGCCACAGCATGTTATCACAGAGCTTGATTGCTCTCCCACTCCCTTTATAAAGATATCTGTCTCACAAATAGTTCCCAGGGAGCGAGAGGAAGCGTGCGGCTCGTCTGATTTATCCACAGCTATCTGTCACACTTTAGAGGACGCGGGACTATGATCAAGAGCTTTGTGTCAAGATGCAGAGATCAGAAGCAGTCAGAATTCTAGCCAGAGAGAAACAGAATGGCACAATTCATCGTAACGGATGTGATATGAATCAAGAAACAAATGCATGAAGAAAACTCCTCATGTATGAATTAGTGAAAACGCTTTTCAGTAATTCTGGTTTCTTGCCAATTTTAGCCAGCCACAGTAACAAAAAGTGAACTTGCAGAGGTTTTAATTTTTTTTGTTTGTTTTTTTGGCCAAGAGAAAGAACACTCAGAGCTAAGCATCGCTGTGCTCCCTCCAGTTAGTAATTTTTATGTATAATGTCTGTCAACTCTTATTTGCATCTTTGTCAGCACAAGAAGGAAAATACTGCAAGAGTTCAACTCCTGAATTTTACTTCAAGAATAGATGCAGACTTTCCAAAGGTCAGTTTAATTAAAAATCCTGCTTTCCATTATTTTTGTTATTTGACATACTTGTTCAGTCCAAAAAAAAAGCCAAAATGAGAGGAAAATACCATAGAAGACAGCTGGCTCTTTTGGTATGTTATAATCTACTATAACCAATATATAGGTGACTTGTAATGCAACGCAGCCTTACATTTAGGACATCAAGAAATCCCAATGTCAACACACAGACCAAGTCAGAATCATCCAGACTCAAGTTAGGCGCCTCAGAAAATGCTCTAACATCTTGACTCAAATCATCTCAAATCAAAGATCTTCCAAGGGCTGAAGTATTTCAAAGGTTATTCCACACAGTAAAACTGGATCTGCCCTGTAAGAATTTTACTTGTAAATCATTTTTCTATTAGAATATAAATATGAGGCTACACAGATTGCATACTATAAAATGTTTCAATGGTAAATAGAAACAATATGTAAATAGAGCTGTCCACTTAAAACAGTGGACAGGAACTCTAGACAGACAGCTTTTAAGTAGTATTTCTTTTGCCCTCACAGTTGGAAGGCCTAGAGCCAAGAGTAAAATACAGTACAAGTAAGTGATGGATTAGGCTTAATTTCTATCATTCATAGAGTAAGACACTTCATCATTATTAAAGACAATTTATCAGCACACTGAAGTACCAAAAATTTGATCACTTCATATCTTGAGAATTGATGTTGTGGTTTTAAAGTCTGACACGTGTAATGAATTTGAATTACAACTTAATAAATACTCCATCCTTGTGTTAGTGTCCTGCTATACGTATTCCAGCTGGGCCCCAGAGGTGCGAAGCACCAGCACCCAGGCTGTTGTACAGCGGTAGGGCTCTTTCAAGAGGCCGATACAGCCGCGAGTGCCCGACGCAGCCGTGCGGAACGCGCGCCCTGCGCACCCGGCTGCTGCGCGCTCGTGCGGAGCCTCGATGTGCGCAGCGTGACTCATCGCAGCTCTGCACCGCTGCTCTCGCATCCCTGCCTGGATACGCCGTGATTCATGCAAGCGTCTCCCCGCACCATGTCGATACCGTGGTGCTTCCCAGCAGACCATCAGTACGGCCCAATTAGCTGCCCTGACTCAGGTCTGAGGACAGGTCATGACGCATCTGCAAACCCACCGATTCCCACATCTCCTTGTGCCACCTCCATAATCCGTCTTCCTATAGGGGTACGATGACGCATACGATAGGTGTCATCAGAAGCATTTATATCCTGTTGTCAAGATGCAGATGGGAGCTCCTAGACACATCCTCACGCTGGTGCCACACCGACGCTCCCAAAGGGACGTCACAGAGAGCAGGTCAGCAGCAGGGCCTCTGTAATGACACCCCTCGAAGGCAGCAAACGTTCCTAAGGGACACCCAACAGGGAGCTCCCGTGCCATTAAACGGTACAAGATGTTGGCAGCGGACACTGCCTGCCCCTCCCAATGACATTGCAAATGTCTCCTCTCATGCTTTTACAATCTGAACACACAAATCAGCTTCCACATTTCATGTTGAAATATTCCTGATTCATTTCTCATTTGCACCTCACTGGATATATTGTAATTTCCCATGTTCCTTAATATTCCCCCACCTTCGGCAACATACAGCATATGTGATAAAGAAACACAGTAAGGCACTCATTTTCATGAAGCACACAGCTTTCCAAAGCAACTGAAGAGGTAGGAGTCCTTGAAACAAGCATTTTTGATTTCCTCTTCTTGCCTAGGTAAGAAAGTTGGATGTGCTACACACCTGTGAAGTCAGTTATGCCTGGAAAACATTAACTTTTACAGGTAGCAAATTATAAGTGAAATAGATAATACTATTACTTACCTTTCCTATCTTTATGCAGGAATTAATAGTATCTAGGAAATCAGCTTTTTTTTCATTTACAGGCACTTCTGTTAATTCCTTTCCTATTAATTCACCTATTTGATAGCCCATCACTGTTTCAAATGCAGGATTGAGGTACTGTGAAATGAAAATAAGAAACATTCAACAGAATACTTCAAGTACAACTGAATTCCCATTTGATAAACCTAGAGATCTGTCTTCCAATCTGAGCTAAATCTCTGTATATATTGCTTCTACGAGAGATGCCTAAGTGATTTTAATTTGCAAAGCAAAAACAGAAACACTAGCAATCCTGCAGAGTCTGTGCGTGTGAGCAAAAAGGAAATTATAGAAAAGGCTGGGTATTAGATACTCACAGAGTTATGACAGACAACGTGAACTCCTGAGAAATGAACTCTTAAGCTTCTCCAACTTGCAAACCTCAAATCTACCTCTGTTCCTAGCAGACACAACATAGGATTCCATAGGAATATTAGCCTTAACCACTGATGATTCTTTGTCTTCCTGCACATCCACCTCCACTCCCCTGTCCCGGCAAAGCCCAGCCAAGTAGAGTACTGCAGTTCAGCACAATTTTGTGGCTCCTGCCCTACAAAGCTTAAGGCCGGTACCTCTATCCTACACCTTAATGGTCTCTCACCAGCAGAGTCACAGACAGGGATCCTGTAACATCCAAATGCATCCACTTGTAATGTTTCAATGTGACAGAATTAAAAGGGCATCACTGCATGCTCTCTACTCCTCAGTTTCCTGCCTAGCCTACAAAGGAAGAAATCTCTGCCTGTTCCAGGGCTCTTCCATACCTTGGTTTTATTCTGGAGCTACCTATAGAGGGGCAAAATTTGGTCTAAAAAAATATAGTTCCAAACAACTTTGGGACGAGTTACATTAGTTTTTAAAAACAGATGTAGGAGCACAGACTTTGAAGAAATTGTCATTGCCAGGACAAAGTCACTCCTCTCAGTCTTTGTAGCCAGGGTCGGAACTAGCTCCCTAATAAAGATGATGTTTTTCCAGACTGAAAATATAGTTTGTTCTGCCTTTTAAATGAAATTTGTAAAAGAGGACAACATGTTAAACAGATCGCCCAAGATACGTAATGAATCAAACAGTATCAGATTAATACAAAAACTGTGTCCTACTTTTATTTAAATGGAGCACCAATTTGATTTGGGTTTGAAGAGTATCAAATTATCACATACTATCTTTGGAGAAGAATGCATGCAAGCCAGGGGCTGCATTCATCTGTGTTATAAAAGACACAAAAAAACCCCAAAACAAACAAGGAGTTAAATTCTTATTGTTCCAGAGAGAACATTCTTTTTTAAAACTGACTTGGTTTAGGCAAGATATTTTAAATGGAAGAAATTCTACTCTACCTAAATTCATTCTAATCTCTTTAAAACTATTAGGTTAGGTTCAATTCTTGTACCATAAAAAAGAGAGTAAGTGTAATTATGGATGAAATAAAATACAGTCAGCCCACAGAGCAATTTTCTCTACTTATAAAAATAACTGGAACAAACCTGTATTACATGGTCTTCACTTGTGATCTCAATGGCTTCTTGACTTTTTTCTAATGCTGTAAATAATGAATTACAAGCCCTGTAGAAAAAGAGAGACATCTGATCAGATTAAATCCACATAATTCCTACTGTATATGATAACAAGTTATTTTAACTCCATTCTGAATACAGATGTACTTTAACAATTAACATATTTCTTTTGCTAATGGAAATTTTATAATTAACTAGTGTACAGTAAAATCAATATTATTTTAAACATGTGGCTGAACTGGCATTTATGATGTTGATGTTTTCAGTAAAATTACCTCAGTTTGAATTGTGCCCGCACCTCTCCATGTTCCAGCTGAATCAGCTCATTGTAACAGGCCATTGCATTAGAATTTTCTACATATCTCTGCAAGTAAAAGTTTAGAGATATTCATTAACACACATTTCTGTTCACAAGTGTATGACGCTGTTTTCTTTTGCTTGTTAGACAACCAAAACATAGTAGATATGCCAAAAAATAACATTTTGTAGTGCAAGTAGTGTGAGAAGGTTATTTACCAGGACTTCAAGAAAAGTCCTCAAGATACTACATTTGGAGAAACTGACAAATTGACAAAAAAGAAGGCACAGCAATAAGGTGCATCCAACCTCTTGAGTTTTTGCAACTGTCAGTATGATCAATATGTGACACACCACTGTGAAGGATGCTTTAATGCTATTTAATTAAAACAACAATTAAAAGTCATATTTGTCTCAAGTCATCAAATCTGTTATCATTATGGGTTTAAAATTGCTCATACTCCAAGATGCATAGATGGCTAGGCTTCCAACAAGAATATTTGCCATGGGACAGTTATTAATTCTTGACCTTGTATAAGAAGCTCAGCAGCACTGACCTCAGTATCTTCTCAGATATTTTTCTGAAACATCTAATTTTTACCAGGAATTAACCTGCATGTTAAATCTTTGTTCATGCTACACTGCCAAGGACAGTTATTTAGTTATGTGCCCACTGAAACAACTCTTTACATGTAAGTACAGTTATTTTCAGCCTTTAGCATTTCCTGCCTTAGGACCTTACTACAAATAAGCAGATAGTTGCAAATGGACTGTGATGCCTCTGAACCACACTGTAAATTGTGAGCTTTTTTTCCATTGTCAGTTTAATGCAATGAGGAATCCATTTAACTGACGCACTAATGAGCACCTTTCCTGCTTAATTAGAATAGTTGCCAAGGAACAGACTTAATCTTAACACTTTTCAGGCGACTCTAAACAATAGATAGCAGCATTTGACAAGGTCTGAAGCCTGTTTACAGATGTGAATTGGCTTTTGATGGGAGAGATTTCCCACATCACGTTCTGTTGTTCCCTGCAATCTACTCCTTGCTCGGTTACCATACCTATTCAGTCCTGCCCCTATTATCTTTTTAAAGCAGACACTTAATGCACGAGATATTTCTTTTAAAATAAATATATAATGTAGTCCGAATAAGACTTCTTATATTCCTGAGAACCACTGCCTTCTTAGTCAGCATTACTCTATTTTTACTGGTGTAAAAAACTGAGAACTAGGTAACAACAAGCAGCATATACAAGAAGATTTATAGATTTGACTAATAACACAAATGATCACTGACAGTCAAACCTCTGAGTTTCTTGCCTGAAAATTCAGGAATATTAGAGCAATCTAGTGGATTACAAAACATACATACCCTTGTGAAGCCAGCATTGATCAGGGGCATTATTGACTCTTCACGATCACTGTGCCTTTTAAAGAAGGATAATAAAGTTATTTTATAAAGAGCTCAGCACCAACTAAACAAGCCATTAACATTCCTGCAGACAGGAAGCATACTCTAGGCTCATATAGCTATATCCTTTTAGGATCAAAGAAATATGCTCCACAATATTGCTACTATGGATAATTTATTCTTTTTGGATTAAAAAACTCCCTCTTACTATTAAGTCAACATTTCTTTATTTTCAAGTAATCAGTTTCTTACATCACAAAAAGTAGTAACACTTGAAGAAAAAATAATCAGCTAGACTGCTGAACTATTCTTTCCTTTTCTGTACTGGGTTCTTTGTTACATTGTCCCTAGTTAGAGATGCAGCACTTCAAAGTTTCCACAACCAAGGTTATCTGAGTATGTCAAAATTTAGGTGGGCAACTCCGGATGCTTGAATGAGGATGGAATTTCTGCTGTTGACCCAGGGCTTTCTACTAGGCCACTTTGTGATGATATTTGCTAAAACAAGGTACCTGATAAACTTGGCTATTCTAATTGCTAGAAGATGCTCCAGCATATGTGAATGCATGGATGAGACCTGGAAGCAAGGTCATTTTATTAAATTTCTATAAATAAACAGGTTGAAGCTGGTCAATCTTAGCAGGTGGCACAATAGCTTCTATATACTTTTACCTTAATTTTCAGATCTTATGACACCTCTTGTTTTTGTTTTCCGTAATTTTTTTTCCTCATGCATTAAGAGGCCCCTGCTTAGACAAGCACAAGGTTTGCCCAAGATCAAGAGGGGAGACAAGGGCAGCTGTCAGAAAAGTATCCCCGTTCCTCATGTCAACTATCTGGTAATGCTGCCTCCTAAAAGTACAGAGGACACAGAGGATACTGTCAGGAAACAAAAAGCCCAAACAAACTGAAGAGCAGGAAAGGAAGGCAGATAACCCCACAGGGGAACCTCCACATGCTACTAGCTAACCTTAGGCTTTTCCACAAATACACTTCTTGCAGCCAGAAGGGAAATGCTATCTTAAGATAGCTAATATGGCCCTCTTGCCTTTTGTATTACTTCAGTGAGAGGCAATTCTGGCTCTGGAAGTAGTGGTTACCTTAGTCATAAGACTTTCTGACACAATAAAGATGATATTCCCAATGGAATTTCTTGGAATGTTTAATTAGGGTCTTTCATATGCTATGGACAGTAATGGAAAACAAGATTTTTAATGAGAAATTTTAACATCTCAAAATTGGCTTTCTTTTTCTGAGAAATAGAAATTTTGAAAAATGTCCTGTGAGGAAATTGTTTTGAATTATCTTATTCCATTCCAAACTAACTTTAACAAACTTTTTATATTATTTTATGATGTAAAGGTTATGTTGGAGGAGGAAGAAGAAAAACATGCAGTGCTCTACTGAAATGTCGTAATATAGTCTATTTGATTTCATTTTAAAAACCTGTATGATCAGGTACTACTTAATACTGGTAAAATTGTACCATATTCTTTTGTAAATCAACAGATCTATTTGAGCTTGGGTGAATCAGATTGAGACACAGATCCAGAAAGGTTCAAAGAGTTATTTCCAAGAAGGCCAAAATATAAACCTATAAGGCAGTTCCACAGGTCAGAACACAATGTTGTGGAGGTTACTTGAATCATGCTCTTAAAGCCTCCAATGATGAGTAGGAAAATAAAAAAGAAAAACCAAATTGTGACCTATTTGGTAAAGAGTAAAAATCAAAAATCCTGTCGCTGTCCTGTGGCCATGGATGGTGAAAATATGCATAGTATAAACATATCACCAGCACAGTAAGACAGTTTAATATAAAATTGCTAATGTAATATTTGCTTGTACAGTGATAAGGTTTACATTTTCTTGATCACATGTGCAAGTAAAGATGTGAATATTTACCTTCGAACTACACCAATAATGACTGTATTTTCTGAGGGTTTAGTTGCTCTGATAGACCTTTAAATAAAAAAAGATCAGTTAGCATTTTTTAAATTTTAAATTTCAGAACCATGACTTTACAGATTCTTCATATGGTATCACATCAAAAAATCTCTCTTTTAAATGCTTTATTTTAATACAAAACAAAAATCAAATCTCAAGCCTGCTGGATCACTGAGAGAGAAGAATTAATTTAGCAATGTCTGAGACTCAATGGGGAAAAAAAGGGGGCAGAGGAGTGCATATTCATCTAACACTTAACTACTCTCAGCGGCGAAATAGAAAAATTTATCCTCTTTGCAATGGCCGAAAGCTCATACTGACATTGCATGAGCAGCAGAGGACTCATTTGAAGGACTTGGCCTCACCCGGTTAACAAGGATTTTACTTCATTCTGGGACAGTGTGGTAGAACTGTAACAAGAGGAACACTGCTATCTAGTCCTTGCCTGACAAAGATCTTATCTTACTACTTTATTTTAACAAGGAGAAAAGCCTTTGTGCCCTGAACCCACCAGTCACCCACAGCACATAACTCGCCCCCACCCCACGGCCTGCTATTTAGTCTAGACACATTCCCAGGGGATATTTCACTGGAAAGTCATCAAAAGGAGGCTCCACTACCCGTCAAGTCTCTGTGGAGAGGCAAAAAAAAAATCCTTTCCCCCTTTTTCATACTTGCCAGCAATGCTGCAAGTATTTTTGGATTCGGTTAACAACTTTGCTCTTTAAAGCAGATACCTGAATGTTGTAGACATGGAAGTGTGAACAGAAAATGCTGCCGTTTGAATCTGGAGTTATTCAATAGCAAGACAAATTTCCAAAAATTACGAATGTAAATGGCTAATGAAGGGACTTCATGAAACTGCTTGATGGTACATTTGATCTTTGCAGGTAATTCGATGTGTTAACATGGAACATGTATTTAAAAAAAATTATGGCAACAAATTTGTACACTGAGGTTCAACAGCACCACAGATAAAGCCTCAAACATTCTAGCACCCCAAAATCTGTATTTG
The DNA here is from genome assembly GCA_034781795.1 of Crypturellus tataupa. Lineage (NCBI taxonomy): Eukaryota > Metazoa > Chordata > Aves > Tinamiformes > Tinamidae > Crypturellus > Crypturellus tataupa. Next base: position 2,130,294 of record JAWLRI010001073.1, read on the forward strand.
ATAGATTTATAGAAAAGGTCATATAAAAGCAACAGACCTTTCATGACATGTTAACTATATAGGCTTATTAATTACACCAAAATAGTGCTTACCTGCATAATGATTCTGCATCAAAGTATCTGGAATGTCTGTGATCAATAATGATAATTTCATGGTGTTTCTCCAGAAAACATTCTAGTGCAGATTCAGGTGTCCTGGCAATATTACACCGAAATCCAGCTTTCTCACATGCCCAGCAGAACCCATTACTCTGGTTATCTTCTTTGGCAAACACTAAAAGTACCTGGTTCAAGGCAAACAGTGAATCATTACTAACAAGCTTTATTTATATAGTAGATTCTGAGATTTTGCCTGTTCTTAACATTTTTGTGAAAGCCACTTACAAGACTTAACTCAGTTTTTAACAACTTGCTTTCTACAGCCTATTGCTTTATATAATGGCCTCTATACAGAGGTGTTTCAAGGGAACAAAATATTCTGCCTGAATCGCTTATACCCAAATGGGATGAACAGCCTTGGGAAGTAGATCTCTCTTCAGTATCTACTGAGATAGTCCAGGCAATCAGTTAAGACTAGGTGTTTACGCTTCAAACTGCGTGTAAAAATAACAGGAAGTCCCTGTTTCTCCACTGAAATTGTCTACCATTTTTATTTGGCTTTTCTCCTTCTTGTCAGGATCCTATTCCAGCACAGCCCTCTGCAATACTCAGCAAAGCATGATTAACTTCATGTGAATTAATTTTTAACGGTGATTCAACAGCACAAAGTGTCCTTTCCTTTTCATGTCATCCTAGCTCCCCTAAATACTACTCATTCGAGCCCATTCCCTGAGGCTTCTAGGGACTACAGACAGGCTGGACAAGATGAACTCATGCCATAACAAAAACTTGCTGCAGGATTTTTATCACAGAAGGTGACTGCTATTGTTAAAATAGATTTGGAAGCCAGAGATCTACATAAGCCAGTATTTGCTCTGTTATAACCTGCTGTGTAATTGCTAGTAACGTGAATCTTTGTCTTTTTAAAATCAGCACAATGCCTACATATGCCCCGAAATACGACACAGCCCAATTTCATTTGCAACACTTCAAATTCTAGGATAGAGTGTGCTAGGAAAATAAGGATGAACATAAAGTCTGCTGATGAAGACTTCCACTGAAGTGATCATACTTTACATCAGGGTAATATTTTATGGAAGAAAAATTCTTTTTCTGAAAGTCAGAATGGGAGAATATAGATTTATGTTAATGCTGCTTGTGGATGAGTCAGTATATGTAGTCTTTTGGGAAAGACAGATAATTAAATCAGCATTTGGCCTATTGTCTCATGACACCAACTTTCAATAATTTAATCATACCACACTTAGATATATATTTCAGTCAGACAGCAATGCAGAGCATGTGTAACTCATGCCACATCCCACGGCCGTTTATCTTCAGGATAATTTTAGGAATGCCCGTTCCGGTTACACTTTGGACCAGGTTGGTGGAATGTCTACCAGTAAATCTTAATGTTTCCATGTAGTGCATATTTTTGTAAGAATGAAGGACCTTCTACCCATTTAGTTGATTCCTTTTATAGCAACCTGCTAAACTGTTTGCAAAAACATATCACAGTTTGGGCTATATTTAGTAAAGTTAATTTATAACACTCTTAGGAGTGGAAGAATGGTTTTCAGCAAAAGCACAGAACAGTCAGCAGGTCTGGGCTGGATGATTGACTTTGGTATGAATGTGATGTTACCTAACTACTACTTCCCGCAGCCTTGCCAGCAGAGGCTTAATTAGTAGGATTTGAGAGTGGCCTGTGACTAGACAAAAACAGTAACACCATTAATAATGATAAAAGAGGCAGAAATATTCAAGAAATATTTCCAATTTATAACTGGAGAAAATTTAGATGAAAAGTTTCTTAAGATACAATGTTTGATGGTAAGTAATACTATCTACTCTGGCAATAATTCAGGAGGATGTGAATTGCAATTCAAGATAAATCTTCAAGATTTAAAATCAGCAGGACCAGATAACTTCCACTCAAGAGTTTCATCCAAGAGGAGAATTAGTGACTCAAGAACAGCTTGGACTGCTGATAGCATTTTCAGAGGCTGCTCAAAGGAGTTATGTATATACAAACCTGACACCTATCACAGAAAAAGTACAGGGACAGCTGTCATGAAGCCTTTATTAACAAAGAGATAAAGGAGGATGTGAGTCAGCAATGAATAGAAAAACATACTTTGCCAAGTTCATAATATATTTTATGATGATATTGCAAAATTGGTGATAATAGTAACTACAATGATGTAATAGATTTTGATAGGACATTTGCCTTGGTAGGATATGGGATTCTGAGAAATGACTACCTGTATGATACAAACATGGCACACATTAAATTGACTACAAGCTAAGTGATAGTGGAAAGCGCAGTAGATAGCTCTATTTTTATCACTTGAGATGCTTGGAGCACATTCTGGAGGATAGTCACATTTTTTTAAAGTTAACTTTTATGTTGTTTTAAAAATTTAGACTTCTGTTTAAACTGTGCAATGTATTACCTGAAGTTGATCTTGATGAAGTCTCATAGGGCCAAACTGCACATCTGTTTCTGGTGCCTAGAAAAAAATAAAAGGAGATGTTATAAATACACATGCACACCTAGGGAAGAGGAAAAAATAGCCACGTTTAAGACATTTACCACTGGCTCACTGATACATTCTTATCATTATGAAACTGTTTCTTCTTGAAGATCTTGTTCAGTTTTTGGAAATTTATATGCAAAGCAGAGTTAACACAGTTACAAAGCAAAATATTCCAAGTCATTTTTTTTTATTGTTACTTTAAACAAAGTAATGGATTAGTCATGAATGTTTAGTAGACATATCATTATTTTTCTGTATCCTCTGTATTACTTCAACTGTTCAGCAAGTCATGCAAGTGTTTAAAAATGCTTTCTTTTAAACAGCATTAAAAAAAATTAATACACAGGAGAATGTTCAAAATGTGTAACTCTACTTTTAGAATTTCACATATATCAGGTGCTTGAGAGCAATATAAAAACACACAAGTTTAATTTCTCCAAGGCTGCATCTCCCCCTTCCCTCCATGTCCTCCAGGCGCACAGTGAGGGTTTCCGAATGGCGGAGCTCGCACTCGGCGCACACGTTCAGCACGCGACTGCTTGGAAAAGCCCCACAAAACTGCCATGGCGCTCGCCGCACCGCACTTTCCATGTGCCAGGGATTTCCACTGTCCAAATAACACAGGCAAACAATTAGCTTAGGATCCGAGCTCTGGGCTGGGATCTTTCCCTCTCGCAACCCACTTCAACCAATGGAGCTCAATGACCAGAGGTGCCTTTACCACAACTGGCTCTTTGATACCGTTAATCATTAGCAAGCAGCGGCTGGAGCACAAGCAGGGCTGTGAATGACTCCAAGGGAATGGGAAGTACTCAAGCACGTCAACATGGAGGGAGGCTCCAATGGGATTTTGCACGCTAGATCCCCGGGAAGCAAGTGTCTGCACCTTTATGTACTTAAGGGGGTTTAATTGCTTTTATTTCAGAAATGAAAACTGGAAATCAAGAATAACAACGCTAGTAATTCAAAAAAGCAAACAGTGTTCAGCCAGTGGTCCTTACATGCACAGACTCTTCAAAGGTATCTGGGGTAAAAAATCAGGAGAAAATTGCTTTTGGCCATGATGTACATAGAAGACATCTCTGGATTCATATGCACAAGGAAAAGATCTAAGGAGCACAAAGGTGGCATTTTCACATTGCTGTTTTTCAAAGTAAAACCACATCTGAAGAGCAGATTTATTCCTTTGCAGTCTAGATTTTTTCCAATAAGTAATTTAAAAGTACCGTCAGCACATCCCACATGCCACAGAAAAATCTCTCGAAATTATGCACTCTATTGTTCCTGCGACCTTATTGCTCCATCACTCAGCCCTCAAATTTACTCTTGCATGATTTTATTTATTTATCAGCTTGGAATCCATCAGCGTAGCTTTAAATGAACAAGAAGCATGAGTCAAGGAAAAATGTCAGCGTTACGCCTGCAAAACCACCTAGAAACTAGTGTTTGCCGACGTTATTTAAGGGGACTGATGTTAAAATGCCATGAAGGGGGCTCAGATTTACTCTAGCAGGCAATTCTGGATTGGATTGGCTTAGTTTAAACACTCGTCAGGCAATTTTTCTAATTTCAAGACTGAAAATCTTTCTTCAGTAGGAAAAATCAAGCTGCTTTATTTTGCCTTTTGGCTCATTGACCAGCTATAAAACACCTCCACCAGAAAACAGCAGATACTTTTACCGATGATGCACAGGGCCAAACTCAGCTCTTTCCACCAGAGTGTTACTGGTTTTGCAGCACTAACAGTACTAACTATTTAATGCAAATCAGTAGAATTTCAGCAGAAAACCCAAAGGACAGAGAGGAGCATATCCATCCAGCAAGAGATGCCATTTTTACAGTCACTCCCTTGACCATAACCACACTTCCAAATTAAATATTGAAATATTTATTTTGTGCACTCCAGCTGCCAGCACAAAGCAGCAAGTATTTTCAGATTCACCAGGAGATGGGTCTCAGATACAAGATTCAGACCCAGAACTGAACTTCACTTTAGTTTGGGGATATCTAAACCTACTGTATCACTCCTAGACCACACGCAGCAATAATGAGACAAACACAGCATTGCCAGTCAGTGCTTTTCAGATACTTTTTTTTAAAAAAACTTTGTGTTTGAAAACTCCAAGGATTAAATGGCTGGGGATCCAGCCCAACGCAGACCTGAGCAACTTCCAGAGGCTCAGTCCTACTGCAACCACTCACCATTCAGCCAGGCTGAACCTCAGAATTTATGCTTTGAGCCAGGTACTGTCATGTGTAGCCCTGCAGGGGCTAACACAATGTTTCAGCATGTTCTGAAGGGTTCTTATGCACAGCCAAACCCTGCTTCAGCTGAACACAAAACCCAGATCCATGGAAGCGACAGGCTGCCTCGCTGCAATCAGAAAATTAAGATTTGCTTTACACTACAGAGTTCACACAGTCTGGAAAACACTTTTATGCCAGCAATCTGTGACCATTTCTGCACTGAAAGTACCTGTGTATGCACCATTTAAACTTAAGTTACAAGCTATGCCCAAATGAGATAAACCTCCTTGTTACATGTTAACACTCTGTTCTGAGCAGAAGAAAAACCCTGTTCTGCATCTCAGCTGGAAAACTTGGTGAAGTCCAGTTAATTCTTAATCCTCTGAAATCTGCTTAAATAACTTGATTAACCATTTCAGCTTTTTATGTGCACCTGGTAGCACTGAAAAATACCTGCTCCTTAAGTTCTGTGGCAGAAATCATGTCACTGTCGAGGCTTCAGCAAGAAACTCTTGCCTATTGGGGAACTAAATGAGCTTTAAAAATACTACTAATAGTATCTATTGCCTTTAATGCAAGCTTAAAATAAAATCAAACCCAGCCAAACCTCACACATAGAATAACTGCACAAACACATCTTTAGCCACTCTCACATTTTGCTACTTCTTCCTTGAAGAACATCACTACTTGGAGAGAGACACGCACACACTTCCTCAGGTTGACTGGTGCACATGCCAGGCTTGCCAGGTGGGCACGGACCCACAAGGAGGAGTATAGTAAAGCAGGGCTAGAGCCATATGTGGGTTCTTGGGACTGACCACAGCTCCGTTTCTTGCCCAAGATGCACAATGCAACGTGCAGGAGTAACTAGAGCATCTGCACATGCGGCAGCCACCAAGTCCACAACACCCCGAGTATCCTGACTACAAAGTCTTTAAAAACTCCTTCTGTTAGCACAGCCTTGGGGCAGCCGATCACTTGGGGCCAGGGACCGAATCCGACAGAGTAAGGAGGGTCCTGCTGCAGACCCGAGAGCTTTGGGAGCACAGCCTGCGCTCGGGACAGCCCCGCTGCTGCTCCGTGCTGAGGACAGAGGTTGGCACCAGGGCTCATGGGCACAACAAGATAAATGCTACAATAGTAATTAAATAGGCTAAATAGGCTACAATAGTAATTAATCCTCAGTCTTTTGAAAATGCAGTCCATGGACTATAAAACATGCTGAAAAGGGACTGCAACTGCAGCCCAGTTCTTCTGGATTCAGGGAGTGCGAGATGACGTGCAAAGCAGGCGGCAGACAAGGACCCTGCAGGTAGCTTTAACTGTAGCTGGGTTACTCCAGCATTAGGGCTTTAATCCCTCTGCTGAGCGAGAGGGCAGATAATCAAGTGCAGGTTGCTTTAAAGGCTTGTACACAGCAATTACAGCCATTTTACATTCTCTGAACACACTCAACCACAGCTGCTGGCAATTGCTTGTTCTAAAGCTTTGCCTTTCCTATTTGAAAAGCATCTTTTCTGTGTTGTCAAACCAGGCCTGGCTCTGGTGAGAACCATCTCGAGGCACCAGGATGAGCCATGTACAGGACACGTGCCAAGGTGGAAGTCTTGCTCGGGCTGCTGTGCCCAGCCTAGCACAAGGCTTGCTCTGAATGAGCATGTGCTGCAGCCACTACATCGCAGACGCTGAAACTGCTGATCGAAATTCATGTTTCCAATGTCCGGAGATAAGTGAATGTGTGGTAAATAAAAACAACTGGAATAAGCTTGAAACAGACAGACCCAAACAACTGTGACTGATCTGATTAAAGTACAACCAACTCAACATTGACCTGACATAACCTGCTAAAGTACTTCTTGCTGCAAGTCATTTCTCACATCTTACCAGAACTGAATATACAGGAATGGTCTGTTCACAACTGCTGCGTTTTTTCCTGCTTTAGTAAGGAAAACCTTAAATGAGTTTGCTCAGCGAATAAATGTAGTAGGGACTAAAGGGTGGAAATGAAGCCAGTTTGATCCACACACTCACTATGGTGAAGAACTGCTCGGTCAGAGTGTGGGACACATCAAAGAGGCGGCATCCCGCAGGTTTCCTGTTTGCTGGAGTTCTCATATCTTGGCTTGCTCCAAAATGCCTCTCCTGCCAGTACTAATTGGAGAGGAGCGCAAACCTCCTAAAAGGGCAGAGTCAGCCCCCCCACCCCAAATGCTTCGTTGTTAACTACCACGCTCCTGCTAGGGACAGGCAAACCCGCTGCATCCTGAGGTTGAGTTTCTTCAATCACTGCTTTTACAATGTTTCTGCAGGCTGTCTCTGCACATCCTATGCTCAGGCGAGCCAGGGCTGCCGCGGGAGAGCCCCTCGTGCGGGGGAGCAGGTGGGCTCCTCCCCAACCTCCTCCTCAAGCCATGCTGACTGCTCCCATCTCTCCCCAACGGAAGGATTTCTGCTCCTGCTGCTTCTCTCCCCTTTTCCACCTTAGCGTTTGCAGGAGGAGATGTGGCCGCCCGTTCCCCCCACAACTGACTTGGACAAAGTGGCGACATAAACTCTCGCCGAGTGGATTAGCGATGGCAGTTCTTGCCGTACGGCTGCTATTTGCCTCGTGCAAGCAGACAATGCGAGGAATATTTCTGTTAATAGTTTAATGCTAAGTAACTGCCTGCTCCAATGAAAATTTCAAGCTGAAGGCTCTGACTCATCCTCACGTGACACGGATAACTGCAACGATTAGACGTGGGGCTTTAGCACTGCTCTCAATGGACTCCTGCCAGCAAAATTCATCATTTTACTCAGATCAATATTTTAACACAACAATGTGTTTTGTTTTGTTTTAGAATATACACTTAAGTTCTGTACGTATACTAGTTGCACAACATAAACCAGCAAAGGTAGGAGTTGACACAGAAATATACAGATAGCTTCAATCAAGATGGGTAGGAGCATTAGGACTGTTAGAGTAATCCAAATTTTGATTATTCTTTAAAAAAAAAAAAAAAAAAGTGAATTTTACAAAGGAAAAAATACCCCTTTCCTCAGCTTGCTGTTTTAAGTGCAGATTTATCACCCCAGAGAAGGAAAGCTCAAATGGACTCTCAGATTTTAGACCGTATCTTGAATTTTCCCTGATTCAGAATCCATTCATTACAGAAATTTGAATTCCAGATGATAATGTCTCTTCTCAAAAGCCTCCAGCAAGAACACGCCTGGATGTTAAAGCTAGGAAATAACCCAGCTGGCCCGACAACAGCGTGGATCCACTCTGCACACTCACATCAGCTCACGCTTCCCCCTGAACAGAAGAGACTTTGTGACCTGATGGGGCCGACGTTCCTAAGCAAGAACAGCTCTGAGCTATAGGTTTTGACTATTCACATTCTTCTTTCTTTATAACTTTTATCACTTTTGACATATTTGAATACTAATACATATTTGAATACTAATAGTCATTTACCTATTTCTTTTTCAGTGGAAATCTACCTAAGAGGAGAATTCAAGACTTCTTAGGTTACAGCTTCCTATTTTCCATGTATTTTCCTATATTCTGCTACATACTTCACAGTATCATTTTGTTACAATACATAGCAGCAGAGCAAGTTACATACAGCTCTGGTTTAGCAGATCTTAGCACAAACCACAAGGGTTTATTAGAGAAAGAAAAAAAAAAAAAAGAATTTTATAGTCCATGGGCTGAACTGTGAATTGCTGTAGTCAGCAACAATGAAATTTCAGAGTAACTCTACTGAATACAAAGAAAATATGCTGGATTCGTTCCAGTGTAAATGAAGTGGGAGTCTGTCCCCATGCAGTTATCCCTCTTGCTGTTTGGAGGTCACAACATGTTGAAGAAAGAGTAAGAGGGAACAAGGCGTCCAAGGTTATCTGCCTTTGCTCAACACATTCAAGGGCAAAGGTAAGCAGAGCTCTTAAAGACCCTAAACTGCAAGCAGTCAGTTTACGCCTTGCAGAAATCCAGACAGAGAGTTCAAACGGCAGCTAAATTTTACCAAAACTGCTATTAAGCACAAACAAAACCTGTTAATTCCAGCCTTTGACATTTTTTCCTATTTTTGTTTCATAAAAGATGCAGACAAATGTCAGGCTCCGTAATTTACGTAATATAGCATTCTGACTCAGAACAATTTGCTTTGATAAAATCTAGCATGTACATTAATTTAAATCTGGTTCATACTGGTGCATCTCTGTCAGTGCAATGCAGATTTAGATCTACATCTTCAGGTAGGAAAATCACCTAAGGTTCTATTCTGGCATGCTTTTTCTTTAATCTATTTTCTATTTCAAATTCACTCCTATAAGATTTTCTCAGCAATGCTGCCATTTAAAGACACAACAGGCAATGCATGCAAGCAGGTTACATACACTCTGTTTCCTTAATCCATTTATTAAGTTTAAAAACAGTGGTGAACAGTTTGATATAAATTGGCTCTCGAGAGCCAAACTCTGGCCTCTGTCACTTCACTAGTACCACAGAATTTGGATAATTTGCAATTTTGACAGATGAAAACCTTTACTGAACATAATGAGATGCCAGATGCCCAGAGGCAGCTGTTAGACCCATTCGTTAGTCCTGAGCCTCTGACTTCACATTTATCAGTTTTAAAGTGCAACCTTTTTTTCCCCTCCTCCACTAGTCTGCCTAGAGAAAGGTTTCAAGAAAACCAAATTTATCAATAAGTTAATAAGAAGATTAGACAAATCTGAGACTAGATCATACTAGGAGGGTTCTACTGACTTTCCAGGACATCTGAAGCAAGGACTTGATTCTAACCAATCCCAAAGGCCTGCTGAAAAAAATAGTATCTACTTTAAAAATCAGTGAGGATTTTGGCTGCTCATCTCATCACAAAAGAACAGGGCTCAACGCTCACGGTGCAGCCCGTCTCCACGAGGGCGACACAGTCCTGAGGAGACCCTTCCGATATTTGGCTCTGCTTCCCTGCAGCCTACATATGCCAACCAGCATTATATATGTCTGTTTGTTTGCTTGTAATCTGGACCTAATTCCCTACTGCATTTCTTCAGTGTTATTCCAGTGCAATAAGTAAAGCTAAATTAGCACAGAGCTGGAGAAATACTGTTATGAAATCAGGCCCCCTGCCTTCTAGCACACTTGGACACAACTGTGAACTCTCATTTTGCCTCTTTTATAAATTCTCCCTTTAATCGTTATAGGAAATTTCTGTTATCATGCTGCAGGCATGGTGTTAATAGAAGTGAATCGCTCCATTTTTGTTGGGAAAAACTAACGATGCTGTCCCAAAGTGACTCTCTGGCTCTTTGTGATGTGGTAAGGCCCGGGTGGCCTCTGGCCCAGACTGGTGGCCCATTGTGGTAAACTGTACGATTACAGCAGTAAAAAGCAGTCAGCAACCTCTACCGTTGTTAAAGGTCAGGACTTTTACACAGATCATGCTAATAATTTTGAGGATTTTTTTTCGGTTCTCGTTAGGATATTTAAGTAATAAATGTTATCACTGAGTGTGCCTACAGTACTCTTACACAGATCTCAGTGCTCACAGAGGTAGGGACGGATGGTCCCAGCTCCCGGGCAGAGCCGGAGCTCATGGTGCCCCTTGACTGGCTCCACATCTCTCCTCATCCCCCGCGTTCCCCAGCCCATGGACAGTAGCAGCAAAGGCACCACTGGCACAAAAATATCCCATACCTGCAAAATGCCCACTGATTTCAAACATCAAAACTGAGGCTTTCTGACAAGTCAAACCCAATTCAGATTACAACTATAACCGCAGCGTTAGGTGTTTCCAAGGCAAGCAGGTAAAACTCTAGCAAAGCAACTATGCAAATCTGACACCAAGATTCCTCAATCTTAATGGACCATACACAGAAAAAGGACTGAATAAATTGCAAACAACTCAGAAAATTAAAGTCATCTACTCATTAAACCACACTGACTTTTTCTATCCATGGAGAATGATGTCAAATGGAAAACAGTCTTCTCACAACACTAAGTTCTCAAATCTAGCAGACCAGTTTTGCTGTACCATTTACCTGACTCAGAGATCCTTCTTGGATCTACAACCCACACCCTGCTGTGCATGAGGATATTGCCCTTAATCTACTTGTCTGTTCACATTAAAATATAAAAAATTATGAATGCATCTCAGCAACCCTGGAGATACGAATACCCTTGAAACTGGTCTATGCCCCACGGGCATCATTTTGTCAGATACTTTTATAACTAATCAGCACTGAGTTTGAAATACTCTAAACTGCCAGTCTTCAAACACAGAGGGCTCACTGAGCTCTGCCTTCAGGCTTTGCGCTGACTGAAAGATTTTTCACCTTAGGCCCAGGCTTCTCCTTAGAGGCCACACAGGCACAAATCTTTCTCGGGAGCCTTCCCCCTCTGAATGCTCCCTAAACTACAGCCAAGCATTTCTGTGCGGTAAGGTCACACTGTAAAGCATTTGTAGTTATATCTTGTGCTACAGAGAAAAACAGCAGCTTAAATGATCTGGCACGTACTTTAGAAGAAATCTTTAAACCCTATAATAATGGTTTTCTATACATGGGTTGCAGAAATAGCTGCCTTTATCAATGCAAAAACAGCAGTAAGAACATTTCTGGTTCTTCAAAGTCAAATGCAGCTTTTCCGGGTACGATATCTTTTTAGAGTGCCCAGTTCAAGGGCAACAGCAATGGAATGTACAATGTGAAAAAAAATAGTTGCTTCAGATGAAAAAAAGACTTTTTAAAGGTGTTGGGAGCTAATTCTGTGTTTTGTGTTGACAAAATTCAGCTGGAATGTTCTGCACATCAGAGTGAAAATGCCTTCCAAAACCAGGCATCCCCAGTGCTTTGAGCATTTGCGTAAATAAGGGTTGTTACCACCTTTGTCAAGTCACCTTCTGGGCAGCCGGACAGGACGCACACATGGAGACTGCATCTTGCTCCCTCCTGTGCCTGTGCCAAGGCTCCTCCAGTAACTCAGTCTGCTCTGTTCTCTCCCTTGCAACCAGGACTAGGCGCAGTCTAGATGTCACAAAAGCACCTAACAGATGCTGCAAAAAAAGAGAGGCCCGTAAGAATTCCCGGGAGCCTTGCAGAACCAGCTTTCCTCCTGACAGGGCCTGCCCATCCCACTGGCTGCGCAGCTGTAGCCAAGCCCTGGGAACCAGCTACCCCCTTATGGGATCAACTAGCAGAGGACTAGCAGAGAAGACAGAGAAGAAACTGGTCAGCAAGTCATTCAGACGATCAGTCAAGAAACGTACAAAACGCTAAATATGTTGTCATTGCAAAGAAATCAGTTCAGCACTGGTTTCACCAACATCTCCGTCTCCCTGGAAAAGAGCTTCCCGTTCGCATCCTGCCAGCCCAGGTGGGCTCTACTGCAGGCAGCCTGAGCCCGGGCTCTCCCTCCCGCCGGCCTGCAGGCTTGGAGCACAAGCAGAGAGTTCTTGAGGCCGGAGGGAACCGCTTCCCGCCTGCATTTTAACAGCTGAGCCGCACTGCACGCAGGGAGATTTAAATACAGCACAGTAGTTGTATTGTTTGATATTATTAAGCTGCTTGCTCTCTTGTAATTCTGTAGAAGATCCTAGAGTATGGCAATAACCTCCAAGTTGTTTCATCTATCAACAAGTTCTCTTTCTACTAGATACCACTTCCTAGTTTAATTTTGGCAATGACTAGAGATGCTTTGGGATACTACAGAGATGACACCATGGTCATTAGGTGATCGATTCTTTTCTTTATACATATGAATTTTGGTGTCATTTTTCATTAAACCACCTGGACTTGACGAGGCTCAGCTGACTACAAGAAAGTTCCAGTCCATCAGGAAAATTTCCAGTTACTGTTGCTTTACGTCAAACTTCTCACACCTTCATCTATCAACACTGCAATTGCCACACACTGACCAAGCAAAGAAAGAAAGAACAAAAATAGCATGAACCAGCCAGGGGAGCTGCTAAGCTTTCTAGTAGATCTTCTTTATTTGCCCTGAGCGTCCACTGGTTAAGGAACAAGCATGCCTTTTTTATTGCCATTAACATCCTATTGCTCATCTTGATGTCGCAGAAGTCATGCACCCTCGGCATATTTAAAAGCTGAGGGAAAGCACTTTAGAAGCAGAAAACAGATAAAACTACCCAGTCCACAAGCTGAGAGCCTGAACTGCCTCCCGAAAAGCTGCAGGCTCCTAATGAAGCAACCAAGGAAATGTTATGAGCAAAACCAGTGTATAAGTTTCCTCATTAAAAGGTACCACCTAAAGTTCTGAACTGGGGGAACCAAAACATCAGACTCCTTCATTGACCATAGCAATTTTTCCTACCTGCTGTATCCACTGGCAGAAACCTGCAACTTTGGGAGCAGAACACATTTCCCAAACAGCCTCAAAGGGCCCCCAGCAAACTGCTATCTGACCAGTCAGGCAGGCAACAAGCCAAGGTTCCTCCTCCTGCCTGTGCGCTGCGCCCTGTGTGGCTACCAGCTATCTCACACATCCCGGCCTTGGCACGCGCGGGTGCTCTGGAAGATTACGGGCTCCTCTGAGACTGTGGTGGGCGATGGAGCTGCCTCCTCTTCCTTCCTTCCCCCTTCCTCCCCGCTGCTCACCACGCAAAATGCCCTGGCACCCGTTCTCCAGGCTCGCCTGGCAAGCAGAGGAGCCAGTGGGCATGCAGGGCTGGTTCAAACGCTCTGGGCTACAGCTCCAGAGGACAGCAGAGATGCAGCCTGCAAGACCTAGAGTCAAGGTGGAGTAAGTGCAAGGTCAGCAAGACAGAGACCAACAGAGAAATGAGAAATGTTAAACAGCAATAACAAACATTTTAGCATTTGTCTTTATTGACAAATTTTCTATGTTTTCCAAGCTAAACGTGTCTACTGATATTTGAGAAAACCAAAAGGAGTGGTTCCTGGCACTCAGCCCTTTTCTAAGAAGACCTCTTGACTCCACTAAATGGAGGAAGATTGAGGACTGTGGACACATTTAAGCCATCTTTTACATAAAATACTAGGAAATTCACAGCAGTGCACTCTTTTTTACTCAAAAATTTAGGGCTATTTTTCATTCTCGCATCAATGACCAGGGTAACTCTGGGTTTTGTCATAAGGACAAAAATAGACTAAGAGATTTAAGGCCGCTGGGGTCCCTTCCTCCTCTTGACTACAGGCAACTCACTCACTAGCAGAGGGGATGAGTGAGCAGCTTCCTCTAATACAGATGCCTCTTCATTTCTGAGGACCTACCAGGGAGTTTGAAACTTGACACGGGTCTTGTATGGAGTGCCAGCCCACAGCACTCATTAAATCTTACACGCTCAGGAGATGGGATTACGCTTTTTTTCTTAAGTACAGTAGGACCTTTTTACAGTTACGCCAAGCCTCCACACTTTGCATGTCTTTACTAAAGTGGGGTTTTCACTATAATCAGATTTGCAATTAAGCAGAATTTGATGTTGCAAGACAGCTTTTCCTTCTAATTCTCTTCTAAACTGAATTTCCCTCTATCTGGATTTGTAGTAGAAACACTCTATTTAATTTTGCTGAAAACTAGTGTCAGATGAAAAATCTTTAACTATATTGTTACTTTTGATGCAATCTCTGCAGGTTCTACCTACAAAAACATTTACGTTAGAAAAGAATTGCTGGATCTGTGAAAAAGACCCCACTTGTATAAAAGGAGCATGTTTTCTCTAGAAATGCTTAAGTGGCCAATATGTTACCATCTCCTTGTAAAGTTTCACAGGACTAAGGTTATAGCAACTGTGGTCTCAGCAGAGCAGGGTCCCACTAGGCAGCTCCTTCTTCATAAACAACCCATTGACAGGGAAGCTCTTCCAGCGCTGCCGTCATAGTTGCTGGGACACAAATTCAGTTGGGTATCAAACATTCACCTGGGGTGAAATCCTGCCTGCAGCGAAGTTCTCTGACTTCAGTACTCCCTCAAGGTATAACCATTTGCAATTCCCAAGCAGATTCAAGTCATAATTGCACAAATAATAATCTATACAAGCTGAAAAGCCATAGAAATCTCTATTTTAATCTGGAGGCTTCCAGGAAAAAGGTATTATCTACCTTTCCTTGGGTACTTCTACCAGTTTCATGCTGACAATGACACTTTCACAGGCTCTTGCTGCAGTCTGACTTCAAAGAGCAGACCAACAGTACAGAGCGAGGCGCACGCTGGGCAAGAAGAGAAGATGCAGAAATGCTCAATAAATCCTAGATTTAAACACAAGCATTCCCTACACAGCAGATCCAAAGACAATCACAGCATAAAATAATTAATCCCTGCAAGGCAGAGCTAGCAGCAGTTAAAAGGTGCATTTGGTCAAGCCTATGCACGCCCTTCATGTGTCACACGGACAGTCCTTTTTGAAGGGTCCTTCCCCATCCTACCATGTGAGGAGGATTCGGCAATCTCTTTGCCAGAAGCTTCATCTCTCTCCTCTGGACGCAAGATCACAGCAGAGTCAAGGCTGGTACACTAAAACTGCTACGCAAAAAGGTGACTGCTTGGCAACTTTCACATTCCTGCACAATTTTGTTAACACCTAAGTCTACCTAGCTCATCTGTAAAGTGCTCATATTGCAACTGGGATTCATGCAGTCTACCTTACAAGGTAGGAATAGCGTGGGAGGGTGCCAGGGCTCCCACACGCATGAGGAGCCTCAGGTCTTCTCACCACCAGGAAGGGCCTGGGCTGTTCTGGCACCTGCTACTGGGCTCCCAGCTGCAGCATTTGATCAGGCACTGGCCTCCTCACTTCCCTTGAGTAAAAATACTGAACTAGGAGAAGGAGCTGTATAAAATAAAGAGGCTCTACTTAGCAGTTATGTAACCAAACAGTGCCAAAATAACCTATGCAAAAAAGGAATCCAATTAGTTGCATGGCAAACTGACATCTGTCCAAAACCCACCACTCCTGAGATGCAACTGTTGGCATCTGATGAGATGGAAGCTCATTTAATCTGTTTTGCAGCTATGCAAAATATATTTCCAGCCTGAACATATCTGCTTTCTCACTCTGCTGACTGTGCTAAGAAAGGATGCAATGGGCCCAGGCCTTCTGCTGTGAGTGGGAAAGCTTCATGCCAAAGAACAAGAACAAACAAGAGAAAATAGACATTAAAGTCCTGTCTGGCGACACCATTAACAAGTTCACAGGCACCATTTCCTTCTTCCTCCCCTGCACCAAGTGTTTCTTCCCAGACAGTGATCCAGACTGCTGATAGCTCTGGCAGGGAGCTTTTACCAGAAATTTGAGCAGGAAATGTTAATTTGCAGGCCTCTGTGTCCTCCCTCTGGGAAGACGGACGCTAGATCCGCACAACCAAACTACAGGGCTCGGAGCAACTCAGACCTGCCTGCAACACGCAGCAGATGCACGTCCAGATATCTCTAGCAAAGCTGAATAAAACACCAACTGTTCTCATTTATTTTCTTTCTCTTATTTCCTCCAAGCAATGAAATACTAGAAGAGTGTCCAAGGCAAACAGAACAATTCTATTAATGAAATATCCAATTTTGTATAGTTTTATGGTATGACTCTGAGCTCTGCTCTCATTTCTATGACACAAAACCTTACTGGAAATTTGTAGGGCTGAATTAAAAATACACCATTGATGAACGTAAAAATTCTACTACCTTTCTAAAATCCATCTAAAAGTAAAGATAATTGGTGTAAAACAGTAAATATAACACAGAAATTGCTACTTCAGATATCAGGGAAAAATAAGAGTTTTTAGGACTGAAGTCCAATGTCCCAAGTTAAAAAAAAAAAAAAAAAAAAAAAAAGATTCACTGTATGAGTAGTTCCAACAAATCTACAGTAAAATTATAGCTTACTTGAAGAATTTAAAAATCAAAATAAACCTAGAGGTTTGATAAAGAATGATATGACTCTTCGAAAGCTTTACTACTTACATAGATCACCTAAAGTCTTTTTCTTCCTCTATGAACTTTGCACATAAGGCTGTAATTACTCCCTACTGGAACAGAGGAGAACAGTGTTCTTGATTAGGAACACTTTTATCAATCATGGGAAGTTTCATTTTATTTGTTTTATGTGTTTGTATGTTCCTTTCAACCAGGAAAAATGTCCTTTCCACATTCATATTTGTGTGGTTAGCAGATTTTTCTGCATCTCTTTTGTCCTTATCCTCCAAAGACAAAACAAATGGTGGACTTTACCTAAATATTCAACTTTGCACTTTTAGTTCTGCGCTGCTAGTAGTGATATATTTTGACTAACTGCATGAAACACTGACATGTTCACCCTAGGAAGCTGCCACAGAACACTAGTGTTCTTCTACTAATATTTTTTTTTTAATCATTGCTTAATTTGAAATGAGATGTTGTACTCTGGATGACTTCAGAATATAGTATGAGGTGCATAACTTAATCTAGTTATATTTTGTAATCTAATTTTGCTAAGAACATTCAAATGTATTTCAGCAAAACAAACCTTCTGTAAAACAGCAGGGAAATATTAGAGGTAGCATCAAACCACTACTCCGTTAGACATAAATTACTCACAGCATGTTCCCCACAAAACAGAGTAACAAAATCTGCAGGCCACAATATGAGATTGTACCCAGAAATACTTTCCAGATGAAGCAAGCAAGACTTGCAGTGGTTTTGTGACACCATCAACCATTTCCTTCTAGTGGAAGCGAGATGAGCTCGTGCGTTGGGTGCACTGATTCAGTTGCCTCCTGCGAGACGCAACTTTGCCTGAGTTTAACAAACGGGGAAACACAAACAGGGCGCTTGAACAAGTGCCAACGGGGCTCACTGTGGCCTTTCTTCCCGTGTAACTAGCTCTGGATGCAGAACAATGTGATCATCTGTTAATTGCTTTTGTCAGGCAATTTACAAATCTACCTTGACCACCAGGTGCGCGTCCTGCCCTTGCTCTTAAACGATACAACCCCGTCCTTGTTACCCATGGGCTGTTCTTGCAGAGCTTGCCTGGACCATGAACTAACACAATTTAAACCATTTAATTTTTTTTTGAGGGGTGGGAGTGGGTAAGAGAAACATGTCTATACTAGGAAGTAATATTTTCTGATAAACATAAAATTATGGGACTCTCAGGTTTTATCCCCAAATCATAGCTATTGGTATCTTTAAATAACATGCACAACATACTGTACTTCTACTTCAGACTGAGTTTTAACACAGAACTCATAATATTTATGACAACTTAATAGTTTAACTGATGATTTTGTTTTGCAATTCTGCTTTGTATTTTTAGCTTTTCTTTTTTTTTAATTTTGCATGGCATACAGAATGACTGGGACTACCATTTGTATGGTTTGTTATTTTTTTCTGAAGTGAGGAGAATCTTTTGCCTCTGAAACTTAAGAAAAAAAAAGAAAACAGATTTTCGTTTCCAAAATTTGACTTTGGAAATTTAGTTATTGCCTTTATAAGTCATAACCATTCAAATTAATGTTTCCCACGACAGGAGCGTTTGACACAGTTTGTTGTAAGAAACATCTGATAGTCCCATGGTGTGTAGTAAGAAACACCTGACAGTCCCAGACCTGTTTTTTAAAGTCCACAATGGTACAATTTTCTTCCTGAAAAATTCCACTACTTCCAGACTTCCTGTCATGCAAATTTATTTTTATAGCCTTTTTAATTTAGTTGCTACCATTCCACCACTCTGCGGGGCCCAGTGGTTCTGTTCTTGACACGTCTCTCCTGGTTACGAGTTTCACCAGGCTGGAAAAGCAGCTCTGCGCGACGCCGGTGCCGCCACTGGCAATGGCAAGAGCAGCCATTCCCCTTTCCCTTCTGTCACAGCTGGCGGAGAACCGAACAGCTAGAGCCTCAAGCTGATGATATCAGCACTGCAGGAGGCAGTGGCAAACATCTGGAATTTATTTGTTAGAAACAAAATAAATGACATCTTTGCACAAGTTTTAGTTTGCACCTGTACTTATAAATCTCCTGCATGACAGCAAGCTATGAATAAATTTAATCAGGAAAAGGAGGCAGCAGGCTGTGATTTGGAGCCCTTTGGAGGGCCCCAGGAAGAAGAGTGCCATGATGCCCTGGAGGTGTAATTTGTGCAGAGCTTTTTCCCACCGGTGGAGAAGGAACACAGTCCTGGAGGCTATTTTAGTTGTTTTTAATGCTTCAAACTCCATCACGAGCTGCGAAGGGGAATGGAGAAGAGGAACCAAGTCAGGCTGGAAGAGAGAAGATGAGAAGGGAGGTGGTAGCGGTCAGAAGCATCCAACATCACCACTGTTACCTGATGGGAGGGCACCGAGGTACAGGACGGACCTTAGAAAATACGTAGCAAAGTGAAGAGGGAATACACAGGGAGGAAGAAGGGCAAGAGAGAAACAAAGAGAGAGAAGGTCCAGCCAACCGCTCGCCTCAAGCACCACCTTCGCCGCGCTCCGGGCTCATTGTGTGAGGCCCTCTCCTTTCCTGCTTCTTTCCTGTGCCTCCTGGAGCGCAGACGGGGCTTGTTCCAAATCGGAAGGTGACTGATGTGGGGTTGGTGTAGACAGATCTAGATGAGGGACTCAAGCAAACACTTTATTTTAACTTGGGCAGAGTGTAAGGGTTTTGCTGCAAGAGTAGAAGTGACTGAAGCAAAAGTTGACCATTTCCTACCCAATCGGGTCTGGCAGCCTCTTGGAAAGTGTTCATCTTTAGGGACTGGTACGATCATGAGAAAACTGTGTTGCAAATGAAACCATGCACCTGGAAAAGCAAAGCCAATTCATTTTCTTTTCATGTGACTGCATTACAACGGGTATGGTGGGGAACCGCAGCCAGCACATTTCGCTCTTGGTGGTCCCTGCTCGGCAGCTGGCCATGACAACCAGCTCAATTCCTTTCTTACATAAGGGAAGGTACTCAGAGGGAAAGAATAGTTTTGTTTCTGCATAGAACCCAACACCAAGATGACAGAAAACAAAGATAACTCATCACTGCAATGAGGTGACAGCCTACATGCTGCAACCTCAGTAGTTCACACACTCAAATCATTTCCAGTTACTGAAAACATCACCGAATCAGTGCGGCAAAACTGAGTTTAGTAGAGAAAAGCATCAGACAAGATATTCTTACCTTACTCTATATCTTAAAAAATCCTAAATAAAAACAAGGACTGATTCAACCTTGCCATTGTAGGTCCTCTCCTGTGTACCTGTGGCTGTAGGGGATGAGTTTGGGGGGGGGGGGAGGGGTAATTGGGTATTTTTTTTTGCCCCAAAAAGGTGCTTCCTCTTGCTATGAATGGGGGCTACTATGGTGATGTTGTTAATTTTACTGATTAAAGCTGCCTAGAGCTCTGTCTGGAAGAAGTGTTGAACTAACGTCTGCTCCGCTCATCACTGGTTCTTGTCCAAGTGGAAGTTAATAACCTTGTGGCACTGGCCAAAAGAAAAGCAAAAGAAAAATGTAAAGGGATCAGACCCCTGGCAGAGTTTCATGCGCCTGATGTCAGTGATCACACACTGCTGGGCCAACCAGGAGGGAACTACTGATGAGCGCAATGTTGACGGTGCCTCTACAGAATCGCACCGCTACCAGCCTCCAGGTCAACAGTTTGTAAAATCTTTTGCAATACCTGGGGAGAGGTGATATCACATATACACCAGTAACACCAACTGCTAATTTCAGACTGCTCTGGGAAGGAAGCTACTAATATAATCTAGCAAAAAAAAAAAAAAAAAAAAAAAAAAAAAACACATTAATTAAAGAAAAACATCTAAAAAGCCATTAAAAAAAATCACTGAAAAATGTGGGGTTTTGTGACTGCTCAATGTTTAGAACTGGTAGTTGATCCCCATGGCAAGCAGGCAGCTCTAGTTCACAATCAAACACCTACTTTATTTATTTAACTATGCTGCATTTAACCTTACATCCTGTCTGCTGGGTGCATCCGGCTCCACAGATCTCTGTGCAGCAAAGCTTTAGCATAAGGTGGGGGAGTTACTTTCCACAGGCCAAAAAACAGGAAATTTGATGACATTGTTCAGTGAGCAGACGTCAGCAGAGAGTGATACAAAAGAGTAAACAACTTCCTAGCAGCAGCAGACAAATGGGCCGGAACTACTGGAATTCTGCAATGTCTGGTGTGTTTTGCATGAAAATTACTGTCTCAATGGAAGAGGGAGAGATCTTCATCAGGTGGAAACTGGAGCTGCTCCCTGGAAATCAAGGAACTACAACACTCGCCTCTGCTCAGGATCTGAACCAAAACTGTTACGCCTGTGACCCTGAAAACATCATTTCTGAGAATTCACTTTGTTAATGTTCTGAATATTTTATGAATGTTCTCATTCCTGTAAAGCACAAAAAGCTGATGTGAATAAAAAGGTTAAATTCCAGTGAATGCATGGGTGATGGTATCAGAAATGTAGGTGCCATTTCAATACGAAAAAATTGCCATCAGTGAAAAGTCTTACATGCCTAATAAGAATATATATGTCTAATAATAATATAAATACGAGTGTGTGTGCATATATATATTCTTGTTAAAATATTTTGATAATCAAGCAAACTCATTTTTTTGCCTGTGAACAGAGCAGTAAATAGGAGGACATGTCCTTTATGGATTTCCATGCCTGCTTTGTGAAATCCACTCTCACGTTTTCCAGCTACGGGCAAATGTCAAGCCTCTCAGCTAGACTTATACTGAGTCAAAGTAGGCAGAAAGGAAACATGGGAAAGACAATATACAGTTTTAACTGCAAATCATTCTGCCCGTACACGTTCAGTTTAAAATGTTCTGAACTGTAATGATTTGACCACAAATGTGGGGCTTCATTACTGCATCCCAAATAACTATATCAAAAAAAGTATCCTCTGAGAAAAGATCTGTTCCTCTATCCATCTGCTGGTAAAAAAGCGATTTAAACAGACAATTTTTTTGCCTTTTTATACTGCCTTTTGACCTGTTCCTTTCAAAGGGGTGCAGAGAATCAGAGAGTTAAGTTCTGTTCTAAACAGGTAAGTACTTTAGAGAAGCTAAGGCAAACAGTGAGACCAGGACTTTGC
Organism: Crypturellus tataupa; assembly: GCA_034781795.1. Lineage (NCBI taxonomy): Eukaryota > Metazoa > Chordata > Aves > Tinamiformes > Tinamidae > Crypturellus > Crypturellus tataupa. Next base: position 2,152,208 of record JAWLRI010001073.1, read on the forward strand.
AGGGTGTTTGTTGAGGGGCTTGTAGCATCGGGGGATCTTCAGCAAATGCACAGGGACATTCCCTGAGCAGACTGGAATTCACTAAGTACAATTCCAGGACTCTCCTGTCATCTAGGTATTTCTCCTAGCCAGAATCTAAGCAAACAGACTCCTAAGACAAAAATCATCAGCTAAATTTAGAGCTGTCCGCAAGACTGCCTTACTCTCAGCAACAGAGAGAGGGAACAACAGGAAAGAGCCAGACGTTTCTCAGCTCTCCCTGCCAAGCTCTCCCCTCCGCGCAGTGTGTCATGCTGGGGAGGAAGACACACTGATAGCCGTGTCGACACTGCAGTCCAATGACAAGGCAAACGTGCTGGGCCAAGTCCATCTGCAGTATAATTCAGTATAATTCGAGTGCCTTGAAGAGACTTTTCATTAATACTGGCAAGTAGTCATAGGCTGACAAATGGCTAGACAAAAAAAAAAAAAAAGAGCAAAAAATGCACATAAAAAAGCCAAGTCTACAAAACAATGACAAAACTACTACTCATTCCTCACTCTACCTTCATTAGGATTCTCCTGGTTTCAATTAATTTGTGATGAGTGTTCTTCCTGAGTAAGAAGACAGAGAAGATTACGTCTCTTCCACTTTAACCAGAGCTGCAGGTCAGCAGCAAGAATAGGTAGGAATGCTGTAAATTCACAGCTAGGACAAGTAGGAATGCTGTAAATTCACAACTGGGATAGGCAGGAATGCTGTGAATTCACAGCTGGGAGAGGTGGGAATGCTGAGAATTCATGGCGTTGGCTGTGTTTGCCAGCCCCTCCAGACTGTGGAGGAAGATCCTCACGGATGTTGGGGATACCTGGCACATGCTGGATGAGCAGCGTGGCTGCACGAGCCGCGTTCTCTTCAGCTGGGCCACCTTCCCAGCCAAGATGATGGGCGCAAACAGTAACTAGCAATGGAAGGGGATATGTCAACAACCTCAGAGAGGTACCTGTGCTTGTCCTGGCTGATGGCCTAAGCTGGGCTACCTCTGACAGCATAGCATGCTCTAAGTCAGGGATAGATGTTGTGCCTTTCACTCACAAGATCTGACCGAGCTGCTCCCATGTGAATCCAAGGCTCCGTGCACTGCTCTGTCTGCTCTCAAGGCGCCAGTTCACACAAACCAGAGTGGTCAGACTGCACAGAAGACAGGAACCAGTCCCCCCACTCCAACACTGGTCTCATACAGCATAGTCCATAGGTTGTAAAGGTAGTTTGGGAGATTTGTAGGAAAAAAAAACAAATCTGCCCAGGCATATGAACGCACTCAATCAATATTCTTTGGAGAGAGAAACAGCCCTGTGACGGCTCTGCAGTTGTAGGAATTCTTACCAGGTCGGTCACCCCTTCCTGACTCTCCGTTTTGAACGTAAGAAGCAAGGGCTTTCTAAACCTCAAGCAAGCTCCTGGATAAAACCAACCATCCTCACCCCCTTTCTATATTCATTTACATTAAAAAATTAAAAAAAAAAAAAAAAAAAAAAAAACTTCCAAGAATAAGCAAATCAACCCAGAGGACTAGAGAATGATATTCACTTGGGTGTGCCAACAGCATTAAGGAGTTAACATTTTATCAGGAGATAAAGTTTTGCAAGTTCCTGCAAAATCTCCATTGCTCCATGGTGGATGAAAACCTTATTTTATTATAACTGCCCTTTCAAAGTTTTATTCCATGTATTTTATAGAAGTGTATTGTGAGGTTTTACTTCTCCAGCATATAAAGCACTTTCTTAACAGTTTAAATGAGTAATAAAAAAAATAGTTTAGGTTTTATGGCAGTGCTAGCAACTTGAAGACCATCGACTACTAATTTTCCTACATTTTACACCTATTTTGGGTCATTCTACCTTAAATTAGTAAGTGAGCTATAAAAACCTCAGCTTTAATCAGCATAGAAACAGATTAAAACTGAAAAGAAATGTTTTCTGATATAAGAAGAGCGCTTGTCAGGAAAAAAACGAAAGCTGCGAGGGTTAGATGCACCTACCAGCAGCCCATCCACAAAGGGGAATGTGTTTCTCAGGGGCTCCCTGCACAGTGGTAAGCTTTGTTTCTGCACAGATTTTGACATATGGCTGAAGTTAGACCTTAAATTAGAATATTCCTCTTTGAATTGAGAAATGATCTTTCTGTGTAAATGAATAGTGTATTCAGGGTGAATAAAGCTTCTGCTATTGCACACTTCATCTTATCTACTGATGTAATTTCCTCTTAGCTGCTTCTGTAATATTAATAATTGCCATATAGCGAAAGAGGTCATATACCAGGAATGTATACTTTGAAATTATTTAACTTTTGAGAAGAGCTTGGGAACCTTGAACAAAATATATATGTTCTTGGCAGATGAACACGCTGAACAGCTTGCAAGGAGATGACTGTTCGTCATTTAAAGGTGGAGGATAAAGAAACCTGTCTAGTTAGGGTAAAAGGCTCCAGCTTGCAGAAGCAACGCAAGAGTCTAGCACAGAAAGGAAAATCATTAACAAACCACAAACATATCCTTCCTAATAAGCAGAAAAAGGTCATAAACAGCATAGCCATGCTGATGTGCCCAAAGAATCACACAAAAATCAAAAACATTTGGTTTATGTTATTTTTTGTTATTATTTGTCCCCAGAATGTATATTTTATTCCTTCAGTAGTAACAATATTACCAGATCTAGACTCTCCAGAAGCAGGTCACAAGTCCTGAAGGACTTTGATCTGATCAAGAAAGGCACTATGTGCCAAGCAAAACAGGGTGAAAGGGCAAGGATCGGCTTAAGTCTTACATCTGAAGACAGGGCCTGAATCAATATTCAGATAGCTGTTTTTAGCACCCAGTTCTCCAACAGAGCAGTGTCCCTTTCCCTTTGCGGGTGGAAGGGATGAGGCACATACAGGGAAGCAGCTGGAAATACACAGAGCATATTCCAGTGTGATCATCTATATTGATTGTACCTCAGGCTCTTAGGAAGCATCTAGCAAGGACAGGCATTGAATTCCATGGAAATGGAAGCTACTGTATGGCAAACCAAGACCATTCCCCTCCACTAGGAATGCCCCACGGCCATGGCAGCACGGAAGCACTTGCTCACATCTCATTAAACGAAGAGAACTTTAAGTTAAGCTTGTGCTCAGAGAGTTGCTGAATCATGGCTCAACGTTGTACACAAGTCTATAAAATACACTCATTTTCAGTCAGACAACCTAGACGTTATATGGATTACATCTTGCTCTCAGGATTGCAGCTGGACTGATTTTGACAGTCCCCAAAGAGAGAATTTCACTGGCTGTTTACTCCAGCAGCTGGGATTAACCACGTGCAGCACTCTAGCAAAGACACTAGAAATCCTAGCAGGAGGTAGCTCTGTAATTACATGCCTCATAGATATTTCAGAATGAAATACAAATCTCAGTTAGTGCTTATCGACATCTCCACAGCATATAAACCCATCAAAGAAGTTTTCATAGCTTTATAAAAGGAAAAACTTACTGGAAAACAACAAACTTGCTACACTTATCTTAATTTGAATGAGACTCTGCAGACCAAAAAGCATAAAGGCAGTACTTGTGTGAGGCCTCATGACTGCTCAGAACAGAAAGCTGCTGCTTCTTTAATCTTGGCTTGTTATAAACAAATGGGTCAGAGTAAGTATGACACATCTTAAAAACAAAATGATGCCTATGATCAAGGAAGACTTTTAAAAGCTTTGGGTACACATTGAATAGGACCAGGTTAGCTGTGAAAAATGCTGAAACAGCATAATTTCTACTTGATATGTTTAACTTCATAGCATAAAACCAACCAATTGAGTATTAATCTTTCTTGCAAGTAAGCCAAGAAAGAGTAGGTATCTTAATGAGACTAGGAAATAAATGTAGCAAAACCTATTTGATACTGATAAATCCATATCCAATTTCTTTGTTCCCCGACTCCTCACACGTTAGTCAACTACTGTAAATCACAGGGATCATTACACACTCCCAAAGCTTCCCACTTCTGCATAGCTCAGCTTCTGAAATGTACCCACCTTGGAGCTTGCCATGAGCGTGGTCTGTGTTTTACCAAGAGCAAAACACTGCTCCCTATAAAGTCACTTCAGCATCTCATCCCAAATGAATCCTGCACCAAGGCACCTCAAGAGGTTTCTGTCCCAGGCTCAGCTTTGCTCAGCAGATAACAGAAAGAAGTTGTTTCTCTAAGCAGCTTCTTTAAGGAGGGCAATAAGTGTATTATAAAGTACAAAATCAAAACAAGAAGATAAATGCAGTCCTGGTCTAAACAGGTATAGAGCCCTTAGTCTGCACCAGCAGGAAACCACACTCTGTATCATATAAGCAGACTTTGGGTTTTTTGAAATGTATTATTTTTTTCATTATGCCATATGTCTCTATATAATGCCATATATCACGAGTTCAGACATAAAAGTGAGGGTAACATTTATTTCAAGATTTTAAAAACTTCATGTCAGGAAAAACACGTCCAGTGCTTTGGTCTTGAAGTCTTGGATTACATGTTAATTAACTTCAATACCACCTCTCCTGAATGAAAAGTACCTTTAACGTACCTATACTCTATTGCTACTATGACTGCCTGCGGTCTTATCTTATAGCACAATATTATATCAATGCATATACGCATTGGGCAGCATATTGAGCAGCATATTAATCTGCTCCCTATAGCAGCAAAAATACTCTGTGAGGAACTGACCCTTTGTACTTAAGAGTTGCCCTTTCCACAGCTGCACCTGCTTGAATTAAGTTTCATTGCCAACGGTTCTGGAAATGTATCACAGACTCAAAAACTTAAGGCTCCCTGGCAGAGGACACTAAAATCACAGACTTTAAAAGCAAGCAAAGCAGCAATAGCAATGTGCAGGCCTGGCACAAAACTCATCACTTGCTCATGCTGGATATCTACAGATTTACCGTTTTTGTTCCACAGCTTTCACCATCAGCAATCTGAATTCATTTTAACAGAGATGATGAGATATTGATACTTTGGCTCCTGCTGTGTAGCACCTTACTGCTTGAGAAGTCTGGACAAAAAACTTGCAGTTGCAATTTGGGAGGCCAAACAGCAGGGTTAGGTGTTTGTGCGACGTGCGGCACAGCGCTCGCTCTGAGAAGGCCCCGGGACCTGGAAAATCCCGGAGTCCCCGGGGACAAGGAACCCTGGGGCACTGGCGATGGGGGTCAGCGCAGCAGCGATGCCCTCTGCTCGCCGGGAGCTGAGCTTGGAGCCGCCGGGCAGCGCCATCCCCCGGGGAGGGAACACAACGCGAGGAGCTTGGTCCAACCAGCGCTGTACAAAGCGCATGTAATTCCCACAGGAACAGAGCTGCTGCCAGGACTGCTCACACTCCAGAACAGAATTAGAGCAGTTAAGTCTCAGTCTTCAACATTTCACAGACATCTTTATGGGGTCCCAGCGCTTTGACACAGGTAACAGGGGTCTAAGGTTGCCCTGAGGTCAATGCATCCCTTCCCAATTTGGCATATTCTCCACCTGGATATTATTCCTGCGACAGCTGAAACCCATCCATTTCATTTGTATGTGTGTGTTTTTCTTTTTTCTTTTTTTTTTTTTTTTGTCCTCAGACAAGAAAGAAATCTCACAACGGGTCAAAATCTATCATCTCTATTGCCAGTTAACAATTCCTTATCGCCATTACTCATTTCTACTGTTTATGTTTTCCCATTGCCATAGGAACACCACAGACAGTTAAAAGAGTTGCATGAAATAAATCAATGGAGTCTGCAAACCAAAAAGCTGCTCAATTAAACAACAGTTTCTATCAAAGGAGGAAGATGGGGGCTGAAACCTGTAACATATTATCACTGGACAGTTTTTTTAATCACTCATGTGCTAGTAATTGGCTAACGTAATGTCTAAAGAAAACTGGATAGTATGAAATCCAACAGAACTTAGAATACAAGGAAGACGTGAACTAAAATAGTTTTGATTATTTACCCGCATTATAACATATTGTTGGTATTACATGCCAAACCCCCAAAATTTGTCCTCTACCCCAACGGCTCTGCATTCTGCAAGACTGAGTCGGTTCTTCCTTGTGCTTGTGTCCTGGGTTTCTATGAACAGCCTCAGCACACAAGATGGGCACCAACTCTTACATAATAGGCAGCATGGTGAGATTGTGAAAACAAATTCTGTTAATGATAATTTGCTTTAAGGAGAGTTTAAGGAGAGCACAGGGGTTCTGCTGCATAAAGGATATCCAGACAAGTCTGGGTTGGTTTAACAGGCTTCACCCTCCTCCCCAAGCCTCACTAGAATTCACTGAATATATTTAGCATGAGTTCTTGTTCTTCAGCTACCAAGAACACGGACAGACCAATGAAGATGCCCAGAAAGAGAACTTCTCAGGTGCACAGAAGCCAAAGCATAGGTGTCCTGTGCCATTTCAGATGCTCTCGTATCACCACATGTTCGTCCCTATAGAAGATGGATTACAAACCCTTCAGCAGAGGAAGTATCTGGAGCAGCCTTCCAACAGGAACAGGGCAAGGCAGAAAGCTTTGAGGTGACACAGTGAGATGGCACAGGATGCATTTGCGCGAGAGCCTCAATGCTGCAGCTGCATGGAAGAGCAAAGGACGGTCCTCCACGACCCAGCTCACCCCTCCTGCTCCTCTACCCACATCTTCCCATGACACAGAAAAGCCTCAGACCTCTTCTGCTCAAAGTACCTCTGCTGATGCGCTTGTTTTGCACTCAATCTTTTGCTACTCTAGCCAGTGTAATTGTGAGCAAGCGGTATGGAAAAAAAATTTAGTCCATAAAAAGGTATTTAAAAAAATTTATATATGAAAACTAAAATGTGCTTTATTTGAAATTAAACTTTTAAAAATCTGCCATCCCTAACTCCAAAGCAGAAAAAATGCAAAAGTGATTGGGGAATCGAATCTTCTGGTTTTATGTTTGGCATTAAACAGATCATAAAAATTATTGACTTTGGCTCTTTAGGCATTTAATGCATTAAAAATAATTACAACCATGTCCTGACTGAAAAGTAATCTCAAAAGTCTGCATGCAAGTTTAGGGCTTTATGAAAAAAGGCAGCGCTCAGCGGCACAGCTCAGGGCAGGGAGGACACGGGCAGCCCACACAGCCCCGCGCAGGGCCCAGCCCCAGTAAAACCCCTCAGCACTGCCGTGACCTGCCCGCCTGGTCTCCCCCTAAGGCGCGTCGGACAGCCACGGGGAGAAAATCTGCATTCGGAAAAGTAGCTTCCTTTCTTCTCTTATTCTTTAGACCACAGTAAGTACCCAAATGTACCAAAATTAATGTTCTGAAACTGGATGGAGTTAAATACTGGGACAAAACTTCACAAGAGACCTCCAGCCCGTATGCCTCCTTATTTGGAGAGATTCACGTGATGCTCCTAAAGCTCATACTCAAAAGGGCTGTAAATTCATTACTTTTTCCCTGGTAGACAGTGGGATTTTCTATTTTGCTGCTCCTCACGCACAGCCTTGGGCACGTGGTGAGCGCCTGTGGAACATGCTCGCGCACAGCGAGGGGAACGCAGAGACCTTGAGCTCCCTTTCTGCATGCTAATGGGGGAGAGAGCGCCGCGCTTTGCATCTGTTACACTCGAGTAATTCCCCTTAACGCTGCACTGACTAAAAACAAAATTCACCTTAATGAAAGATGCTACTGAAATCAATGAACTGGGTACTATCCGCCTACAGGAAAGGCTTCATTTGTTTCTGTTTACAAGTTGTGTAAAGTCCAGTTAAAACCCAGCTTCCACACTTCACCCAAGTGACATTTCAAAGATTCTCTCTCACTGCCTTCAGTGCAGTTAACATACTCAATGCTGAAAAGATGTAATTTCAATACTTCTATGTTCCTCTTTAGTGTTATGTGTTCTGGTGCTCTTTTTGTGATAGCTATTAAGATGGTTCATTATCTGGACCATAAAGCAGCTAAGCAAATGATACAATCTCTTCGGCAAGTATCCTCATTAATGTCATTCTTTCTTTGCAAGTACATTAGTTTGATCATATTAACCTTATCAAACTGTGTTACAAGATCAAAGGCTTGCATTTGTTTATAGGCCAAAAATACCAAAGTGTCTGATTTTGCTACGGAACAAGCACATCTGTACTACTGTCAAGCAAATTACAGAAGACGATAACAATTTCTTCCATTGTAATGCAGGGAATAAACTAGAGTCTGTAGGGTACAAAGAAAGCTTCATGATGTCCATGATCCTTCTCTTCTTTTGATCTGGAACACACATGCAACTAATGGTCTCTAGCAAAATATAGCCTGAACACCATATTGCTGTTTTACAAAAGATTATTAAGCTATTATTTGGGCACGCTTTTAATTGACTATCAAATTATATTTAATGAGCAGGAAGTAAGGAGGAGTTTGCTACTGAATTTTACTTTGAAAGACATTTTTTCTTGACACACTGGTAGATTTAATTGGCAAAGGGTACTCGATGCACTGCAGATACCAGTGCATATAGCCATAAATTTCCAGAAAAAAAATGGCACAAACAAGACACAAAAGGGCCCTAAGATGTGAGATCCAGCTTTGAAGTTGGGCAGGAAAATCCATAGCCTAGCAAGGTCTATTGCGAAGAAAAAAACCAATAGGCAATGGATGATAAATTAGTGTAGGGAAATAAATAAATAAAGGCTTTAAACTGGTTCTTTTCTAGCCCATTTACTGCCTAAGAAAAATCAACGTTACTTGAACCATTTACTAGGCCAGCAGAGCAACAGGAGCAGCCTAACACAAGCACGTAGGCCTGTCAGGAGCTCTGATATCCATGGACCTTGGAATTATACGCAAATCCTTTAGCACTGCAAAGCCCATTTACCATCCTGAGGCGGTCTTTGATCCCCCTTCACACCTTGTCTAACCTTACTACAAATCAGTGCGACGCTCAGCTTGCCATCCAAGCATAGGTTTGTCCTACAGCTCTAAACGAGATATTTGAGGGCATTCCCTTCCGCTTGCCTTTGCTTTTTCAACTAAACTCTGCAGCGTTCACCCTGGAAAATGATCAGTATGTGAACCTGAACGTCCCCTTCAAGGAGGACCCAACAGTATGAGACAAGGACTCAGTGCTGCTAAGGACCAGTCCCTCCAGAAAGCAGGAGCTGGATGGCTCCTTCCCCACCACCCCAGCCGTCTTGCAGGGCCCGGGAGCCACTGCCACCGGCCCACGCGGTGGGGCAGGGAGGGAAGCCCCAGGGCGGCAGGATGCTGCTAGAGCAGTGACCAGGGAGGTGGCATGGCCTGGGGGACGGGGAGCATCCACGGGGTAGCTTGGAGGCAGATGAGGAAGGGGCTGCTGCTCCTGCTCATCAGCTGCTCTGCTCTGGCTTCCTCTTTTCCTCAGCGCTTGCTTTTTTCTCTCCTGCTGCCTCATGGCTCAGTCATCTTCCTCTTTTCAGGTTTTCATGTTTTCCTCCCCTCTCTGTCTCATCTCCCACCCCACACTTCCCACCCTTTTTATTCATTCCCCTTCCCAAACACTCACTCATTTTCTTGTTTCCACCACGTAGGTGGATGGAGGCCGCTCGGTAGGCCACGGTCGGCCTCAGAGCACCCCAGCCCCACCACAAGGGTGACTGCTCATCCCCTGCTCATCGCCACCACAAGGATGAGTGCTCGGCCCGGCCCTGCCGTGAGGCAGGAGCTCCCGGGTGGAACGGGGAAGGGGTGACTCTCTGCGGACCCTGCTGCATTTCACTGTTTTCAATTTTTGAATGAATTTGCTGCACAGCTCGAGCAGTGCAATCGGCAGAGGATCCCCATCTGCTCAGGGACCTTCTGACACCCTGGGCAGGGCCCAGAGGAGCTCAGGCAGAAGGAGCTACCAGAGGCTGACAGGGATTTTCCTTTGCAATGGAGCCTGCTCCCCTTCCTGACCCGCTGGACAGTGACGCTGCCACAAACGTCAGAGCCCTGTCATCCCTTTCCACTCGACCGGCCCGCCCTGGTAATCCCTCTGCCTGACAGCATCCAAAGCCTCTATCTTAGGCACCAGCACCCTGCGCTGCTTTAGCTGTGTGCATGAAGCAGCCTAAAACTTCACGTTCTACGTCAGTAGTTGCAATGGATTACGATTCTTTTAACCTAGAAAAGGCGATGACATTTATGTCTTCTCTAGGTTTAAAACTGAAAGCTTCCTCCCTCAGTTTTTCACAGCTCCTTCTCAAGGTTTGGTCGCTGGAAAAGGTTGTTTTATACTTCTCCGCAGACAACACTAAAGTCCTCAAAGATCTGACTGAAGAAGTCAGTCTCAGAGAAACCTGACATTGTCAGGGATGTGGCAGAACACTGATTTTTTCCAGATTATTCTGTATGTACAAGGCATCTACTCTTCTGGACATCAAAGGAAGGCACCAAGATGACAGAAATCTTTACTTTGGCAGAAAATGGCATGCAGCAGATAAACAACATGAAGACTAAGAGAGGAGCTGGCCTATTGGGATTCTATTTGCTAGTCGTGACTTCCATACATAGTTGAGTACTATCCTGATTTTAGTTTAGTTACCTTAGCCTCATTTTTACAGATTTATTTAGAAAATCCCATAAAGCAATAAACACATACATAGCTCAGGAATCTGAAAAAAAAACGAACAAAATTGCCTCACATATACCACATTGACTCTTGCCATCTACTGCACGCGATTGCTTGTTAAACCATATAGATGCTGAAAGTTTCTGCTATGATATTTAATTTGTCCAACAGAGCCTGTCTTGTTGACCTCAGGGACTCCGAGGAAGGCCTCTTTTCCCAGCTTCTCCAAGGGGTGGACTGAGCTGGCTTGAACGAGCGGTGTCAAATGCACCGTGCGTTGAGAAACGATGAGGGCTTTGCTTACTGCTGACCTGTGTCAACTTTAAACCAGTAATAAGTGCATTTTTAGAAGCGGGATTGTTTGTGTGCTTTGGTGCGGAGCTGGCTGCGTTGTGTCAGCCGGATGAGAGAGACATGGGCGGCCCATGGGGTCACGGAAAACTGGATTACGATGCTGAATTGACAGGGCATTAGGAGTAAGCTAATTAGAGGGTTGGAATCTGCAAGTCCATATACATCTTGCTCCTCGGTGACCACAGGAAGGAAAATGTAGAGAACATGGCAGATAAATAGGGACAAATAGTTAGAGGGACAAATAGTCCCTTCCTTCAAGGATAAATAAGCCTAGGAGTGGCTAGCAGTAGGCGAGAGGAACGGCCCTGTCCCGGGGTGCTAGTGATGCCCTTTGCACGAGCAGCATGGCTGAGCTCATACGAAGCTTGGAGAAACCAGTCATCTTAGACCCTACAGGAGCCACCACTGAAGCAAAGGCCCTCGGAAATCTGCAGGGTTTCAGGTGCAGTTCCCACCGCAGGGCAACGCTCCGCTAAGCAGACATGACTTCACATTCATATGGGACAACTCCTGGGGAGACCCAGGGATGCAAGACAGCTCCAGAGAGCCGCTGGCACCGTCACTTCCTGAGCGGGTCATGCTGGCACATTAAAGGCTAAGAGGAAAAAGACTCTTGCCCTGTACAAACATCCCAGGCAGAAGCTGCATCCAGATTTTCCTGCAAGTCTTGTGACACCTGTACTATTAATGTATTGGTTTTGACTTCTTCCCCTGCAAGGCCACCAAGTTCTCCCCTCAAAGGCACCATGTCTTTGAAAACCTGTGTAAAGTTCCCTTTCTTTTTCATTTTTAATGGATGAGGATAATAGATCCTTGAAGGACAATACTAGGCTTTGAAAGATTTCTTCCAGGCTACAAAAGGAGGCTTCTTAATATGCAGAGCAGCTCTAATGGCACGTTCCAGCACACAACCATAGCCAAAGCACAGAAAAAGAACAACAGAGCTAACACAGGATATAATTCAGCTACTGTCACATTTAGCACCAGTAAAGCCAGTAAACTCTTAAACTGACACTTAGCACTAAGTAGCTGAAGTTACCTCCCTCAGCTAGGGTCTGGGAGTGCAGGTATAAGGTAGTGCTGTACCGCAATAACAAGAGCCGTCCCAGGAGAGAACTCGACACTTGTGGCCTTGGACCGTTCACAGCCTGCCCGTGCGGCACTGCTGCTCACGCCAGCAGCGGAGGCCCAGGGGTACGTTTGCTCCAGGGGCCGTCTGCTACCCACTGCACAACAACCACCATCAGCTCATCGTCACCAGGAAATTGTTTACTTCAAACATTCAGTTGGCTGTTCTTGTTGCAAAAGAAAGCTGTTGCATGAGCACAAGGATGCACCTCCAAGTCTCAGCATTCAATGCTTGCTTCCCTGGATATCCCAATTCCTTCATTTTTAAGATGACTTCTTGTGATATAGACTCTTATGAAGAAACAGCTGAAAAAACAATTGATTTGTGGTCTTGAATAGCCATGATTAATTAAAAAAAAAATCAAATTAGTGCTTCACAAACTCAAAGTGGGGCAGAAAAATGGAAACACTCCCATGCATTGGGCTGAGCTGCATGCTGCTTTAAAGCCAAAGATTCACTACCCCTTTCTCGTGTTATTTACTAACACAAGGCTTTTTGTTCTTGCTCGCACTGGGGCCTTAGACCTCACAAACCCTTGCGCACTGAGCAGCACACTTTATCTTGGTAAGACTCATTCACAGATAAAACTTTGCAGAAACCAGGGCCATGGCTCTATTACAGAATAGACCGTAAAGAGAGGGCGTAAAAACTGTGAAAACAAAGACATTGTCAACAAAAACTCAAGGTAGAGCAGCTCCCTGCCTGCTGACTGCGCTGTGCATCTCTACAGCACTAGAAATGATGCAATCCCTCAGTTTATGGCAGCACTTCTAACTGGAAGGACACAGGGGCAATACCAGATTCAACGTAAGCAATGTTCCTCAGCATCCCTTTAAAAAACAAAACAAAGCCAAATAAACAATTCAAGACAAAATTATAATCTCAGCTGACTTTGCAGTATTTGATTTGCTTTCAAAACCATTTTTGTGTTTTTAGAAAATCCTGTGGGTTCTGTACTCACTGTGGTATTTCCAGCGGACACAGCTCTTCCTGTGGTATTGGAGCTGGCACTGCCACAAGAACTTTGCCCCTGATTGTCTCAATGAAAACACCACAGAAAGCAGCACTTTCCATGACTGACTGAAAACATCTAAAGTACATGCACATGCTGAGGTACATTTATTTATATATTTATATATATATATATATATATATATAAAACAGCAAGGGGAAGGGAGAGAAAAATTTGGAAAATAGACGAAAAAGCAAAGAATGATTACAAAAAAAGAGCAGAGGGGAAGAAAACAAGGATTTGGGGAAGGATTTTTGTTTGTTTGTTTTTTTGAGAGATTCCAGGCAGGCTCAAAAGCTTTTCTCATTTTCAGCTGTTGGATCGGAGCCAGAGCCTTTCCTTGGCTCTGGCTCAACTCAGCTCTATAGCTTCGATTCACTGAAATCCAGGCCTGGGGAGGGGAGAGCGGCCGGTGCTGCTGCTGCAAAGGGCAGGCAAGAGCCCCTTTCCTCCCCCAGCTCCCGCAGCCATGGGGTCCCTGTCACCTTCCTCTCCAGGCAGGGCGACTGGCTCACCCAGCCGCACCACAGCTTTTCTGCTGTGCGAAGGCAGAGCCAAAGGGACAAAATGGACTATATATAGATTTAGTCTATATTTAGTCAAATAGGTCCCGGTAATATCACACTGCTCCAGGTGCAGGTGAAGATGCACTGAGCCAGTAGAGATCCCCTCCGTATACTGACAGACAGCAGGGCACTCAGCTATATTTCCAGCCTAGAGGGTAGGGTTTTTTCACCAAGTACAAAGCAGTGCTTGGCAGCACTGGGTCCCGTGCACAGTCCTGGCAAACTGATGTTTGGAGGTCTGCAGCTTTCATTCAAACACTTAGTGATCCGGGTCACGCAGTTGTGTCTGTGAGCTCAAAATCATGTTACAGAGAAAGAAGAGTTTTAATGTGAAGCAGGTCAGCTCTGGAAGGACACGCATCCCCAGGGCACGTGGCAGGGATGAGATGCACTGGACTCGGGCAGCTGCTTGGAAATCCCTGCCCCCACTACATTATTCATGCAGCACAAGCGCTGGCAGCCAGCAAGCCCCACGGACACCCTCTGATTCCCCGGATAGCACCAGGCTGTGTGGTGGCTAAAGGCTGTAAATTAAGTGTTGGCGCTCCATAGAAATGCACCAGTTTGCGGGCTCTATCGAGCACAGGAAACAGCTGTATTTCAGGTTACTGGACGAGCTCTGCATGGGACACCTGGAGGGGAGAGACGGCCGACGACTGGCTCTGCTTGTAGGAGCCACAGGGGCTCTTCTCTGGGTCAGAGTTACAGACGGGTAACCCTCCTCAGCCTACTATTTTCCTCATCTTGGTAGAACTCTTAAGCAGGCACCATGAGGCAAGTAAACTGCCCTCGAACATTAGGGGCTTTGCCCTGTGGTGCTACTCGGCACTGGCCATTAGGGAAACTTCCCCCTTCCCCCGTCGTACCATGCAGGAAGGGCAGAGCCCTGAGGTGTCTCTCCCGGTTCCTTGCTTGCTGTGTAAATGGTCAAGCCAGCGCCGTTTTGCTGTATTCCGAGGTAACTATGAAGACTTTTCAAAATGCTAATTTAGAGCTTCTCAGTCAAAAAACTTGAGGAGGATCAAGTCAAATATTCGTCTGTTACTTTTCCTCATCTAAAATAAATCTGTTCTTAACGTAGAGTCCTGCGGTAATGGCAAGGACCTTCAGACACTTGCACCTCGCACAAGGGCTTTCATTGGAACAGCACCATCCCTGAGCCTACAGCAACTCGTGTTTGCATTTCTATAGGGTTCCTGCTGGGAGACCTGCGCCAGCCCCCAGTGACGCTCCCTTCTATAGTTTCAAACCAGCAGCCGGGGCCGCGCGGCTCCTGCAGATAAACAACTTCCAAGAGTGTCTGCACAAAACCCTAGCCAGTAAAAATAGATTGTAACAAGTGAAAAATGCAACATTAAGATTTCAGAGTTGCAAAATGGTGAGAGAACATCACACCAGCCTGGTAACTAAGCAACAACTTTTGTTTTGAAATCTATATGAGGAATAAAAATACCATCAAGCATAAAGTCAGCCCAGAAAAAATATTCCCCCCTCCGAAGCAGCAGCGAGGCAGTTTCCATGTAGACACAAGTTGGAAATGGTGGAAGCCAGCTGTCTACCACGCTGGCAGGGTCTATTTTGTGCGACTGAGCACACAGACCTGTCACACCAAAGCGCTTCCTCAGACAGCAACGTAAATAGTGTTCTACCAACTGCACTGCAGCCAAAGGAGACGGACACGGGACCTCTCCGCTGCCCCCCACACCACTGCCTTCCATATCTCAAACAGGGACATCCTGGCTGCAACTGGCAGATCATTTACGTAAGGTAGATGTCCTGTTCTTGAATAACCTGTTGGTAAGTCTAAAAGCCTCTAGGCTAGGTGGTTCTGCTAGCAGAAGTAAAACCTTCCTTGGAAGTGATAGGAGCTTATACGTCTTGAGTAGCTTAACCAAAGGGAGAAGGTTAATTAACCCAATGAGCACTGAATTAAAACCCTATTAGGCTAGGAAGTTCGAAACATGCAGCAAAGGGAACACTGTCCTTCCCAAAGTCCATATTGAAAGATGAGTCTGCTTTTCTATCCTTGAAGGACCAACATAAATCAGTTCCCAGGTAAATTCTGAGAGATGAATTCTAAGACTGAGATGCGATAAGAGGCTCACGACATCCTCTAACAAAAAGGGTGCTGGGTAACTGCTTAATATAATATTGAACACTTTTAACACTTTACATGACACCGATTGGGGCAGGTTCTTCCGCAAATGTTATTGTGAGACAAGGGGCTGGTCACAAAGTCAGAGCAATGTTCACTGCTTCTTGGTCTTGGTATCTTTAAAGCTGATAGGACTGACAATGGACATGGGCAAGGTCTGTCTCTTTCATCAGCAGCGTATCAGGCTGCTCACCAAGCCAAGCACATCCTCTTTGGTACTGTTAAAACCGCATGCAACAACTCAGTAAGACGATGAATCCCAAGCGATGGCAATCCCTCAAAGACCCCTCATGCACAGGAGCAGAAAGGCTGGCGCTGTCTGCAACGCGGCTGCACCGGCGCGGTGCCTCTGCCACGCACAGAGCGTTGAGGAGACAACATCTACTGCAAGGAATCAGGCACTTTCTGAAATGGTCATTCACATCTCCCAGGTCCCCCAACACAGCTGCTGCTGCTGAGCAGCCACTTCTGCTACAGGAGATAAAAGGCTTCAATGAAAAATAATGCTTGGATGGAAGAAATTGGCTAAACTCTGAAATTGCTGCCTTTCTACTGATACTGGGCTGATACATAGGTGACTTTGGGGAAGTTTCATCATCAAGTAATTCTAGGCTGAAATTTTCATGCTGAACAAACACAGCGACAAAGCAGAGAGATTTCCCAGTTCCTGTAAACTCCTGATGGTGCCTACTGCATAAATCCTCTTAAACATCAAGGGAGATGGAAGGAATTTTCCAGTAAAACAGCTTTAGAGACAGGGAGAGAAATACGTTGGAGGAGGAAAGTTCTGAACAACCAGTTTCCGAAATAGACCCTAATGGAGGTTTTGCAATACTCTTCTCTTTACACTCAACCCAAAGCTATATAACACATGGAGTCTGATGACAGCAGGGTAGAAAATCTGCCTGTTTCTGAGACTTACTTCTGCTTCCTATGGAGGTTGGACAGTGCTCCCTCTGCACTCCAAAGGGAGAGGAGACGGATCCTACATGATTAGTACCATACATTTACCTAAGTACTTCTGCCTGGCTTTAAGCAAGCAGAGTTTATGCTTCAGCACCTTGACGTAATTGTTACTTTCCAGTAAAAAGAAACTTCTTGCCCATAGGTTAAAGCAGAATAATGTCAAGTCACTGCTGTTGCTAGCAGTGGTCAAAGTCGCAGATGAAGATACATCCACTTGCTTAACATCCATTAGTTATATTGAAAATAAAATTCCACTGGTGAATCTTCAAACAAGTGGCCATTGGGGCTATGCCCTTCTCATTCCAACAGATGGAGACAGAGACCTTTGGGCCATGTCTCAATCTCAAAATCCACAAATTTAGCTACTCCCCACTTTACCCATGTGCTCTCCCCCAAACAGTAAACTCTCATGTAATTTTCTAGTAGAGGCACAATAACAAGGGAATCAAATCAGCTTATAGGATTAGTTACTGAAAGAACATGGAGGAGTAGACAAAAAAAAAAAAAAAAAAAATCTTTTCCTCCCCTACCCAAGACTATACACAATCACAGTCCAAAAAAAAGCAGCAGATGAGGAGGACAGACTTGCTTAAATTGCAACTAATCAACCTCTCTTGAGCTTTGGGAAACACTCTGATAATTAAGGAGAAAACACAAGTCAAATATTTCTACCATTCACTGTACCTTAAAGCTTTGCATGTCCTTTGTCCTTCAGAAGTGCTGACTATGCAAAGCCTGGGAGAGCTCTGAGGTCTGTTGTACGTCAGAAAAACACACACCAAAAATGCTGGGCTCCCAAAAATAACTTTGGGAAGTTGTGCCTTAGCATTTCAGCAAAACATGTCGCACCAGGCCCGGTGGACACTGACTTCTTACAGACACTAAGCAGCACAGAATTTAAGGAAAAAAGTGTTGTCTTGTTATTGACCTCAAAATAGCTTTTAAAATATATATATTTGATATATTTGATTAATTCAATCCTCTTTTCTTTCTCCTGGGAATACGTACTAGATATACTAGTCCTGCCTCTGAACCATGAGGTCTGCCCATCTTTCCTCCATTCTAAGCTCACCTACCTAAACCTTTTCTGAGGAGCTACAATCTACAGTTTTTGCAAGGTTTTGCTATACTTTCCCATATGCTCCTAATGCTTCTGGCTCATGATGTTCACTGTAGTAGCTGGCACTCCTTCCTGCCTCTAAACTGAAGCATTTCACCCTCAGGAAGTATCCCTGCTCCTTTGGCTAACAGGAAAGGAACCCAAACTGGTTTCTGTCCTTGGTTTTACTCAACTGATGGAAAACATTGTCCTGCAAGTTCTTAGATTCAAATTCAAATGGAAAGCCTAAGTACTAAACACTACATAGTGACCTACAAAGGAAGTTCTCCTTTAATACGAGACAGTTCTACTTTAATATGTGTATTACTTTATGTTCTGAGAAAGTTTCTAATCATTCTGAATATTTGTTAGTTTTTACTTGAAGATGTCAGAATTAATTGAAAAAAGAATTATTTTGAATAGCTTGGCCAGGATCCTGCTTTAAAAAGCTTTGAAGATAAGAGCAAAATGTACAAGTGTTTACCATATTGGCTTTACAAACAACTTGTAAACATAAATTCAGTGTTTAAGTATGTGCTGTCTCTTTTTCTTCCATAGCTCGAAGCTCTGCCCCGTCCTTACTGCGAGAACTCATTACCACTGGTTGGTCATGGCGCTCGTCCTGGCTCTTCTTCGCCCAGCTTCCCGACTCCCAGAATCTTGTCCGCTCCGCCCAGAAGGAGCCACTCACATCCTCTCTGCATCTCTCCAGTGGCTTCCTGTCATTGCTGCAAACTCTAAATGTTTCTTTCTTGTAGCCTCTGTGGTTTACACGCCGTCTACATCTTTGCTCCCTTTCAGCTTCTCCCATTGCATTCTCCCCACTGTAACATCCCCACTTTGTTTCCCTCCCTCACACTTGGAAAACTTTCTCACCTCTCAGCCCCATCAGCAGGTCACTTTTCTCCCTTTGCTTTTCACTCACTAGTCACCAATACCCTAATTCTGCCTTGAAGTATTTCTCCATGGCTTGATGCTGTCTTTATTAACCTATTTTTACCTATATTAACGTCTATACTCTCCAACATAAGAATTGCTTCTCACTGTTTGCTTCTTGGGCATGACTTCAGTATACAGAGGGAAGGAAAGGTTGGAACAAATAATGAAAAAGCCTGAGGAGTCTCTGGAAGATGAATACATTGAGTCCAATGGAGAGTGCTTGTATTACATTAGCACATAAGCAACTAAAGAAAAAAAAAAGTTGCTCTCTAGAAGGCAATCACTAATGCAGTTACAGGGATCTCAAAAGAAATTGAGACTGTGGAAATATTTTTATTAGTGTAGCTAGATCAAAGATATGCACCGCGTACGTGTATGAGCCGGCATGATGGTGCAGGGCTTTCCTGCTCAGTGGAAGTGGCCTGATACCAGACGGGCCCCCGCGACCGCTCCACATCCTGGCCCGGGGAGCACTAATGACCCTTGCAGCTCACTACATCACCGGGAACACAGAGGATACTTCAGTTTAAAATTAGCTCGTTTGCAATTTCTAACATCAAAGTATTATTTCATTTAGCAAATATTATCTCATTTGAAGCTTCCTTACATGAAGCGACTGCAGAAAGCCAAAGCAACGGGAACAGGCTTGAGCAAGACTCACTAGTGTCATGAAGAAACACACTGAATGGGGCAGCTCAGACTATTTTCCTTTCTCAGCAACTTGCACCTCCTGTTTGTTAACCACACTAGGATTTCACTGGCAAGTCTTGCTTGCTTCCAAAGGCATGGATAAAACTGAACTGGCAAAGCTGAATAAAAGGCAAGCTCTGCATGTAACCAGGACAGCTGCAATGGCCCTAATACCTGCACTTGCTCTGCGGCACTCTGCGGAGCAACGACGCTTTACCAGGGCTCAGGACTTGCCCTCAAAAGCATATTTAGAATTTTCTTCTGCACTTAATTTCATGACAGAAAGTAGTGTTGATCAGATGAATTACCCAAAACATGGTTGTCCCTTTTCAAAACTAATGCAAACTGCTCAACCAGGTCAAGTAGTTGCACATGCAAAGCAGAGACTGCAACCATGTTGACTCCTGCCAAACACAACCAACAAAGTTAAATTCAGCAAAGTTGTAAAATGTGCAAGATAACAGACACACTGAAGAACAAGCAGCAGCTCATAAATGCAGAGTTTATAACATGGTAACTTCAAAATTTTCTCTAGAAGAATGAATTGTAATATGCTCCATCCAGCCATTCATGTACAGAGAGACTACAGCACTATTAAACTTTCATAAACCCTTTGAAAACCTCTGGTAAACAGATCAGGCAATATTTGAGTAAGGCTGCAGAGCAGAATCAATAATATCAAGCTGCCCCGTATGCACATTAAAGACACTGAACAGGTTGCTTCTAACATGACAGATCAAAAGTAGCACTTTATACTTTACTCGAGTGAAGAATAAATAGGTATCAAATTATACACGTTATAAACACAGATGACCAAATTAGTCTTTGTTTTCAAGTCATAAAATACTACACTTTCTGCACAGGAAAGAATTTAAATCCAGATTGAAACAACGTTACCAGTGTCAGGAGGCCAAGTAAAGTATGCTGGGGCCAGAAGGATGAAAGGGAACCTTCCACCTATCCCCTGATCACTCAACACACTGTCAGCCCTTGGCTTCTTGACAAACTCCGGACTGACAGCAAAATACAGATAAAATCCAGCATTCTGCATGGAAATGCATCCTGCCTCCCATGCAGGACACTATACAAACAGCCTCCAACACTGCGGACTTCAAAACGTGTTAGACACACATCTGTGTCCCCAGGAACCAGGGTGACTGCTTGGTTGTGAGCCCCAGTTCACCTTTAGTCATTTACTTGATGATACAAATATGTTGCATAGGCACCGGGGGTAGGAAATATAAACTGATTTTTTTTTTTTTAATAAAATACACACCACCCCAGCAAGTAAACAAGCAGTCAGTGAAGCACATCTGCCTTTCCTAGTAAAAACAGTGAACTTAAAAAAGTAAGAAAAAGAGCAGTGAGGGAACTGAGGAAGGCAGGGTTCAAGTCCTTGGTCTACCACAGAGTTTTTGTGTGACCCTGGTCAAGTTGTTTATTCCCTGTGTGCCTGAGCAATAGCTCTGTGGGTGGCTCCGAGGAGAAATACGTTGAAGACTGAGGTATTTGGATACAGGAATACCCAAGAGCTCTGGAGTTGGCATATTTATATGTACAGAAACCACTCAGAGACAATAACTCAGGAAGCAGTAAGTTCCAGAATAATAAATGCATTCATCTTGACAGCAAATGTTAAAGAAAGGATAAGCAAAGGAAAATATTAGGGGACGTAAGAACTGTGATGATTTCCCTCAGCTAATTACATGTCCTAGACCTTGAAAGACAGGATTTTCTTACAAATGTAAACTTTGGGTTTTGTGAGAGATTACAGCTGCGCACAGCCAGCAAACACAACTGCGCCTGCAATTGCCTCGTGTCTGACCTGGGACAACTGGAAGCCACTGCCGTTTCACTGTAAATACCGGCCGCTCCGGCCGACACATCCCCATTTATGAAGACTATCAAATGGTGCCGTAAACTACACGGCTCAAGTTTAACTTACTGTTTAACGCAAATAATAAGCTGGCTGGATAACATCTATGCAGCAGCTAACAAGAAATCATAATTAAGCGGAGGGAGAAAATTTGCATGAGAGAATTTAGTTGCTTTTCAGGGCACAGCCCAGCTGAAAAGAAACTCTCATTTTACCAAAACACATTAATGATCTTAACTTTCTAAAGTTTTTCTTTTAAATGATAAAGATATTTCTGTTTAACAATTTAAAATATTTTCAGTTTAAATTCTGTACCTTCTACAGTATAAAGAACTTGCAAATAATTTGCTTAATAAGTTAATTCTAACTGGCACTTGAGAGATCCTGCTTTAACGTGCACTTCATTTCTTTTATAGGTTGATAGGGCAGTTTTAAATAAAAATCACTACAGACAAAAAGAGCGTGTGACTAACTTCTGCACTTAGCCAAACATTTTTTGTTAAAATGTATACTGTGGTGCTAAAGAGGGTATTTGCCTTGATATCTTCATCTTTGCTCTTAAGCCAAAGGGACATGATGTTAAATTCTGTGCAAATATAGCACAAACCACAGCCCTTTGTGCGTGTTCTTGAACTGTTTCAAGAAGCCCTAGAGATATCACACATTATCCCATGATTCAAAGCTTTAACCTTGAGGGAGAATACACAAAACAGTTTCAGATTTTTTCCAAGTCAATACAGCATTGTAAATACTATAACAGTTATTTGATAAACACAATAGAAGGGCTTTAGAGTAAATGCATCCATTTGCCATGTTTATAGTAAATGACTCAGTAAAAACTGTTTTAAAATGCAAAACACCATTAACTAATATTTTTACTGTATCTACTCCTTTGTGTTGTCTAATTTTGTTTTGTTTAAGATAAATCTGGTTACGTCTCTGTTTTAAGGAATGCAATTATTTACCAAGAAGCCGATTGATATTCTCTCAAACTAAATAATGTTTTTTCAATCATCTTTGCCTGATAGAATATTTTTAATCAAACTCACTCTTCTAAGTATCTGAAATAATTCTGAGAGCTAATAGGGTAGAAAAGTTCCTGCTGCACAAAAAGTGGGGATAGAATATTTTTTAGAATATTTTTAGATACCTGCTATTTCTGAAAATGTTGAAAATAGAGTTGAATTTTCAAACTTTTACTTTGCTGGGAGACTGAGTCAAAACATGTTAATGCGACCACAACTTCTAGGAGACTCTTCCTGCAACATCATTGGTTTTGCTACCTCAAGTGACCATCTAGGTCCCACATGAAGGGGAGCTGCTGAGCTCAAACAAGAGAGAACAACTTTCTGCCTCACCCAAAACCTGCCACAGTCTGCACAAAATCACAGTTCTTTGAATGTCTCAGTTCTATAGACACTCGCAGTCCAGTCATATTTAGTGTGGTCCAGACTGGGACAGAGGTTTTGCTGCAGCTCTTCCGCAGATAAGAAATTCAGCTCTAGGAGATACAAACTCTTCTTTGGCAAATCATATGCTCGTAACCACAAGAACAGTCACTTCAAATTAATATTTTTGTGCTAGAAATTCAGTTATGCATCCCAAAGCATTCAGATGGACCAAAAATAGCACAGAACTCCCCTCAGCAGCATCATAAATACTTGTGTTTAATTCCCAGCAGCACATCCCAATGCCAACTCCAGTTCTGACAACTGGAGCCTTCAGGACTGTTACCTACAAAATCTCTCCTCCTTCTGCAACAGCAGTTTCCCACACCAGTTACACCCTAGCAAAACAAGGAAATTGCCAACCAGCAGCTTAGCATAATATTAAGCCCTAGAAGGATTTTCTAGTGCCTGTCTAGGCCATGGAAATTATTCCACAGGGAAGAACATGACCATGGAGAAAGCAGATCCCATCTATGGAGCAGTTCAGAAAAACAAGAATGTAAATTGCAAAGCACAGACCTCCCAAGTTTGATCTTTACCACCTTCCCCAGCAAAAGCCTGGGGAGTTGCTGCAGAGCGAGAGATGACAAGTCTCCTTGGCCTATGGGAATTGCAACCCTACCAAAATCACAGCAGTCCCTCGGGAAAACAGCAGAATGGAGGTTGTTAGTGCTGTACTGTGGGAGGAACAGGATGGACATGTAATTCAGGAGGAGATAGCTGTTGTAATAGCTTAGCAGGACTGGGGAAGAAGCCTGCATAAATACATTGCACTTCAGAGCAAGCCAGACATTGCAGAACCACTACCATACCCATTTCCTCCTTCAAGTATTAATAATTTACCATCTTACTTTAAATAAGCAGCACTGGAGCTCCATCATTGCATTCCAAGCAAATTCTAGGTATTCCTGCAGCTGTTTGTTTTCCTTTGTCTCTTAGCTCAATCCTGTGTTTCAGTCCCATTGGCCTTCTGTAAATCCCTGAAGTAAGCTAGTCGGAATGAAACCCAAGTTTTTATTAAGCTACAAAAGAAAATAAATTATGCTGAAGCTTATGTGAATATTTAGAAACTTTTCCAAACAAGAGGATAAATGTTCAACTCTCATGATGAGATGCAGGAAAAAATAATTCCATTAAAGGGTCACTTATGCCCCAAAAGAAGATTTGGAAAGTCATGGAGAGAAAAAAAAAAAAAAAGGGTAAGTGTCCGGGCCCTGGACACCACCGCGCCTGTCCCCGGGCACCGCACGGAGCTCTCCTGGGGCTCGCTGTCACCCTTTGCACAAATGGAAGTATTTCTCACAACCGCGAGCTGCCTCCTCCTGGATGGCAGAGCTGATGCTGTTCCCAATCCCAAATCGCGAGCAGATGTGGCACCTTCGCAGTCTGCGAGGCAGAAGCGCCGCTGCCCCCGGCCCCGTGCGCTGTGCAGGGCGCTGGGAGGGCTCGGCGGCGTCCGCTCGCGTCACCCAACGCAGTCGCTGCGGTGCTGCTGCCCCGGGGCCTGGGAAGCCTCTTGTTCTACTTGCCTAGTTTCCAATTTTCTTTAAAAGGATGGTACGTTATCACTGATTTTTTTTCATTAGAGCAAGCATAGTAACTAATAAGACAGAATTGAATATTGTATTTAGCTAATGACATTAAAAAGAAAAGTGATTAGGAAATTGTTTCCAATTTTTTTTTTAAAGAAACTTCCATCACAGGCCATGAAAGGAGTTAATGAAACACAAGCTACTTCAAGAAGCCGGATCAATCACCATTACTGGTAACACAAAACTGGACAAGCTTTGCACACTAGTTACCCGCAACATTTTACAGCATGATACGAGTGATTTTGTAGCTTCCAGGGCTGTGGTTGCCAACCACCAGCTGCCGAGCCACAAGGGACTGCAAAGCAACCCAGCAGACCCCGAGTCAGGACACGCAGCGTGAGCCGTGGTGGAGTTGGGCCGGCCCCCAAGCTTCTTCCTTCAGAACGGAGCAAAACCCAAAAAGACTTTAATCGAAACCGAGTCTCACTCTGAGAGCCCCTCTGTGACTGGCTGCTCTCCTGCAAACAGCCCTGGGAAACGCAGCCAGCTCGGTGCTGCCATCACTGCTAAACTAGGGGAGAAGAGATAGTATTGGCAATGCAGGGAATCTTGTATAAAGTTTCTATAACGCAGACAATGAGTTAAAAATCTCTCCATGCAGGAGAGATTTTTCTAAATTAATTATTTCCTCTTGTGAGATATTTTTTCTTAGCAAACATCAGAACTATCTCATTTGCAAATGTGCAAGTCTCTAGAGAGAAGCTTGAACTTATCCTTAAATTACAGAAAGTTTATTATTATTTTCTCATGGAAAATGTCACGGATGTCTTGTAATCCCTCATGTTCCCATATTCTAAAATTGAATGCATCTTGACCCAGAGAAAAACTTGGGAGCAGTGAAAGACAATTCAGAAACAATTTAGACATTTTCTCTCTCAAACATTAAAAGTTATGAGTCACAATTAGGTGCTGGAAATCCCTTAGCAGTAAGAAGAAATCTATACATTCACTTGATAGAGCACAGAGCTAGAGTGGGCTGTTTCTGTGTTTTGTAAAATGACACAAAATATTTTGTCTCAACAGAGCTGCCCTCCCCGTACATTGGTGCAGCTGCCCAGCCTGAGCTGCTGACCCTCACAGCACCTTCGTGCTTCGGATTCCAATTATCCCTGGGCTCTCGGGGGATGGAAAAGGGAAACGGCAGAGGACAGAAGGCCAGTTGTCCACTGACAAAAATTAAACATCATTTTAGTCTGTTCTGTAAAGTGCCTCGTGTATTTTCCTAGGGCCTTATCCAAAGCCCATTAAAGCCACCAGGAAGCCTTCCAGGCTTAGGCTTTAGCCCCTACACCACTGTACATACATTTTTATCATTAACTCTAATTACACTCCTGTAACATCTGAGGGCAAAATGGCAGTGAGAAGATCTGACAGGTAAAATACACCCACAAATGTTCTGCAGCAGGACTTTCCAACCTTGCTTTCCCGATCTCTCCATGTTGCATTCATCTTGGTTAAGAAAGTAATGAGAATTTTCACTTTGGAAAATGACTTTGGAGCATTTGGAAGAGAAAAGGAGTGATAAGACTTCAGTTAATCATTAAATCGGGTCAGACCAAGCATTTTCTGTACCTAGTGGCAAATGATTTGTTCATCTCCCAGTAACACCCATCGGCAGCACTAGTATCCTATCCCTATTCCCTGGGAAAGCAAGGGCAAAGTCTGCATCAGCCTACAGAGAGATGCTCCTGCCCTGGTACTTGGGAAAAGGCTGGCAATAAACATCATAGAGGAGTTCAAAGACCAAATCCTCACAGGAACAGAAATACACCTGAGAATCTAGGCTATGGTTGTATTTCTCCTACATTCAAAGGACAAGTTGTTCTTTGGGAAATCCTCCTACCACGGTACAAGCCAAAAATCCACACTTAGAAAAATGATTTCATTTTATGCATTACTTTTAAGCAAATGCAACACACAATTGTTTTAAAAACGCATGACAGACACCGTGGGTTTTTTTGGATCTCGTTTGGCAGAGTTGGTACAAGACAGAGTCCCAAGTTACCACTGAGCCTACCAGGTGCAGCGCAGTCCCACCAGCACCGGGGCGAATATCATCACTGCACCTCGCTTGGGCTCACTGTGCTTAAACTACAGGCAAGCCTGCTTAGACAGAGGCTCGGAATTAGCATCAGAGATTGTGGGCACTATGTAGGTGAGATCTTATCTTAGCAGTATTACGTCTTGTGGAAAATATGTAAATATACCAAGTTACCATGTGCATACAAAAGCATTTCACAATTACACTAGATATTTAGACAGTTGATCCCTCATACAACAAACATAAGTGATACAAGCTCTTAAAACTGCATGAAACAAGGCTCTGTTTTTTTGCCAAATTAGCTGGTAAACTAACTCAACAAGCCTTATCTTGCTCTTATCAGCCCACCTGTCTTTGCCCCTTTAATCTAAGACTTAAAAGAGGAAATGAGTACTTTACAGATAGTGCTTCTTCAAAGGAAATATTTGCTTCAGTTACCTTGTGTTTTTAATGAGATTATTTAGTCACAGCTTGGCATCAATTTATAATATGCACCATGTCAGAGCTTTCAGGTTATTCAAAGCACAACAGCATTAGAGTTAGCTTGAGCCGGCAGCAGCAGTTGTTCCTGGTTGGCATTTAATCACGCGCAAGTTGTTTACCTGCCTGCTGTGGCCAGGGCAGACACAGCATTAAGAGAGACTGCTCTGAGCATTTTCCTCCTTTTATTCTCGTCCTTGGGTGTTTGGAGGAAACTACTTATAGGAAATTCTCTATAACTAAGATTCAACCAAGGGATAAAGCTCAACCAGCTGCCATATGCCCTCTGCTAAAATGACGAGCTGCTCAAGCAGTCTCAGGACACAGACAGCCCTTGACTTGCTGTTATGTTACGCTACTGAAAAGCTGGGAACACTGTGCCTCTGGCTGGACAGCCTGTTCTAGATCACATGTATTTTATCTGGTCTAGCTCTCACTTATCACATGGCACGTGTTTTTGACGAGGGCATTTAATACACAAAAAGATGAATGAAATCTCCTAAGCATACTTACAGCCTCCAAACACAACCACAACTCCCACCACCAATTCGAACCCTCCTAGAGAGTATTAGGCCAAGTGGCTTGTAGCTGAAGCCTTGAGTCTTGCACTTGAATGCCTTTTTAAAGAAACCACCTCTGAAACTTTTAGGACTGTATCATACTCAAAATGTATTTCTTTTACATTTTGTCATTCAGTGAGCACCAGCAGGGCACATAAAGCCGAGGGCAAAAGCCACTGTGAGCTTTATAGCACCACAAAAGCATGGCCCTGCCTTTACACCCCACTACTTGAGACAAAAGCTGCATCGACAGCTGCCAGAGGACCTTGCAACGTACCCAGAAGCATCGACTTTAGCCTTTTTGTCCTGCCCCGGCTCTAGTATGTATTTTGTCCTCCCAGGACAGGATATGTTCAGGATAGCACCGTAACTGTCTCTTACGACTGAAGCTGAGAACAGTGCATCAGCTGACAAAGCTGAACCCCAACCCTGCAGGGTGCCCGGTCTTCAACTGCTGTGGCAAAAGATTGGACACATTTTCCTTACATAAGTCACTCACCCTTGAGACTCTCAAGAAGTTCATCTGAAGCAGCACTTTTCAGAAGCAGAAAGTGAGTGTTGGGGGCATCTCTATATTTTTATCCTTCATCCAAAACAGAGGAGGGGGGAAAAAGAATAAAAGCAACATGCAGGCAGTGGCTTTTTTTTTCTTCAGCTTCTATCAAGGCATCCACCACAACGCTACCGCCTGCAAGGACAGCTAATAGGACAAAGGAATCAAAAGTCCCATCTTGAAAAGCACAAGGAGGAAAGGTCACGCAGCAGGACCTCGGGCACCTCCTTGAGGACAGCTGGAGATGAGGTTATGCAGAACCCACCGGAAAGCAACCAGCCCTGCGCAGAATAAGGCCCTTGACAAGGGGAGATTTCTCGAACTCAAAATAGATTTGACCTCAGGATTCTCTTCCAAAAGTCCAGAACAAATGAAGTCATCATATACCAATTCTTCTGCCTTGTGAAGGCCTTCCGCATTCTGCCCTGGTGCTGGGCAAACACTTGGCCTCCCTCATCCTAAACTGCTCCCAGCCAAAGCCTGGAGCCCCATCCCGCTGTGTCAGTTTGCAGCCCCTCAAGGAGTGGGCACAGAGCGACACCCGTAACCATTTGGGCAGCCTGAAGCACGCTTGTGGCCAGCAGCTTGCAGGTGGGAGGAGGATCCTGTGGGAATGACCGACAGCCCTGCCAGAAGGTGACCTGCCAGCAGAGGCCCAGAACAGACACACAAACTTGAGAGCAATTAGTTCAATTAGCACTGACTTCTGGAGGAGGGAAATGCTGTGGCACTGTGTGGGCAGCAGCCAGGGCTGGCGCCCACGCAGACGGCAGCGCTACAGAAGATGCAGGAATCCAGGTGTAAAAAGGAGCTGCTAAAGGAGCATTCAAAGACAAAGGAAGGGCACAGGTGGAAAAGCAAACACAAGATTCTTTAAATGCAGAGCTGAAGAAAAAAAGAAAGGGATAAAAAAAAAAAAAAAAGTGTCACCTGAGCTTACGGCAGTGACTAACAGATGAAGGATATTTCCGAGAAGCTACATTTTTCATTGCTGCTGTGCTGGGGAGAAATACATCCCAACTTCCTCTTTCCTGGTAGTTGAGACAATATTCCCAGCAACTACTGTGTTAGAAGCGGTGCAAGGGAAGACGACTTGCATTCGAATGAGTAAGCTGCCCGAGCGAACCACTATGTCTAAAAATTCTATATAGTGACTGACTCGCTGACAGCATGCTCACAAACAGCAGAGTTGCTACCAAATTATGCAGTCTCTCAGTAAAATACAGCCACCATTTCAGTGAACTAGAGTATAATGATTACTGTAAGTACATATATTTTTAAATTCTATGGGCAATCCAGGAAATTTCAACCAAAGAGCCCTGTAGTTAGGCCCAGCAAAGAGTTTGAAATGGTAAAACCAAAATAGCACCAGGTCTGGAAGAAGATTACACACACATAAAAAGAAGAAAATATTCCACAGAGAACCCATGTCCCTAATCTATTTGAACTGGTTAGTGAACAGTGCATAAAAGCAACACAGATATTTTGATTTATGTAAACATCCAACTTGACAAGACCCCAAAGGAAAGATGGGATAGAAAGTAATCATGGGCTAAATGAAAGTAATATCATAGACAAAAATGCAGGGAAAAGAGCCAGAAAGAGGATAAAATGTCTAATTTTCATTATCTAAACAAGAATATATCATTCCATGCTAGTATTTGTTTCCATTCCCCATTTACCAGTGGCACCATTAACACAGACTGGCGCTGCAGGAAGGAACCGTGTGGCTGCACGGGCCGGGGCAGAGGCGCCACCCGTCCCGCTGTGCCTCCCCGTTTCATGGCCCAGGGGCTGCGGTGGCAGCTCCCGTGTCACTTTAGACACTTTCTCTTGTTCCTCAAAGCTGCGTTAGTTCCTAACTCCTAAATCTCTTTCAGTTTGTTTAGCAACGTGCAATGGAAGAACAGGGAAAACAACAGTCAGGGAGACTCTCCACCACACCGTGATCCGCAGGTGAGCTCAGCTAGGCTGCATGACCGACTTCCCATTAGCTGAAACTGTATTTCAAATTCTTACCTGCTTGTAGAATATTTTTCCTTTGCTTTTAAGGCTGACCCAAATAAAAACTTGTTTTTCTTACCACTTATGCTAAAAAGCAAAGGCAAATACCTTTGAGGCCCAGCTTAGCATATCTTTTTATAATTGCATAAAACTAAAAGTAATAATATGTAGGCAGTTCTGGATACGAGAGAAAAATAAGAGGCAAACACAAAATATGGAAAACATTTTGTGCTAATTTATAAATCTAGGCCTGGATTTCTAATACATTCAGTGGCAATCACAGTGCTCGGCTTCCAAAGCCAAATATTCTGAGCACTTGCTCTTATGTAGCGTATGTGGGATCTCAGACTCATATAGTGCAAACAGTTGAAGCAGAATTCCTTGAGGAAACAGAAGTATTTTGAGTCATTTTGAGGCTTATGCAAAAGAAATTCCAGCATGTATGCCCATAAAAGAAGAGTTAAAGATCTCGCAGGGCAGCCATCCAACACAACTGCCACTTACTTATTACAACTTCTCCTGTGATAGAGTCCAAGGACTCCAAACCTACGACAGAGTCCCTTGTGCTAGACACCATACAATCACAAAATAAAGAGTCTGTAGCCCAAGAAGTTCACCAGCAAATCTTCAGTTAGTCAAATCACTTGACCAAAGACCCAGCTTTGGTCTTTTACAACCCTCCTCAACCAGCATCTCACCTTTCCTAGCTTTCTAATTGCCCTTCTGCAACAACTGAGCGGCTTCAGGATTACAATTTGGAAAAATAAAATTAAGGGCAAATTAAAGCCTTGACAAGTCACCCATAATGGCAAATGCATCTGTGAGCATGAAAGAAACATCACCTTGAAAAGCTCCCTATACTTTGCATAGACCAGACCTGGTAAAATTCTGTTCTCTAGTTCTCCTCAGGTGACTCTTCTAAAATGCAAGTAAATTAGCATCAATTGGCATGATGAAGAGAAGGAAAATTCAGGCTGCACTCAGCCCTCTGACTCTTGGTGACTTGCTTGCAGAATGATGTATCATGTGGTTATCAGTCTTCTTAAGGCTCTCTTAAATCCATGCCGTGCTGAGGCTTTTGCGGAGGAGCCCCAGCATTTCCCGCAGCGCGCGCTGGTCCCTCTTCTCGCCCCCAGCTGAAACTGCTCACTGCTACCTGACAATTTGCTTGAACTTTTCAGAAGTTTCCTTTAAAGAGATAATTTATCTCTTCAAAATAAAAATAGTGAAGCAGAACTGTTCTTCAGCTCTACACTGAAGTGCTTATTCTACTGTTTTTCCATGGAAGCAGGCTTAGAAGTCAAGCAAAACAAAACCACATTTCCTAGAGCCTTCATCTGTTTCAAAATGAATCTCCACCATGGTCAGCCCACAAAGAAAGAAAAGACTTCCCATGAAATACTCAAAAGAGCAGGGGACACTAGTAGCAGCCAAAGGAGACAGAGCTTGGGGTCTCCCCCCAACCACAGCCAAGACAGAAGTGTTCATATGTTTTTCTTTTAGCAGCTGCCAAATCCCTGGTTATTTTTCACATGAGGTGTATTACACAAGATACACTCCAGGCTTCTCCCTCCTCTCACTCCCTTCTACCCACCTTCCCTTGTTTTTTGATCCTTTTCTTGTCTCCCTTTTCTCCAAGCTCACGCTCCCCTTTCCTTTTTCCTTTCCTGCTTTGCCTACTTAGATTTCCTTCCATCTTTATGTCCTCAGAGCTCCCTCCTTGCTCTTCCTGCTACTTCTCACATTGCCAAGCTCGCCCCGCGGTCTCTGTTCATACCCACATCCTTACCGGTCACCCTGGGCAATGTGGGTGCCTCCCAGAGGGAAGGGAGGAGAGGCTCTTGATGGCCGACCTGCTGACAGAACGAATTCAGAAACGTCCCTGCCCAAACAAGAGGCGACTATGCTTCAAGTGCTGCCCTCAGATATCCACCAGTTTTCCCTTCCCCAGGTCTGCCTCCTGCAAGGCTGAGATCTGCATCTTTTAGGGTTGTATAGACTGAAAAACCTCAAATATTTGCTGCGGGATGGAGCCCTAAGTAAGGGCTCTATTCACCTGAAATGTGATGCCAGGGGCTTCCAGAGCCCAGCATGTAGGCAGACTACGCGTGATAAATGTCTGTTTATCATAACTGCAGAAGTCAGCTCTGCTTTTCCAACCTCTCCCTCCCTTGAGATTAAGGAGGTAAAGGTCAACATTTAAAAAAGACAGGCCCTTTGAAAGTTTTTTTTTTTTTTTTTAGTGTTAACAACTAAACTCTCTGTGTGAAAATATCCCATCCTTCTCCATAAATCAGGCTGACCTGAATCAATATATTCTTCTCTAAAGACCTGATATCTTACTGATAGTGATCTACCAGCTCAATTGATGCACAGGAAGAAAAAAAAAATAATAAAAAGGATGATACTGAAAAATAAAGCCCCAAATTCCTTCCACTTCCAATGCAGAAATGCATTTGCGTGATATCCCAACAAAATATCCTATTAGGCAAAAGGTAAATTTCTAGTTTCTTAAGAACGTATTTCTACAGTTAAAATGCCATCCTAATCTGTTCTTGCATTTTGCTCTGTTGGATATCTCTGGATTTTCTAGGCAATAGAACATAGCCAATAACCCTGTCCTTCCAGCCATGCCGTGGGCTCTGGCAAAGAGCGACTGAGAAGAAAAGCGTTTTACATCTTTATGGTTAAGAGATAGCTGATAAGCAGGGTGCAGATGTGGGTCCGTGCTGGCCAGTGCACAGTGCCATTATTATTCTCTTTATAGACGGAGATGTCTCCCAGTCTCTCCTCAGTAGCCGGAAGGCCTTCCTCAAAATGCTCAAGTATTCAACACAAGGGCTGAAAAAGGAAATGGCCGTATTTTTGCCACAATTATTGCATTATATCAACTCGGCGCAAGGGCTGGGCAGGAGAGGGGTGAGCACAGCCCAGTGCTGGGACAGCGCCCAGGGCTCTTCCAGGCAGCCACCAGCCCAAGCGATAGTCTGGGCACATTCAAACTCTTCTCCCTTCCAACTTGACTGGGAAAGAAAACAAACTCTGAATCCGACTTTTTAAAGAAGGTGCTGGTATTTTGACCCTGAAGTTCTCGCAAAGAGCATAGCCAAAGCCTAGACCCCATCTTTCATGGGCTTTCGGCTGGTCAGATTTGGGGATGACAGAAGGGGTGGAATAAAAACAAGTGAAGCTGAAAGACAGAAGGTTTTCAACATACTGAATATGTAAAAAATGAATGTAAAAAAAAATTCCTTACCAGAGGCATAGCCAGTAGATTTTAATAACACATTATGCTAACTTTTAGTGCTCAGTATCTGGCATCTGACTAGAATATTTCAACAGCTTATTTTTATAAATTGTCACTTCAAGAAATCCAGTCGGCATTTACCACTATCTACCAATACATTTTGATAAAAAGGGTCTGCAAAGCCGTTTAGGTAAAACAGGTTAGAAATACTTGAAAAAGATACGACAATTGCTTCAGTTCCAAAAATTCAAGTCTGAAAAATATAACTCAAGACTTGCTCAGGTGCCACATGCTGATTTCCAGAAGCCCACCAACAAATGATTTTCTTTCAGTTGTGGACAGGAAAAACGTATATGTTGTTAAGCCATTGTACACATTGTTTCCTCTGGGTATTTCTAAACAATGGAAAAATAGAACTTACTGAAGTTTAAAAATAAAAATTTTCAGCTTACTACTTTTAAAATATCCTTTTTGCAACATTAAAATCACTATGTGGATTTATATACATAGTAGTATATATTTTATTAAAAAATAATGAACATTTAGTCATGTCTTCCATTTCACCCCATTTTTGTAACTGTCACGCGTGCCACACTACAGCTTGAGTAGAACCTCATATAAATTTGATTTCCCCAAATTCTTTTGCATTTTCTCCTTTTTCTATGAACAGTCTCACAGTTCCTGAAACATGAAGTATGCAGCATAATTGGTTAAATAATCTGATTTCTAATTTCTCCTCCCATTGTAAACACTGCTTGTTCCCATATAACGTCAACATAGCTTATATGATAGGAAAATATTTACAGTCAGGTAATTTAAACAAAAAATAATAATAAAGAGAACTACCCGACCAGAAGAAATACTTCCTCAACGTATTTGTTCCTTGCACAGAGCTTCATAGCAAATTTGATTTTTAAGGACAGCAGCTTCACTAAGTCCCAGAGAAGGATCTAGTTCCTCATCCTTCAAAGCTAAAGAGATTTTCACAGGAAACATTTCCAGAGTTTTAATATGGGCCAAATATGTCTTTTCTATGGTAACAGTCTTGGAAACAGTGGAACTTTTTCAGCCAGAGGTTTCACACACAATGAAATGCAGATTACCTGAGGCAGCCCCCAAATAACAACTCAATGATTCAAGTCCGATAAAACAACAATAACAAAACAAATTAAAATCAGGGCTTGCATTTACAGCAAGGAAGCATTTACAGGAAGTGACTCTTGCAACTGATTCTACAAACCCCACTAGAAAATAAATTTCTACAAAATTAAGTCTGTTCTGGTCTCTTTCTTTAATGCAGCATCAGCTGAACCTTACTGGGTTTAACTTTGGAAGCTCTACCAGGCGCTTACCCAGAGTAGGGAACTGTGTTGACTTAAGATGAGCAACACGTGAGCAATGAGAGGAAAAAGCCGCCTAGGAATCCAGGAGCACTTCCTGTGTCACTGCATCCTTCCCACACACTCATCATAATAACACAAGTCTCTTGGTTCAAAGAAAAAAGTGTAAAGCCAAGCAATATGTAGAATATAGAAAAGCAAAGATATCATCTTGAATTGTTTTAATTGTAAAAGAATAAAAGTAAAAACGGACAAAATCATTACCCGTATCAGTTTTATAATAGGGTAAAATCTTTTGGTATTACAAAAATGTAATACCAAAAATTATGATTTAAGAAAAAAAATCACATTCATTAGCTCATTCCCTAAAGACAATTTTTTCTGGATAGCTCTATTTTCCTCCTTTTGTTAACATCACTTTATATGGGTACTCATTGCTGGTTTTATTTGAGGCTTAGAAAGCGAATTTCTGGACAGCAATGCAGACGCTATTAGCTAATTTAATGGTAAGTTGTTCCAAGAATAGTCATTTCATTTCAGCTGTTTTGCAAATTCACAGCTTTTTTACTGTCTACATTTGAAGAACTATGATTTAAGAAATTATTTTTCATTTTCAGAATGTCCATATGAGAAAAATTAGGTAACATCCCTTATTTAAAAACCCAGGTTAAGTCAGAATTCTCATCCAGATATGCAAGCCATCATGATTATTTTAACTGAATGGCTCTAAACTCTCTAAGATAAACAGAGTTGTTAAAAACATCAGCAAGAAGATGGTCATTTAAAAACAGACACTAAAAGTATCACTGCTATTAAAAATTATAGTTCTGTTGTCTACATAAGATTTCTAGGGTAGAGAAAGAATATCCCAA
Organism: Crypturellus tataupa; assembly: GCA_034781795.1. Lineage (NCBI taxonomy): Eukaryota > Metazoa > Chordata > Aves > Tinamiformes > Tinamidae > Crypturellus > Crypturellus tataupa. The sequence continues at coordinate 2,187,721 of JAWLRI010001073.1, forward strand.
AATATAATAAATCTCACAGCACTGTATATCAAGATGTATTTCCAGGTCCAAAAATTGAATTAATATTGAAAGAGGGAAATAAGCAGTCTGGGCTTGGTTACAAAGCACCAACAAGCCTTCTATTACATATTCAGTTGGATAGCTGCAGTGTTTATAGAAAGTCAGTCACTTAACTGAAAGTTCTTAAATCTTCCTTGCTGACAGTTCCGAAGATGAGTAAGAAAAAAAAAATGTGCCAGAAAGCACCGTCTTGAAAAAGCAAGACATCCAGCTACTCCAAATCTTGCTGAAAAGCTACCCGAGTTTGACTAGAGATATTTAATGTTATACAACAGAAAAACATGCAGTAAATGGAGAGAGAAATATGCAAAGAAATTAAAAGGAATTCAGAAATGCTGTTCTCATCCAGGTAGCATTAGCTTCTGTTCCTGATTTCATACTCTAAGTAACACTGAAATAACACTGGCTTTAAGGATCTGTTTCTAACCAGATAAATGAAAAACTTACTGGCCCTGCAGAAAGTTCAATAAATTGTACTCCTCTCAAGTACTTAGTCTTTGTCTTTAAATGTAATTGCTGCTGTATAAATTAAGGCTACCTTTAATACTCTAATGCTTATTTGTACAGATAGGTAACTTCTTTTCAGGATCACTTCTTATCTATTAAGGAAAATGAGGCTCTTTGGGGCAGCTCCCACCTGCCTCACGCTGGGGTTGACTGTCCACCCAGCCGCCCGCTTTGCCGCAGGGAGCACCGCGAGCCCAACCAGCCTGCCCGGTTCCCTCATATCCCCTCCCCTTTCCCTATGATGCCCCAAAGTCGCTTCCCATTTTGCTCCAAGCCAGGGCCCCTGAGCACCGACGGTTCCCGACGGCACCATGCAGCACTCGCAGGGCTATCTCCATGCCTGCCCGCGTGAAAGCTCAGCTCAGCTCTCCAGCAAGCCCAGGATTCGGCTGGTCATTGAGGGGACGCGAGGGCGAGTCGGGCCAAAGTGCTGGCAGCTCCTGCTCCCACACAGCCTGCCTCCTGCTGCTGCCTTTTGATGCATCTGAGCGCAGAAATTTTCTGGAGACTCCTGTTTCCACACATTGGGAACGTTAAAATAATGCAAATAACTTATCTGCAGAGCAGCTCATCTGCATAAAAGCAGACTGAGGCACTGCTGTTCAAAATCTTCTTTTCCAATAAGATAAGGGAAAATAAATGTATACTCACATGGAGGGATACTGATCATTCTTAGTTTAGACACAAAAAAACCCAGCATTTTATCAAAATCAATATGGTTTAAATCTTGCTAATGCTGACTGTTTAAAAAGAAAGTTCTATTTCTTTAAGTATAAAATACTTCTCAAACTATTTTGATTAAGAATCGCTTTGCTTTAAATCTCGGGTCTATTATTAATTTCTACCTTGTTGCACCAGAAAAAGTAGTGTCTTTTTTTGGTAAAAACCCGTCAAATGTGCAAACTCCTTTGCTCCGTTTGCGTTATGGAAAGGCAGAGCGACGCATTTTCCATGAAGAGCTGTGGTTTCCCTGTCTCCAAAGGGCACACATCTTGGCTGCCCCATCCTGCCAGGGCTTTGGGAAGCAGCCTTGGCTGCAGGAGGCCATTTTCGTGTGATCCCCAAGTGACCGACACAGACGGTCTTGGGCAAAGGGTTCTTGCCCTCGGCCACGTACACAAACAAGGAGCTCAACCCACACAAGTTCATGCAGTTCGTAAGGGCAATAAAACAGCCTTCATGTCCTAAATGTGCATTCTTGAGGAGCACTAACTATTCCCTCCTCCTTTCTTCTTTAATGGCTCAGGAGCTATGTTTACGTCTATGATCAGAAACACCAAAGAAGCTTTAATTTAGCAAAACCATCTTCTCTCATAACCTAGAGTTCACCACCATTTGATCAACGAGTTTGCAAGGCATCTGGCTTTCACTCTAAGTTTCAGAAAAATGTAGTGGTTATGACTCCAAAGTTTTCTGATGACACAAATTAGCCATCAGCTTTCTTTCCCTCTACTGCAGATGATCCTAATTCTAACGAAACAGCTAGCTGAATGCCTAGGAGGTCTTGTTAGGAGTTTGTACATCCCTACAGTTACCTAAGGTACAGCAGAGCTTTGAAAACGTGCCTGCGTTTTTGACGTGCTCTACTTCTCTATGTTTGGATTACACCGAAAGCACCAATGTGTCGGCTGAAAGGAAAGATCCATTTTCCAAAGAAAGGGTAGCAGTAAATGGAGCGTCATGAGGGAGTCTGCACAGAAGCATGAAGCAGCCTGTGCCAGGAGGCTTCACTGAACTCCCAGCTCTAGCTAAGCCATGCCAGAAATATATGGGAATAAACAAACAGATTAGGGGGAAAAAGGCAGAAGAAAGTAATAATCTTCACTGTGAGGAATGGGGCAAATGTAAACTGAAAGGGCCTCTGTGTGTAACAAACGGGCTATAAAAGGAAGACTGTAGGGCAAAACCTGTTTGTGTGGGCTTCTTAGGAAGAGAGAAAAGTCACACCAGCCATCACAAAACTTTACACCTGGCACACAGGCACATTTGGTTCAAGGAAGAAAAAGGAAAGAAATTCTCCCATATAACTTCAAAAATAGACACTTCTAGGTTGATAAGTTAGCAAGAAAACTAGCAGTGCTGGCAGGATTGCAGCAAACCCTGATCCCCTGCCAAACCCGGAGCAATCACCACGCCGAGCCCAGGGAACTGTGCACTTGCCATTGGTTCAGAGATCACTGTGGCAACAGTCGCCTCGATTCACAGCTTGAGCCCAGGAACCACAAGGGCCCCACAGAGGGGAAAACCTCAAACTGGCAGTGTCTAATTTGGTTTTGTTTATGTTCCTGTGCTCACTATTGATCTGCCCAGGGCCTAGGATCACCAGCAAAGACTAACCACCTCCCCAGGCCAGACTTCCCAGGCAAACAAATCTCCCAGTGACGCTTCCTGCTCCAAATCGAGAGAGACAGCTAGATCCAGCAGTGATCAATTGGGAAGTGGTTTCAGAGCCAGTTCAGCACCAGGCTCCTTCCACAGATGCGTGCCTGTCTCCGTTTATCTCCTCGCTGCAGGCTGTGGCTTCTGCTCGACACGGCTGTCCTCACAATAGAGCAGAACAAGCAGCGTCCATGGAGGTAGCAGATCCACCCCACAAGGAGCTGAGACAGGTTCTTAGCACAACGAATATGCCAGGGAAGAGAAGGAGAAGAAGAAAAACAATGCTGAAAATAACCCTTTGGGATCAGCTTAACCCTCAAATGACTCTTAGCAGAATCACTAATTAATGGATACACTGACTCCAAAACAATAAATACATTGGTGTCTAACAAACCTAGAGGTTAAATGGGTTAGACACTCCAAGTGATAAATACTTGGCAGCCACCGAAACAAGTTACTGAAGTTCATCTCAGAAACCTTCATTGGTTTCTCAGGAGATCCCAACCAAACAGTATCTATAGAGCAAGCCAAAATCCTGCTGACGTCACAAATTTACATCATCATCTGTTCCCAGGACATCGCAGGCTAAACTACCCGGACATTTCAGACACCGCTCTCCATAAGTTACAACATGGAGGGTAGGCTACATGCAGCTGCTAAAGACTCTTTATATTGGGTTAGAGGGGAAGAAATCAGTTAGGAAACATGACTAAAAAGACACTGATCCTCAGGGAGCAACAGAGACACTCACTGGAACCGCCCTCAGCTGGGACCAGGCACCAGCTCCACCAAAAGCTGCACTACATTTTGGAAGCCCTTGCTTTGCTAAACAAGGATACTGCAGATTTCAGCACTGTGAGGATAATCTGCAGAATACAGACACCAGGTATATTTGAAAACAAGAGCCCAGGTTTGCAGGATGTCTCCTCCATGCTTTTTAGCCTATGGTGAAACCAGACTAAGAGCCTCCTGGAAGGTTCTGTGCCTTCTCCCGCAGTACAAACAGAAATTCATTTATCACTGAGCAAAACACCAGCATTCCAACAGCTCCCCCAGTGCCATCATACGCCCCCCGCTGAACAGAAGCACAGCCAGCTTTGACATAGGCGTGGGGATTCAGAGATGGTGAGTAATTACAGTAGTCTTTCCTGTTTGTACATTTTTCTCCATTAAAACTTGCTCCCATTGCTAATAGCAATTTATTTTCAAAATCAGAAGCAATGTAGGATGCACAAGCACTCCTCTTGTATGGTTTGGCATGGTTAATTCCCATGCTTTCCACTCCACTATGAGCAGGAATAAGCATTAAACACCAAAGGAACTTTGTCAATGGCTGGAAAAACCTTGCACAGACAAGTGCTCTCAACCAGAAGATCAAGGTAACTACCAAGGGTGGGCAGCATCACTTTAATGTGGCTAAATCCTTTTCCACAACTGATATGTATCTTCAAAGACACTATCTCGAGTCATGAATTTTGATACTACTTTATAATATAATATGTGCCTTGTTCACATCCGAAAGTTAACAGTGAAAGGAAGGAAGATAACAGATTCTTGTTAACAAGATTGTTGCATAAAAGATTTTGAAATTACTTTCCTACTTCAAAGGGGCATTTGTATGTTGATATAATCTCTGTAACAGCAAAAAAAAGACACACAGCAGGAGGCTGCGAAGACAGTTAATTCTTGTGACAGACTGCAAAGTAAACACACAAAAATTATGTGGATGTATTTTGCATTTTTCTTTAAAACAAAGATTTATTTCCTCTTTTTCAAAACTGTCACTTCTACAAAGGAATAAGGTTAATGAATAAGGAAGGTTTAATTTCAGAGATCAAATGTTGGTACTAAACCAAGAAAGCAGAGAAAAAAATGCCTTATAACACAGAATTTTTTTTGTCACAATCACCGAACAAGGGAGTGGAGAAAGGCTGACAAGAACCTAAGCACTTACTTGGTTCTGTAACCTTTGGTCCAAGGTAAGCCATCAGCAACGACAACAAAAAAAAATAGCACATTCCCACACATCTCTTGTTTTGGTCATCTCTTAAGACTTAATCTGCTAACTTTGCTGACAAAAACAAGTTTTTACTACTGTCAGCTCTGCAAAACCAATAATAACCATGGCTGAGCGAGCTGGTATTTTTATTACTGGCAGTGAGGTAAAATTCAGGCAGAAAACAGTTTGATTGTCAAATCCAAATGTGAGAGCTTGAAATACTGGCTGTAAAAAAAAAAAAAAAAAAAAAAAAAAAAAAAAAAAAATAACCTTTTGAACTGTAAGCAAAGCCAAGTCATATCCAAATGTGATCAAGGGAGAACACGTGTAGAGCCTCCCGCTGCCATTTGACAGTGGCACTCGTGGCCAGGGCTCTGGGAGGCCTCTGGACTCCACCTGCACACATGCCTGGAAGGGGCAGCAGCAGAATGTCGCAGAGCTCCCAACAGCACTGACGTTTGTCAAAAGCGTATGGCATCAATCAAAGATAAGAGATGTGGAGGAAAAGGTATGCGGTTTCCTGGAGCACCGAATACCTGCCCAGCTCTGCTCTGCGCTCCACTACTGCTCAGCTTGACTCAGTTTTCCCCTAATGTGCAAAACCAAAAACCACAAGCACAGTAGGAACCCTTTGCCTTATGGTCTTGTTCACCTCCCTGCAGGAGTCCACACATTGCACTCCTTGGCCTTTCAGATTTGAGGTGTGTCTGCCAGGAATTGTATGGACAGTTTCTGCATTGCCAGGGACCCGCTCCAGCACCTTGCTAGCCCACAGGCCACCTCCCTTCATTCTGCTTCACAGAGCCCTTGTCAAGACTGAATGAAAAAAAGGGACTTTGAGCTCCTTCTCCCATCTTATTAACACTTGTTCTCCCCAGGTTCCTGTGAGACTGTCTGCACGGCGAGACGCAGGGCAGGCAGCAACCAAGGTAGCTCTGACTGCAGTTTGCTCAGGTGCTGGGGACAGGACAGCTCTATCCACATGGCCTGCACAAACGGGTCTGGCTGTTTGCAGAGCTCTCATATGCCCGTGACTAAGGCTGGTCTGCTCAGTCTAAACTCATTTACCTTCCTCTGCATATTATTATTGTACCTCTGCCCTTCATAAACCCACAGTTTTTTGGGGGGTTTGTTTTGTTTTTTTACTGGTTCATAGGAAGAATGATCAAATTGTAAAAAGCATCTCACATGAAAAAAAGATCCCCTGTATCTCCATGAGACGCACACGCCTCTCGTGCTTCCTTGGTGTTGGTTTATTTCTATAGCCTGGAAAAAAGTTATTTAATCTCTATGCAGTATCCATCTGAGCTGAATAAAGAACAGCATAATCTTTTACACATCCAGGTTCATCCCAATTTAATCTTTTAAAAGCTAAACAAGCGACATTTCTTCCCAGGGCATGAGGCTATTCTCAGGGCAGCTCAGCAATGAGGCACCCGCACCCAGAGCTTTAGGGGCTGCTTTCTCAGGATATACATTGCCATTATCCATTCAGCCAGGAATAAAAAAAAATAATAATTTAAAAAATTAAGAGAAGTTAAACTACCAACTTAGACCATATTGCTATAAACCTGAAGAGACCTTTCTAGAAACAGACGAATCAAGCTGCCGAGGTAGCTCCGTCTCCCCATCTAATCACACCTGCTTCCCGGGAGGGCTGCGTTTGTCCTCCTGACGCCAGCCTGGGACCACGGCGAACTGGATTATGTCTAATTGCATGTGCAGCTCTTGCACTTTTAAACATAAATGAGTATAGAATAGGTCTTAAAACAAACAAACAAACAAATAAAAACATATCTTTAGAGGGAGGGAATTAACGGGGAATTTACTTCTCAAGATCATCAACTCTTATTATTTGTGCTGTCAGCACTGAAACATACAGCAGCTCTATTAACACTCAGGAGAACATCACTCCTGCCTGCCTCAATGAGGTTGCATTCCCAAATGGTTCTTTTCTTTTTTTTTTTTTTTTAAAGTACTAATGCAGTTCTCTCCATTTTTTTGGACTGGCTATCAAAAACTTTTATAAAGATCACACAGACTATGCACTCCACACTGCCACAGACACAGAAAGTGTCATCACTTCTTCTTAGCCTGCCTTCTTCAATCAACACAACCTACCCCTCTGGCCTCCCAACTGACTCACAAGGGCAGCATTTACTCAGCTGAGCAGTTACAGTGTATTTACAGGTGCAGTCCATTGTTCCTAAACATGAGCAATGACATCTGAATCCTCAAGCTAATAGAATGTGAAACAGTTTTCAAATATCTCAAATGCATTTTCCCTACTTTTTAAAAATAACTCCTGAATTATGTCTTTCATCAACACTTTTCTTCAGCAAGATTGGATATCATTTGTATTCAAAAAAACATAAATAAGAAAAATAACCACAGCTCTAGCCACAGAGTAAAACTTCTTTAAATTCAGAAAAAAAAAAATCCTTTGAATTAGACAAAGCTAATGAGGATTTTTAAACTAACAGACGTGTGCAGTCCTTGCAGTGCTGTTGTGCAGTTGCTTATCTTTCACAAAGCAGACAAGCTATGCGCTGGCCTTGACTGACCAGTATACATCATTCAAAGTTAACATTTTTCTGTTTGACCATCTTATCTTTCCGCCTGAGCAATGCAAACTGACAAGTTACTAACTAAAACATCATTCTATAGCCCCAAAATTTCTGCCAAGGCACAATGTGATCAATCCCAAGGATTTCTGAAGAATTTAGTGGTTATAAAGCAATTGCTGAAATGTCTTGAAGGCCTTTCCCAGAGACGGCTCCTCGTTTATCTGTACCATGTCTGCTGTCACAAAGTGAGCTTCCTTTCACTGCTGGGTATTTCTAAAGCTATGATCTTTGTGTTTGCCTGGAAAGGTGCTGGAAAGTTTAGAAATATTTGTTTATCAGCCCTAAAGAGGCTGTTATTTCAATGACAGCAGTCAGAATCAAGCAACTGCTTCTTCTGAGAAGTTTTTTTAACAGCAAGGAAGTGTTGACCCAAAGTCTGTACTCCATGTGTGAAATATCACGTGAGTGACATGAGAACAGAGCGGGGACTCCTGATGCCGGAGCCTGCAAGGACTTGGCACAGCGCAGCCTTGGGCCTGCCTGCTTTCTGCTTGCAGGGTGTTTGCTCTGCAAGTGCCAGCAAGCGCAGCATGTACCTTGTCAGGAGCTACAAATATTGTAATAGACTAATGTTTATGGAAGGCAAGGCATTTTGGCTATAAAAAAAGGTAAAGAAAACAAAGTATGGACAGTAAATTAGATTTTGGGTTTATGTTCCACAGACTGAACAGGAAGACCATGAAGTGCAAAAACACAACTGCTGACTCAGTGAAGAGCTCCATGACATGTTAATCTACAGCCAGACCAGGTAGTGATACCATAGTCATCATAGCAGCACGTCTCTGGACTAAACCTAACTTTACAAGCTTTGTTACAGTACCATAACAAATCTGAGTTAATTCATGCTATTCTATACTTGTCTGTCATTTCTGGGGCTGGTTGTATGTCACATTAACAGCAATCTGCTGGTAAGCCATTATTATCATTCCCATCACTGATGCACAGTGACCTACAAGCAGGCTGAAAGGTTTGTGCAGTGCCAAGTTCCCCACATGGGCAGGGACCACCAAGCTCCACTCTGCTGCACGGGGACACCCACAGCACCCCCTGGCACAGCGCCCCAGACCCATATCCCACCATCTCATTGCAAAACCCCTGCCAGGTTTCAGGAGAGCCAGATCGGACAGGAAAAGGGTAGCTGAGAGCAGCTCCTAACACACAGCTCTGAGGTTATTTAAGGACGTAAAATAGCAGAAACACCACAAACATGATAAAACTTTAAAAACTGGACATGACGGCTACCAATAACGATTTCACCTGTGCCTTGTCAAAAAGAAAGATGCCACAAAACTAGCTGGGCGTTAATATTTTGGGAAAGCATTTTAAAACTCCTAATAAATGGTAAAAATTTCCCAACATGGAAGCAATAATTTTTAAAAGATCCCAATAATTTACCTCCAATCTGCTGTTTAACATAGGCAAAAGCCATCATCACTGGGTCAGAGGTATAGCATGTAACTCCCCTTTTCTATTTTGGATCAAATTTAATTTGATCAAACTATTGGTGCAGGGATTCATCTTCTTATAAGAAGCATCCGTATGAACTGATATGTTTACAAAAATGAAGGAAAATGTTTAACTTTGCAAACAAATACCTTTTAACCATGCTATGAAATCTGTCAGCACAAGCTGAATCACACAGAACTAGCAGTCCATGCTTAATGTCATTTATGACAGTCTCCATTCATATTTAAATAACTAAAACTCATATGCATAAACTATAATTAAGTAATTTAACACATGAACTGATTATTTATGTTTTGTGCTATGAAAAACATAACACCAATTTCACCCACAATATGTTACTTATTTTGGTTAAAGATGAGACCTTATCTACAATTTAAAATGCCAGCAAGGAAAACATTTTTAAGCACAGAAAACATCGCAGTTCTGAAAGATGATGAAAAACATTTTCTCATATGACAGCCTAGAAATAAGTTTACTGGTTTTCAGCTGAAGTTAGAGAAAAGCTAATGTTTTGGTTTATTTGATTTTCTGCATGCATCTAAGTAAATACTCTTCTACTATTAGATGGATTATACAACAGCATTTTAAGAGTTATTGATGATTAGCAGTATATTCTGGGTACTAAATAAGGAAATTCAGGGAAACTTCTGTTTACTATGGTGCTTCTTTGTAACAGAATGTTTCTCTCACTCCTAGCATGGTGGGTTTGTGTCAGCTGGTGAGAAGAGACTGGACTTTCCTTAAAGACCTTAACCCAACAAAAGTACTTTTCTAAAAAAAAAAGTCCCAATTGACCAAATTGTCCCCAAATCTTAACTCATAAATTGATACATTGTGTACAATAATATTTTTTACCACAGTCAAACACAGATCTATCATAGAGCTAATTAATAATGTCATACCGGGCATTTAACAATGCAATTAATCAACTGAGAGTTCAACTTCTCCTCAATAACCTGCAGCTGCAGGATGAAGTCACATACTCGAAGTAAGCTCTGAAGAGTAAAGTGTCCTACAGTCGAGGGCATAAACACAGCACCAGAGAACAACGGCCATGAACAAGCCCTTCGCTGTCCTCACTCAAGGACTGCGCTCCTGTTTGTTCCCCTGTCTGCTCAAGACCCCTGAGCTTTGCTGAGAAGAGCAGCCTTTCCTTGCAAGTCACTACATTTACACTTCTTACCTTGGCAAAACTATTTCCTGTTAAGTAGTCTACCTGGCCAGACAGTGAAAAAATTGCCAGGAAAGCACCTGCACAATGTGTTGCAGGGAGAGCAGCATTCAGAGCACCAATAGAATTCTTCAAAGCTCTTTTGCTGGAAATGAGCTTGGCCTCCTTCAACCAGTCCAGTGGTCCATTAACATCAGCTGCCATAACCTACCGCAGTCCAAAGGGTGACAGGAGAAAAGGAGGAAAAGGGCTCTCTCCACTTTGTCCTCTATACCAACTTCATGTCACTTCCACAGTCCTAGTCATAGAATCATAGAATCATAGACTGCCTAAGGTTGGAAGGGACCTCTAGAGGTCATCTAGTCCAACCCCCCCTGCACACGCAGGGCCACCTAGAGCACAT
>JAWLRI010001073.1:2198433-2214359 GCA_034781795.1 Crypturellus tataupa
TGCCCGGATCCTCCTTCTTGCCTTTTTTGAAGACTGGCGTGACATTGGCCTTCTTCCAGTCCTCCGGCACCTCCCCCATTCTCCAGGATCTTTCGAAGGGGATGGAGGGTGGCTTGGCTATGTACTTGGCTAGTACAGTCCTGGCCTTGCTTGTATTAAGAGTTTGCCCAAATAAGAAATGTTTTTTTTAAGTATAGTTCCACAAGTTAAGAACATTGAAAAAAATCCACCGTGGAAGAATTTATATCATTTTATTGATATCCTCAAGCAGTATAAACTCTACAGACACAAGCGCACCAGTGTAGCGCTTTTATGCTATGTCAGCAAGAAACCACAAATGTAAAGAACAGACCATGACGCTATTAGCAGAGGGGACAACTGCTCACCAAAGGCCCTAGGTACGTGTTTCGGTAACATATCTGATGAGATCTTCCAGAGTAGGCTCATGACAGCAGGGGAATAGAGGACTGCCCACTTCTTCAAGAGAAGATTTACTCATTCTCCAAGGTCAAGGTGAACAAACCCATCTAGCTAAACTGGAACCACCTCATCATCTTCAGCAGGTCTTGTACCATGTTTCAGCAACACTGAATTCTGAATTTGCCCTCTCAGGGCAGAGAGGGAAGGTGTATAAGAATAAACCAGATTTATTTGTAAAGAAAACAGATAAAAATGAATATTCTTTATTTTTAAGCCAAATAGCTAGGAGTGCATATGTGTAATTATTAAAAAGAAGTCCCCAAAAAAGTAGATCTCTTAGCACTCTCACATAGGAGCTGCAATCCAAGAAACTCTGCCACAGACACTATCCTCACTCAAAATTGCTTGACAGCTTATAAAAAAACAGTTGGTTCTAACTTGCAAAGTAGTATCTGCACTTCACAGCACTATGCAGAGCCACACTGCTGACCAAAGTATTTCAAACATCTGTTAAAGGAGGCCTTAACTGGTTTTAGAAGAAACAGGACTGCAGTAATAAATTTGCTCTTGTGAAGCATGAGTTGGAAGTTGTACCCTCCTGTCAGCAGGTTCCCTGTATAATGTATTGCCAAGCTTGGCTGCAGAGAAGCTGTAGCTTGCAGTTAATGAGCTGTTCAAAGTGTCTGTGAAATTGTCGACTTAATTAAGCCAAGTTTAGTTAACAGTCATGTTTTAAAAAATTTGTGTGAACACATAGGCTCTAAAGCACCAGCTATGCACTGTAGCAAACTGCTTTGTATTTTTCTGAACCAAGAAATTAAGAGTTCCTGTGATGAAGGAGAATTCTGCTTCACAAAGTGTCTTAAGAAAGCCCCTGGTTATCTCAGCTTGTCTGGGAGCATCATAGTTTCTTCTAGCTTCAGAAAGTTAAGCATAAGCATTTGAGAACAGCCAGCAATCACTTCCGAAGGAAAGGAATGCATGATTTGGATGGAGTGAGGATGGAGAGCTGCTCGGGAAGCCTTTTGTGTGGATCCAAACTTCCATCACTCTGCTGAGTACCGCAGATGGGTGTACTGACAGGATAGCCATGGTAAGAGGTTATCCTATGCAGGTAAAGACAGAATACAGAACACTATAGAGATCATCAGGAAGAACAGGCTGCTCTACAGGACCTAAACATATGCAAGATGGAACAGAACCAGTCTCGTCCTTGCTGTTGTTTCACGGCTTCAAACAAGGTTCTTCAACCCATATCACTGTCTTTTCTGTATCTTTAACCAGGTTAGCACATGTTAAGGACCTTGTCCAAGCCAGATTTTAAGAGCGTATCAATTTAGCATTCTGATTTTTATTTAAATTAGCTGCTAGCTAAATGGAAAACATCTTGTACATATTCCTCTGGACAGCCTGTTCATATCTGTTCCAGAACAAAAATATCTGTAGTAACCAAACTGAGTTACAGCCATCAATTAATTTGAGTTTAAGAACCTGTGTGTAAACAAACCATTAATCACTGGCCCCAGTTCATTTCTCAGTACAGAGTTCAAGGTTTCCCAAATGTGACTTGGACTCTAAAGGATAAAAAGACCTTTTGCAGCACCAAACAAAAGCAGGAGTGCAGTGCTATTCCAGCTGCAAACCCTCCAGCCTGGGGGAAAGTTCTGTTGGTTTACCTGAAAATCATTAAACTATCTCAGAATGAGCTGTGGAGGCCCCTCCTTCAAGAGAATCTCTTAAGATTTCTACTTGATGGCTTGGGAACTTTTATATTAGAAAAGAGGATGAAAAAAATGCCAAGACCTTCACTCATATCCACTTGTCTACAAAACAAAAAGGGAAAAAAAACACAAGATGAATGAGGTACTGTACAGATCCTTGAAACTCTTACAAAGCAGCATGAAGTAAGTATTAGTGAAGCTTTTAAAGATCCCCATGATCAACAGAAGGCACTTCCTTGCTGCATTTGCCCTGAAATGGGATAGCACTGTTGCAGTAAAGCCTAATCTGCAGATGCAGCTGGGTATTTCTCTGATCAGTCAGCTGGAACACTAGTCAGCTGGGGAAAACACGTAAAGAGCCAGAGACCAGAAGGATCAGATTTCCTGAGGGGGGATAACAGGTCTTCCTTGCAGGCCAGCTGTGGAGAAAGGGCAAGAGACTGCCCAGCCTCATTGCTAAACACACACTTCAGGAAAAACACATTGAGACAGTGTCTCTGCTTCAGCTAACTATGGAAAAATCCAGGAGTTCTAAAACTTCTAGGGCAAATTAATACCACTCTTCCATGACTAGGTAAAGATGCTTTGTCACGGTTCTGCTCTGAGAAGTATCCCCCACCAGGGGAGTCCTATGTAAATATAGAAAATGCACAAAACACCTGGGAAGTCAGAGGATCCCCTGCTCCCTGTTCTCCCTGCAGAGAGGACCAAGGCTGCTGCAACCTACGAGCAAAATCACACACTGCCTTGAGCTCCGAGTGGAGCACAGGACCCCTCACTTGTGCTCTGCACTGGTCTCTATTCCTGATCTCACAGCTAAATTTAGCAGGCAGTGATAGAGTGGTGCAATATATCAGGGCAAGGACCTACTAATCCAAATAACTTCTGTACATAAAGAGCTGAACATGGCAGCTATATCTGAACACCTAGATCCTGAAACTTTTGTCTGCAGCCAGAAGACTCACAGTAGAAAAGCAGGGAAAAGCCTCTTTTTATTGACTTTGTAATGCATTTATTTCACTTCAACAGTCCTCAAGCTTCACTAGTCTGCTCTTTGTGTAACAACAGAGCAAACTTACTCTACAAAGCAAAATTTGACCCATGAACCACATCCCACAATCCTAGCAGAGTTCAACAGAAGAAATTTCACACTGCCACAAGCAAGATTTGAACAAATCAGCACAGGGGCTGATTTGGGGCACAAATCAGACATCCAAGAGAAAGTTAGGATACAGCTTCAGAGCTGCCTAACCCCCAAAAGTGGCCCCTGCAGCTCAAGGGGCCAAATAAGAGCTGGTATGTCCATCACACTCTTTGGACAGTCCAGCTATTAATCTCACTGTAAGCATTTCACAACAAGCTGAACTCTTCCGAAAACCTGAACTAAATCTTGCTCCTCTGAAACGTGGTGCCTGGTTTCCCATGATCACACGGTGACTCGGGGATAAACCCAGGGATTAGCAAACCCACAGACCTTCCATAGACTCACTCTAACCCCTAGGCAGGGCTGGCTCTCTCCTCCCCATGCCCACTCGGCAACATTGAGGTTTTGCACTACTACCAAAAAATAAAAATAAAACAAAAATGCTATGAATGTATAAACAGTGGCAGCAAATTTATGGGTTTTTTTTTCAATAAAATCACAAACTGATACATAAATACTTATCTATAGGAACTAAGAGTAAAAAACGCCTCCCAAATTCCATTTTTACTTGTTACCAATGGAACATGTTGCAACTACGGCGAGTCCCTCAGGAACAAGCCCTTCTCTCCTGCTAATGCCAAGGGGGACAGGAACACATCAGCTGCCTCGTGAAGCAGTTTCAGCTCGTGACAGCAGCGCAAATGAAACTTCCACCACGTACACCAGGAGTTCCCCTTAACACTCAGACTTTTTTTAAAAGTTAATCCTTTCTTTTTTATTATTATTAACAAGGGTCATACAAGCTGAATTTCTCTTCTCCCCAAAAAGCTAGCCTTGCTTCTCAGTACTGCTGACAAAGGCAGGGTGCTATTAAAAGGTTATACTGTTTATTTGGAAAGAAAACTTGGTTCCAAACAAGCTACCTTTCTACTACAGTATTTTTTAAAAAGCTGTAATAAGCCATAATATTTCAGAAAATGCAAGCTGCTCCTAAAAAATAAACAGCTGCCCCAAAATAAAGCTTGGTAAAGACAAAACTTCAGCCACATGATTCATGGGGCAGGGAAGAAAGTCTCATTCTTCTTGCTGGGTTTAAAGGTTGTGACTGACAGCACCACCATTGCTCTAGTGACATATCTCACTTTCAAGGCATTAAACAGCAAGGAACAAGACTCATCATTTCCATAAGTGACAGCATATGATAACACAGCTAAGTGACAGGATAAGCAGAACAGCCCTTTTATCTGAAACGCTGCAGAATGGAGGTCATTTCCACAGCAAAAGAGAAGAAAACATTCTAAGCAATTAGAAGTTACAGCACAATCAATGGAAGCATGAAGCAGCTCTGCATTCATAGGACTTGCTCTTCCTCTCTCTGCAGTCCCTGACAAAACAGAAGCTGTTTGGGTTTGAAAAGCCTCCTTTGCCTGCATTCAGAAACCTTTTGTCTCACTGAAATAGCAATGCTACCCTCAGCTTTCTTGCTGCAGAATATTCTCTTCATTCACGAAAAAAGCTTCTGTGGTTACCAACATCTTCCTCAAAATGCAAACCCACACTTGGTTGTTTTCTTTTAAACACCTTTATCAGTTGTTTGTGGTCCCTGAAACAATGTTTGCAGAATCAAATACATGTTCTCCCATTGATGGCACATCAGGGCCAAGTATTCTCTACCACAGCAGAATAGGCTTTGTAAATTATTCCTCCATTTAAAACTTCCACTCAAATTAGACTTTTTCTTTTTTTTACTCTATGTGTCTATTTACAACTAAGTCTTAGGGAGACACAAACTAAAATATTATATTACATGCCAAAACTGTGAAAAATTAGATGTAAATCAGTATGTCCAGACTAAATCCAGAAGAGGAACATGAAAAGCTCTTCTCATTTTTGTAGCTTTAAATAGGTTCCTGCATCTTTCTCCAATGTACACTTTGCTGACCACTGTTAGAGGCAAAGCACTGCATTAGACAGACATGAGCTTGGCCTGAGTGCAACTCTGATGTTCCCAAATACATGACAGCCTCAACACTCCACGACACACAGTTAACATCAAGCCTGTAAGCATAGATGTACAGTGAGCTGTCCAAAGCTCAGCAATCAGTGCAGTCCACGTCCTCTAATTTCAGCTGAGTACCTCTAACCTGGACCACCCTGCTCTATCATCTGCAACTGCAAAACACTAAGCAACACAATACACCCCAATACACTCCAAGTGTAAGTGGAGAACTACATGGATATGGTCAGGCAAAAAAAAAAAAAAAAAAAAAAAAAAAAAAAAATCAAACTCCCAGAAACGCAAGATTTTTTACTTTGAAACACCACTCAAGAATGGCAATAGACTGGCACACTTAATTTATGACCTAAAGAGACAGCAATCTGTATTCTTTACATAGCTCCTGCTCGACAACAACTTTTGTTGCCATATGAGGCTGAGAAAAAAGTACATCTATTTACCATCCCATTATTCTTGTCATTAGAAAGTTAATAATATCTGTTACTGGTAGATTTTTTCCATTATATTATGCAGCCAGCAATTAAAAAACACAAGATCTACCTGTCCTGTAAGGACAAAAGGATCAAAACCACTTACACTAAAGAGTCCACAGAAATTCTACTCACAGCCCAAAGAGCAAATCCTGTCCCCATCCTGAAAACTGGAGCAACTTTGCCCCTGATTTTCAGCACAGCCAAGAATTTGCCTAGTGGAGTTAAGCTGATGTCCTTCTGGCATGACAGAAAATAACTTAGCCCTTAATATCTAATTGCCACTATTTTGATTTTCAAATCCTGCATCCAACAGGGAACTATTTTCTACAGAAGTGAGAGGCAAGCACAGCAGTCCAAGTTCTGACTCACATATACCCCTCAAGCACACAGATTTTAATGAGGTTGAAGGATAGCATTTTGGACAGAATTTGGACCTCTAATAAAACTCTTTGGTATTTTTAAAGTATTTCTTCATTTTGCTTTAAAAAAAATAAAACACAGCCATCTTGACAGCAATCCCAGAGCCATCCCCACTTCAGCAAACAACAGCACTTCCCTGGAATCCAGCCCATGCATCCTTACATCCTGCTATTCACCTCCAGACCCAAGTTACTGACCAGCAGGATCTAACTAATGGAAAAGGACACCTTTATCAGACAACTAAACAGTAACAACGTAAGGGGGAAATCCCTTCTGCTTCAAGTTACCAAGTAATACACGTGGTTGGCCTCAACCATGACATTTCAAATTGCAAAATTTCTCACCAAACTTTTATAGAAAAAAAAAAAGTCTTTAAACCTGAAAGAAACAGCAAGCAGAATATTAGCAATTGGAAGAATTGCACAAGGGAAAACTTGGACTTTATGACGAACATAGGTATCGATCCCTTCACCCGCCACACAGGCCGGCAGTGCATTTCAAAACCTGGACTTAAAACCTCAAACCTCTCTTCCAGAGATAGATTTCTGCATATAAACGTCAAAGAGTAGCAATCCTGTTAATTCAGTATGAACAAGGATCATCTTATATCTGATGGTGCAGATAGTGCAGCTACTCCTAGATACTGAAGTGTTTTATTCAAGGCAGATTGAGCTTCTTTTGTTCGACTTAAAATACACACAGATTGTTTCAGAAAAGATCCTTAAGCTCATATTGCTGAGCCCTGTTTATTTCTCTGATTAATCTTACTAAACATGATAGCATCACAAACCTAAAGACAGAAAGCCATGGTAAATATGTAACTTTTGAAATACATTTTTCTTTTAGTGGCAAGTAAGATGGGGCCTCCAAGTTTCCACTGTATCCCAGTCGGGAGCTAAAGGTCACTGCTAACTCAAAGCTAAAAACAATGGTAAGTAAAGGATGTCATTCTTTTATATTTGCCCAGTTATTCTGTGTTTTCTTTGTATGGATTTACTTAGGAAACTGGGAAATCTCACAAACAATGAAAAGATCTCAAGGTTACAATTTTTCTCCTAACACAGCCATGTAGCAGAAATCTCTTCATACCACTATAGGATGTTTGATTTATAAAGAAAAATACTTTTTACTTGAGAAAGTTTGGTCTTTCCAAGCACACAAAATGTTTGAAATTTTAAAGGGAACATTCAAATTAAAACAAAATAATTTTGGTTTTGCAAGAAGAGTGAGTTCTCATTACCAATCAAGAAGCAGACAAATCCGTTAAAAACATTACTTAACAAATGGATTAACTTCTATCGTGATTAATAAAAAAAAAAGAAAAAAGCTTGGAAGTAGTACACACTCAATTCACTCAGTAATGAAATACATATTTGAGCAACAAGACCACCCTTTCATCAACAACTTCCAAGCAAGTTCCAGCCCAACTTACGGGGTCTCGAACAGGCTGCCTTTGGCACACGCATCTGCGGGAGACGGGGCAGCCGAGCAGGATGTGGGTTTGAGGTCGGCTCTTCTACACCTCCCAGCTCCGGAAGACGTGCAGGACTCCCTGTGCTCTCCTTTCCTGTAGGATTTTCTGTATCGCCCTGCCCAGACACACAGGGAAGTGACAACTGGCCCGTTCAGTGCCCACTGAGGGTGCTGCTGTGTCCCGCTCCGGGGCACCGCAGCGGGGCAGGATGTGCACCAGCCCGCAAAGGACCCCCTGGAGCACCAGCATCTCCAGCCCTGAGAAGGGGCCGCACAGAAGGACCAGCTCTGCGAGCCTCCTGATGGTCTGACGAGAGACAGAACTCACCAAGCAGCTACTCCTGTCCCTTCTGCAGATTTGTCTGCCCCATTAGACTTGGCCGTGACTAAGACAGACATAACCCCCTGCCAATTTCTGGGAGCATAAAACAAAGCAACTGAATGGGGGACAAATTACTGCGGGTATTTATGGGGGAACATTATTTTATCCCCACTACTGCTTTTAAATCTTGAATATTCTTTTTATTAACTTAATACAAGTTATTTTGTTTTTCAAGAATCTCTCTCTATATATATAATATAAACTATTTATTTATATATGCAACAACAGGTAAGACTATCAAAAAAATTTGAAATTATCTCGTGAACCCCATTCAAAATAGATATCTTATTTCAAAGCACTCCCAAGACAAAAAGAAAAAAAAAGTTACAGCCTTCATCTTTCCTTCTGAAACAAAGCCATACATGTGGAAGCTGGTTTATAAAACACCAAGCTTTTTACATAATGTAGAGTGACATATTTACAGATTTTACAAGGAAGAGTAGAAAAGGGCCTGGGAGTTTGATTTGAGGCCAACAGTTCAACCCCTAGTAAGAGAGGAGAGTTTGGAAGAATGCACAAATTAGAGATTCCACTATTTAATTTCACAGCATGTGTACCAACATCAGTTATTATGTTTTGGTCTTAACTGAGATTTTAGAAAGGAATCTAAATTGGGCTTGGATGCTGAAATCTTTCTCGAAAACAGAACGTCTTAAAAAGAAAACTTTCTAGAAACCTTTGAAAACTTAGAATCTGACTCTGAGCAAGCAATCTATTTAGTATGTAACGCACATTAAAGCTATTCAATTTGCATCTTGTCATCCCATGCCAATTTAAATCATGGTTGAAACAAAATACCTGATTGTTTTATCCAAAGGACTGATAGCAATGAGTAGAATCTCACAGGGCAAGCAAATTTCTGGTGAAACACCACTGAAATTAATGGACCTGACCTAATTCACACGCAAAATTACACACTGGACATGAAAACATATTGTACCTGCAATCCTGGAAACATTACTAACAATGTTTTAATTCCATCCATGGCTGGTGGAGCTGTTTGCAATTGGAATATACTATGTACATACAGAACACCAAAATAGAATACAGTGCTAAATGTAGGCAGGTGTTTATATGCTACTCTGACAAAATGATACCTTATATAAAGCTTGTACAGAAAAAAATCTACCTTGAGGCCAATCTGCTCATTTTTTCTTTTTCATATTTTCTTTAGGTTTCATTCACCTTATATTGGTAGTTAATAAGAGCTTTAGTTATCCTTATCCCTATGTGTTTATTTCTTCTTTCTGGACTTACTTTGATTATTATGTGAACAAAAGTAACAGAAGTAAATAATAACCAAAGTAAAATATTAATTTATCACTGTTGACAGGATATTGTAATTTCAATGGCTGTTAAAAAAATTCTCATTCAAATACATTTTCTTACTTTTTCTTCATAGGGACATTTCTTTGAACATAAGGAACAAGTATTAAAATATGAAATCATGGCAGCAAAACAGTTTCTAAATTATTTTTTCTAAGTTTCAAATGAACTAAAAGCAACATTCTTAATGAAATACTCCTCATATTCACACAAACCATAAATATCCTATAATAACTTCTAAAATGCATTGAACCCAACGGGACTGCAGGTGGATGTAACAATTTCACAGTGGTCTTTAATTTATATTTACACTTAGCATTTTAGATATTAACAAATGAACTGCTGGGCACCTGGATACTGAGGAACTGCTGCTCCCTCGCATTGGGATTTCACACTGCCTGCAATATTAGGATTGGTGGAAAGGGGCAGGAAACTCATCACTAATAATTATATCATCTATGGCGTTTCTCCCTGTCTTATAAGCAAGTACATTTTATCACTAGAAAGTTTCTCACTGTAGATAGATTTGGAAATTAATCCAAGCAATACAATTAAGAAAACAAAGAGTTCAACATTACAAATATCTAGAACTGTAGAAGTTGGGTTGATTTTAACACTTCTTTTTTGACCCATTCAGGTGAAGGGCGGGGGGCGGAAAAAAAAGCTTAGAAATTTTCTAGCAAAGCTAAAATGGCCAGGCCATAGACACAAAGTTCAGACTGTTCATAGGGACAGTAAAGAACAATGCAGAGGGCAAAGGGAAGACCGTGTTTCATGTCTTGCAGCCGAGTTTATGAGCTGAAAGGAGCCTCCGTGGAGTTCTTCCTGACAGTAAGTTCTCCAAATATTCAGGGTCAAGTCCTGCTTGTCTCGTGACACATTTAGCAGGAGTTGGCTTATACGACTAAGGAGGGACTACTAATAGCCTTTTAAAAATCAAAAACTCATATTAGGGTATCTTCATAGCAGAGGAATTATCTATATGTCACGAGCGATTTAAAGTTTGTTCTGTTCCAGTTTACATTACAAGTAAAAGGAAATGAAAAGATAAAGATAAAAAAAAAGATTTAAATATCAACCCAATCATGAAAACAAAAAGCTCACATTACATCAGTTTACTTCACAGCATTTAAAAATGAGTCCCCTATCTCCTGGAGAAAAGGGTTTGTTCATTCCAAAGAGAGGGTATTAAAGAGCGAGCCTGGGAGCGAGGAGCCATAAGGATTGAGAAAAGTTAGTGTGTCAGCGTGGGAAGGATCCTCTCAGGGGCAGCAAGGATCTCTGTACGCGAGGGCTGACGTCAGTGGAAGTGGGAGGGAAATGGGGATGGGAGGTTTGTCAGGGAAATGATTGAGGATGGTTGCAGTGGGAATGGGGAGGAAGGAGGAGAGCGCAGGACGGCCTCAGTGGAAGCAGGGACAGTACACGGGGGAGTTGGAAAGGGAGGGAGGGCTCGTGCGTTGCAAGGGGAAGGAATTACCAGAACAGGCAGGAAAAGAACAGACAGCTTAAGAGGCTAAATAATGTGCAGCTACATGGTGAAATGGATCCAGTTCAGCACTGAAAATACAAATTAACACATAGCCTCCTATACACAGAATTAAGCAACTGCTGATTCACAGCAACTGCAAAGTTAACTGGCAATTTCACAGGTTTGGAATGAAGAAAACTTACTAGCTGTAATGCCATGGATTTAAACTGGTTGTTCCATATCAGCTGATAAATCAAAAGGCTATTCCAAATTTAGCCCTGCTCGCTTAGGCCAACTTTTAATTCAAAATAAAGGAAGTTTGGATTCACTCTTTGATCTCATTGCACCCAGATGCACAAATTTCTGTTAAACATTCACAAGAAAAAGTTATGTAAGAGGAGGAGGAAATCTCATACACGTAAAAGAAAGACAGGGTAAAATAAACATAAAATATTTGTATTAGACAGTATGTTAATGCTCTGCAGAAAACTAACAGACATGATGATGGGACAGCGCTTGCTCAGAAAGCCTGAGCCTGTTTTACACGAATGCTCAGTGTCCTTATCCTTATACCATGGCAGCATTTACTCTGCTTATGCTATAAATCAACCACAAATATTACCTTAAAAGTATTTCAGTGGATTTCTGTTAAGTTCAAGTACACTGAACTACACAGATATCTAAAGATGAAATAAGACATTAAAATAAATAAATAAATAAATAACAGAATATAACGATTCTGAGTCTGCTTTTTTGAGACTCTTAAACTAAACACCCTGGAAAGCTCTCCTTCACTGTGCAAGTCTCCTTTAATATTCCCACTATAGCCCTGTGCAACCAGTCACTGTTATTTAGTCCGTCTTGTGTATCTTCTACTACTGAAAGTACAGATATTTAGCTGTGGAATCTACATTTTGAAAATTAAAGGAAGGTTTTCCATGGCTGATTCTCTTTTTACATATGGCATTTATTCCAAGCTACTCAGAAATTTTCAGCTGAAAGACACACATAAAATCACTATTTAAGGATAAAGATACAGGTGATGTTATCAAACATGATTTATGATGAAGGTCATCTGTTAATTACATACTATCGCCATACCTATATATACACCCAGATTAGGGATTACTACATACGTCTGTGTACACATACGCACTTTTGGAACTACTCTGCAATTTTAGTAAGGCTAAAACTAGGTTTTTCAGTGTTAGAAAAGACCAGGTAACTTATCCAGCTACATTTTGTGAATGATGCAAATCACAGACCATAGCATGTGACACCACACATTCAAAAAGTGATTCTCTGCCATTTGATTAGGTGAAAGACATAGGAACACATAAATATAATACCAGAATAAACCTGGGGGCTAATTAGCAATATATATAATGACATTTTACAGATAGTATTGATTATATCTTTTTAAAACACTGAGTTGGAAAATATATACTATAGCTAACAAGCTGATTCTGTAAAAGTCATTATAATACCTACTGCACATTATTTTAATAAACAATGCTAACTCCAGCTGAAGCAAAAATTTATATCTGGGCCAAGTCTTGTTCTTAGCTCTCACACAGGGCTTTCTTGACATTAATCTCTGCATATACCACAAAAAGAACATGTATGAGCTTCCATTACAATGCCCTGAACTGAAGTAAAAATGCCACTGAGGCAGATGACTGGCTACCCACACAAATTCTGATTACAATACTGAAGCACAACAGGTATAAAGCATCTTCTAACTATTTGAGGCACCAGAAAGGGCATATGTACCACTTCACAGAGTTGCAACGATTTGTAGCACCACACTAATTCTCCCAGTTCTGTCACAGATCAAAAATCCTTTTACCTTCAAAACTGCACAATATCCTGCCCAAGGCTACTTTTGGCCTCAGTGATTTCAGGCTCCCGTCCCTTATCTTCAACATTTTCACACCTTGGTTCTTTCTAAACAACTTCACCATACTGTGACGAGAGAAACTGCAGAAGTACAGCTCACTCCAGCACAACTTCTGAGACACGTTTAAACTCTAGCGCAGTAAATATTGCAAATCTAATCACAAGATGCACATTAATGATAAAAGCACAGAATAAAGTAACATGCTGCTTTATATCCGAGGAGTATTATAGGATTTTATACACGTAAATCATACAGATATGACGTTTCATTCAGATTTTGCACTAAATTAAATCAGATTCCACTCTCATTTTTCAAAATTCAGTTTTGCAGAAATGTTTTTACAGTAATGACAAGAGTGGCTATACCACTGATTGTAAAAAACAGAATAACTGTCAATGAGATCACAGTACACATGTAAACCAAAATCATATAGTATCTAGTTGAACCATACACACCTAGTAACAAGTAGTTTTTACAAAGTTATTGACATCAAACAACAAAATAAAACTAAGTTTGTTTCCCATGCATGCTTACAGAAACTTGTTTTCTTTTCCACCTCAAGAAGCACACAGAAGACAAAATCATACAGTACAAACTTTAAGAATGTTTTCATTTTAATTTGTTACTGTACAATTAAAAATTAAGCAAGCAAAACAACTGTTACCTAATGGCAACTTAAATGTCCCTACTAAGGTTACCAAGATTTTCTAAACAAGCCTTTAGTGTGTGAACTTGCCGTAAAGTCCAGTTTCCTGAACTGAACAGTCCTATTAACATGGACTTTCAATTTAATGTAACACTATTTGCCTTCATGTCATGTTTTAGGTATCGCTAATTCCTTCCTCAACTCACTATATCCAGAATGTATCCACATATTCTACATTTTTTTGAAAAAAAAATCCTATAAGCTGAAACTACTAAATCTTGGGGGGAAAAAAAAACAGAAGAAAATCACTCACGGTACTGGAGAAAATTGTTCTGGGCCAATGCTCTAGAAACTGCCTTAATAAGCACATAAAAATCCTAAGAAAACTGCAAATTATTAGAGTTTCTGTGGGTCAGCAAAACAGTTGACATTTTGGTACTTACCAGCCACCTCTTAAGCCTATATCTTATATTTATGGCATATGGATCTCAGTTCTTATCGTAGTAACCCAGAGCTGATCAGTCATGTTATATAATATCCTCAATAAGTTATTTCTTTTTTAACAATTGCAATTACTTGTTTTTGCAAAAAGAAACACCTCTCAAAAATAATCAAAAACTACAGTATTAGGAACTAAAATATAACCCATAAACAACCATGCTACTAGTGGAAAGTAGAGAGACCAACAAGCACTCAGCACCACCAACTCCTGTACTTTAAAAGCCCACAGGTTACAATTTCTTTTCAGTCAGGGTCTCTCTACAGCACGCAGGCCCCCTTGTGCTGCACCTCTGTGCAAACGTACCCACACTGATGCATAGGCACAAATACACTAGAAAATGTCCTATGTGCAACACACAAGGTCAACAAGTGTTAATGAAACTGGTACCCAGAACAAGAACTGCTGAACTGTGTTCCTGTCATTTCCACCTCCCCAAGGGAAGACAGGCACGCAAATACCCCAGCTCATTTAACCGACTGCTCTGGATAGCGGTCAGCCAAAAAAGACAAGCACGAGCGGCGACCAGGAGAGCCCGGCGCAAATGGACATGGAAAACGCACGGTAGCAGCAGCGCAGCTCACACACACCACAGCCCCAACACAGCCAGGCCCTCTGCACGCCCGACACCCGCACCCCGGGCTGCAGCCACGGACTGGGTCAGTTACACTGCTTTCCTCCACAGTGTTAAGGAAACTTATCCTGCAGAAAGAAGAACAAGGCTTGGGAGCATCTAAAAGTCGATTCATGAGACTGACCGGTTTATAAACGAAAGTAACAGCTCAAGCCAGGAAAAGCTTTCCCACAACGTATGGCTCAGGCAGGGAGACTCCTCGGATTCAGCCTGCTCCTGTTCCGAGAGAAACAGTGCTTACGTTTCGCACCCTTTTTACCTTAACACTGGATCTGCTGGTCTGAGTCTCTGCCTCCATGCTCTGGCTGTTCTCCCTCTTGTCTTTCTTAGAGGAATTAGTCCTCACCTTATAAGTGGATGTGTTGGAGGATTTAATGAATAATCCTGGGACGGGGTTGCCTTGCTGCTGTTGAGACATGGTTGTGTTGGTCTGGTGAGGAGAATTGCACTCCTCTGACTCTTTGCTACTGTGATAGACCACTCTGCTGTCAGAGATGTGGATGCTTGGAGCACAGCCCATGCTTTGTGGCCACCTGGGGAATATTTCTAAGTTGTATATATATATATGGGTGTATATATATATATAATTTCTTTCCTTTCCGTCGGTATTTTCCCTCGTTTAATTTTTTGTTAACAGGTTGAACATCTTCCCTGCGTCTCCGCTACACTCTGGAGCACTGTCATCAGTCCCTCCTACATCACCAGAAACGTGTCTGTTCTCCAGGTCCTCCAGGAAACGGGTCCTTTTAGCTCAACCTCAGCTGTGGGTTGGGGAGGGGAGGGAAATCAAGAACTGGTCGACTTCATATTTTCACAGATTAATATTAATTTTTCTAAGCCATCTGAGAATCTTGGTAGGCTTTTCTTTCCTTCTGGAGAAGAGGAAGGAAGGAAAAAAAAAGGCAGGAAAAAAAAAGGCAAAAGTGAAAAAATATATATATATATTAAGAAAACCCAACGCCCAAAAGCACACACACCCCAGCGTCTTCTCGGGCTAGGCGCTCAGCGCGGCCGGGGGCTTTGCACCATCTCCTCCCTGCCAGTCCGGAGCGCGGCGCATTTTCCACCGGGCTTTGCTCAGCGTTACCGATTAACCCGGCGCGGGCCGGGGCCGCTCCCGCCGCCTCTTCCGCGCTCGCTCCGCGCGCTGCGCTTTGCCCGGGTCCAGGCGGAGGCTGGGGGTGCAAGGGGGCGCAAAGCGGTGGCGGCGGGGGGCAAAAATAAAAACTAGAAATAAAAAAAGGTAGGAACGCCCCGCCGGCCGCGGAGCCGCGTGCGCTCCTCACGCCGCGCAGCGCACGTCCCGCGCCGCCTCCTCCTCCTCCTCCGTGGCGGCGGCGGCGGGCGGCCGCCGCGGGGGTGACATTCACGTCGCTGTCGTCGGAAGGAAGAGCCCCCCG
>JAWLRI010001073.1:2214526-2264623 GCA_034781795.1 Crypturellus tataupa
CCCGCGGCCGAGCGGGGGGGCTCATGGCGCTCGGGCACCAGCACTGCCCCACACGGCCACGCGACCAGCCTTAGTCAGGTGCCCTGGGAGTAAATTGTGCCAAACTGAAGTGCTCGGGTTTCTTAGAACTAGTTCTGGACTCGTTGGTTTCTTTACACTCAGCGTGGGGTTAATTAAAGCAGCTCTCCCTGGTGTAAGAAAGTCACAGGGGGCTACAAATTAACATCTGCCTAACAGGGAGGCCCAAGCATCCCCGTGACCTGCATCCTAAGCAGAGAGCGGACACAAGCGACACGTTTCAGCAACGGGATATGAAGTCTAAGACACTGTTACATGGGCACCACATTGCAGCACGCCTCCAGCCAGTTCAGTTCCAATCATCTTCTCCCTCTTGACTGGAAGGAGAAAAAAAAGCCACCACCCTCCCTTCACGCACACTATGTGGAATTCTTAACCTGGCTCCATTTGAGGGATCAGAAGTTCAACCGCGCTGCACCATGACTTGTCAGTACAAAGGCTAACCCGAGCCAGCCAGCGCCAGCAATGAGCTTTCCCGTCAGGACGCCCAGTTCCACTCTTCAGGAAGAGAACGACAAGTCAGTGCCCCAACTCCACGACTCTGTTTCCCAGGGTCTTTCCTTTTCAACTCTGGTCATGCCAATTTTCCTGGAAATAGTAAAAGCTATGCAAAAAGATAAAATTGTGCCACGGGGAGGGCCAGACCCTAAGTTTTAAGAAATAACTACAAACTTCTGTAACATGGAGCTAATTGTAGCTCCCTATAATACAGGTGAGATAGGAGACGAGATACCCTGGAGATGAGGGGACAGTAAGCTGAAGTGATGCTACATGTTTTACGTACTTTGAGAGAGAAAAGAGTGTTTAAAGCCATAACTACTCCAAAAGGACCAGTTCAACTCCAGTTCAGGTTCGATGACAGACAGACAACTTGCAGTAAACATTTTACTGTAACACAGACTACATACAACCCAGGGGGCTCACGGGAGCCTCGGTCTTGCTGTCCATGTGCTTTTCACTTTTCTAGGTAGGTCAGTCTTAGCTGCTGCCAAACTTGCTTTCAATTACTTATATAGCTGCTTCTTTAAGGTACTTTAAGGCTTTGTTTTCCCCCACTAGTTGAGGAACAGCTCAGAGGTGACAGCAGTCTAGGTGACAGCCAGATCAAACTTTAGAGAAACTTAGAGAAAACCAGATGTCAGGCATGTGACTTCTGTAAATAAGCTCCAATGTTGAAGAAGGAAAAATGAAGTATCACAGGAGGAAACTGTTCAAATTACTTCAAGTTTAGATCACAAATGCTTTTTTGCTCCCTTGTCAGAATTACAGTTCCAAGAGAATCCAATTCAGCATGAGGACTTCAGCATGTTTAAAACAGTCAACCTTTGAACAGTACCCCAGCTACATGAGAAATGCCATCAGGTAATAATTAAAAGCAAAATGTACAGCTAAATGATGAATATGAGCAAAAGCAGCAAAAAGCAGCCCTTTGTCCATTTATTTAAGTAACTGCATCACTTGACACTGATGCAAATCCCATATGAGACGAGGAGAGGCAAAGCTGATAGCCA
Source organism: Crypturellus tataupa (assembly GCA_034781795.1). NCBI lineage: Eukaryota > Metazoa > Chordata > Aves > Tinamiformes > Tinamidae > Crypturellus > Crypturellus tataupa. The sequence goes on from JAWLRI010001073.1 coordinate 2,216,116, forward strand.
GGGCTTTTGAGACATGTGGTTTCTCAGGATGACCACAGTACCTGAACTGTTAAATTGCTTCTATTTACTTCTAGTAATTGCTAGGGTCAAAGGCTAGAAAGCAAAGCCTGCCTTTCCCTGGTCTCTCGCCCACTGTACAGTTTCAGAGTCTAAGCAACAGCCACATAAACTTCATCCACTCCATTAACTCAGCTGATCTATAGAGCCCGTTAGGGCCAGAAAATGACCGTGCTCCTGTGCCCTCTCATCACTTCGGATACCTACTTAAGATAAGCATTTAACAAGAAATGAAGGAAAAGGGCCACATTAAATATACCTGCTTTAAGTAGTGGAAATGTGGAGAGGAATCTTGTCCTCATTCTTTTCTCTAGATTAACTTATTATTTACCACTTTCCCTTGCTAAGGACACAGTTAAGTGCATCTAGAAAGAAGCTGTATAGGAAGGGAATGCCACAACTCATACCACTGCCATTAACCACACATGTGGGCTCTCCTCTTCAGCCTCATCGTATCTGTCAGCAAAATTCCTGTTGCACATTATTTCTGGTGGCACTGGAGAAGTTAGAGACAGCAAAACATCATTTTTAGAGTTCGACATTCAGTTTGCAGTGCTGACACCTAGAGTTAAGCTTTCTACTTGTAAAAATAAATAGATTTGATTTGCAGCTACAGAGAGATAAAATGTACATGTCTTTTTTAGCATTAGTATGAAAAACAGATCTCTACTTTCTGTTTTGGAAGTAAAAAAGTTCCTATCCAACCAATACTGCAATTTATCAAAATAATGGACAAGCAAATATTGGGGAAAAGCTACTGAACACAGTGCTACATAATAACAGTATGAAAAGACAAAAAACCTTACATGCAAATATGACACACATGACCTCCTTGCTCTTTTTTTGAAAGCTTTTCCATGCTGATCCTAAGAAAATAGTACCTGATGAATTCAAAAAGGGCTCCATGTGCAAGTTTTTCACATGATAATTCCCACTGCCTTGAATGAAGTGATCACAAAATGCCCAAGTTGTCCTTAGAAGTCTAATAAAAACTTGCTGAGAAATTGCTGGTTGTTGCTACCCTGATGAAAATACAACTCAAGACAAAAAAAAATCTGTTTGAACAAATACTGGTGCAAGCACTGGCACGTTTCCCTTGAATTAAAAAAAAAATGCTATTATTTTTCATTGCCAATAGAAAAATATTGTTGAAAGCCAGACATTTACCTACTGTCTAGAATCAGAGACAAGAAGATTGAGGACACAAAATTGCATGCTAGTTGGAATCATTTTTGCCTGTCACACATTGAACCCATTCTGTTGGGGAAGAAGGGTCTTGTTCAAGCTTATTTGAAGAAGTACCGCTCAGGAAATGGTGGACCCTGTTATTCAAAAAATAAAATGGGGCAAAAGAGCATAGGAAGAACAGGAGGGCAGGCATGGGCAGCAGGGCTGGGGGGGAAGTGCAAGGTCAATACAGAGTCAGTGTGTGAGAGATCAGGAGAGAAGTGGCTCGAGGAGACAGCTGGGGAATGAGAAAGGTTATTTATGGAGAATAAGGTTCAATTTCATTCAGGATTGCAGAATAAGAAAGGGCTGGAGAAATCTTCAAACGATTGTTATCATCTTGCTCTGTAGACAAATGAGCTGTAGAAGATCTAAGTATTTAGTGAACAACTACCCAAGCTTAAATAAATAAATAAAGCATCCAACCAGTTCCCTACCCAGCTCAGAGATAAATTGCACTGAGTCCTGCATTTCTGGACAAAACAGTGAACTATAGACTGACTTTAGGACTCCTTCTCTGCCCCCTTCATCTGCCCTCTCCCCCCACATTTCGATAACCGAAGGCGCCCTCACTCGGAGTGTCTGCCCATTTCTCTAGGGTCATTTCTCGCAGCCCTTGACCACTTGCCCTTGCACATCCTGACCCTGTGCACAAGCACTGGGACAACTCCCTCCCATCAGGTACACAAATATGAAGGCCCAAAGTAAAGGTCTCGTGCCAAAAATCAAATTCTGGGAATACTTTAGCATTCATAACTCTGGCAAGCACAATTACACAGAAAACATGACACACTAGTATCTGTGGGAATCACACATATCAGCGTGTTTTGAAACAAGATCTGGTCTGTTCAGTGACAGAGCAACAAACCTGCAGGTCTGTGAGCACAACCCATCTTCATATGAAATTACTGTGTGATGTATTAATTGCTCACTCATGTATTAATTGCTTAACTCATCCACATGTTCCAACTGGGTCTCCTGGCCTGCTGAAGAGTGAGGCAACCCCTGCCTCACGTCTCTGCCAGCAAAAGCAGCACTGGGGCAAGGAGGAGCAGTGGAAAATGTGCCAGGACATAAACAGCTGAATGGACTCTACACCAGTAACTCCTGACAGAGGGAAGCTGCGACAGAGATTGTCTTTCCAGCCCCAGGAAAAGACATATGGACCATATGCTGCCTTTGCCACAGGCACTTAGCGGTATCACAGTCCATGAGCAGGCCAGGGTATCCCTACTTGCTTATGTACCAAGGGACAGGATGCTAGAACTAGAAATTATCAGATGACAGAAGTATAAAATTTGACCCAAGAGAAATCAATCCCAGCTTCCAGAAAATACTGAAATATATTGGCTTAATTTTCTCCACTTTCCCTATGTTCTAAAAAAAACAAAGTACTCAACAGAAACACTGACCTGAAGGCCTGGCAGGCTGGCTGACTTGCAGTTGTTGCATAATTCAGATTACAGAAAAGAGACAATGGTATCACTTGGAAATCAGAGCCATAAAAAGAGTCTAAATCAACAACTTTTTCAACTCTAGCACCAATATAAAGCCTTGATATTTCATGCACATGCAAGCTCCATCATCATAACTGGTGCCATAATGGTTTTACATTGCAGCTGTAATTTACACCTCACACGCACTACTCCCTGGTGATCAAGATAGGTGGGGTAGACATACTGTTTATGGGAGTAAAAAAATACTCCCTTCCCATTTGCATTGCACTTTTTTTTCTGCCTCCAAGATGTGCAAGCCCCTTTCCCGGCCCCATTCTTTCTTAAGGATTTTTCTCCTTCTCTCTGTTTTCTTGCTTACAGTCTCTTCTAGTTCTCACTACTTTTCCCAAAAATCCTGTGTTCTCCATCTCTAAGCATTCCTTTTGTCATCTTTCTCTTGTTGTTCACCCCTTCATCAGATCAATCCTTTTTTTTTTTTTTTTTCTTTCCTTATTGCCCATCTGTCCAACACCTCTCAAATATTCCCCAGCAGGATTTTTTCTCTCTTCTGCTTGACTGTAGGTTACCCAAGAGAGCACCTTTCTGCCTAGCAGATGCAGAGTGCTGGGATCTCTGTCCCCTACCTTTATGGGTCACATATGGAGCTGCTGGATGCTGCTGGCTTGCAGCAAATTTAGCCCAGTGCCAGGTTCCGGAAGAGTGAGGCACGTACAGGGAGAAGCGGGAGAACGTGCTCCTCCTGAGCCTCCTCTGCCTCAGGGGAAGCTGACTGGGGTCAGAGGACACTCACGGTGCTGCAGGCACCACAAGCGTATAGGTCCTTAAACTGATCTAGCACCAAGGCAGGTTACAGAGCACTTTACACCTTGTCCAAGTCTTGCAAATTTTCCTCTTCCTCCCAGATTTCTCCTCCCAAGTGTCTCAGGTCCTTGTCACCTAGCACTGACTATCACCTAAATCCTGCCCAGGACACATGGTACTGACCGGACACAGAGGTTGCACTTGGGCAACCAGCTGCTCCGGCAGTGCCGGACAGAGAGCTCAGCAGGGAGGAGAGCCCTGCAAGCCTCGACAGCTCGGCTCGCCTGGCCCCTCGCGGAGGCAGCCGAACCCACGCGGGGAACAGAGGAACCGAGCGCCCTTGTCCCACTCGCTCTGTGCATCTTGGGCAGGAAGATCCATCCGGATTATACAGGCCTGTGGCTCCAGTTGGCGACCACAGCGAATTAACTCTGCCCCTCTTGGTGAATTTGCCCTTCCTTCTTTCTCCCTGACTAGTTTTAAGTTAACATACATTAATTTAGTGTGCAACCCATTCAAGTCGTGATTTTTTAAACCAAAGTTCTGAGAACTGTCTCAGAAAACTGCATTAAGTGTACCCATGCCCAGCCCTTACCTCCGAAGGGACTTGCTGCCTGCAATCCATGGGCTTTGCAGCCTTCCCCTAGCCTCTGGCCACCCTAGCAAGAGGGCCAACTTCAGGACTCTCTGGACCCATAAATCAGATTCTTATTCCATAACAGCCAACAGCACATTGCTTTGCTGGATTCTAGGCCCCAGAGTAAAAGAAAAGCAGTAAAAGGAAAAAAGCAAGCAAGCAAGCAAGCTCCTCTGCCAGTACAGTGGTTTTATTTGGAACCAAGATAGCAAGGGACTTTAGTCCCTTCAAGCCTGTCCCAGCAGCTAGCCGGTCCAGGCACACTCAGGAAAGGCTTTCAAATCCATGTTCTTGTTCCCCTGACTCTTCAGCACCCTCCGCCCATCTCCTCCCCAGGAGGGGGTCCCCACTGCCTCCTGCCCTGCAGCCCCGCTCCCAGATGCTCCCAGCTGCCAGGCTGCCGGCCACGGCCGCTCCTGGCTACAGAACGGTGCAGAAGCCTCTGACCTCCTCCTGCCAAGGTGCTACTTTTTTTTTTTTCTCCCTTAAAACTTCTTGAGGGGGCATTAGTGTTGACCCACCTAAATATTTTACATAAATAAATGGCAGAAACAGACACACACACAAAATAGGCTAGAAATTGATCCCTGCAGGATGGCAGCAGTGGGAGTTGAAAAAAAACTCTCAAAAATAGCCCTTTAAGGCGGGCAGTGCACCTGCAAGACAGACTGCTTTCACTGATTGCTGAATTTATTATTTAAGGAGCAGATCCACCATCTGTGGTCATGCTGAGCAGTAATTTATTTCATACTCACAACAGCAAAAATCCCATGTACTGGCAGTGAGGTTTATGTTCCTAGATCACTCAGACATCTAAAAAATTTGCCCTATAAACAAATGTTTGAATATAAGAGAGCGCTGGACTTAATCTGAACACTTAACCAACTATTAAATGTATTCTCAGACCAAGACCAAGCCATTACCTTAAATACTCAGTCCTATCCAACTACAGAGTGTCCCTGTCCCTAACTATTGGTCTCTCTGTGGACCAAGGCAGTATTTTTACTTGCAATATATGCAAGAAGCTGAACCCACATCTAAGAGAACCACACTCCACCACCACACAGAAAAGCCAGAGATGGTTGTGCAATTTATTATCCCCTTCAAATGTATCCGCTTTTCCAGGAATGTTTCACATCCAGTTCTTACATTGCAGTCAGGCTCTGAGTAATGTTTCATTCATGCTTCATATGATTTTTCCAACTGTATTTTTGTTTCTCCAAGCTCTCATCAGGGAAGTTACTCTCCCTGCCCCTCGCCTGCATGCAGCTCTGCGTGCAGACAGCTGTAGGGAGGAATGCACAAGAATCCCAGGCGCTGCAGTGCCACGGCACAGCGCTCATAGATCATGCTTCTTGTAAACTCCATTTTACAGCTGTCTGCACATGCAGCAGAGCAGTGGGAAGAATTGCAAGAGGAGATGACAACTTAGGGGAGAGAGATAAGAAAAAATATATATATACATTGAGGGCAGCTGGAGAAAACAGCCTGCAAGCTTTCTGGAGGAATAGAGAACTAAAAAAAAAAAAAAAAAAAAGAGAGAGATAGAGGAGAGAGTTTCTCTCAGGAAATGTGGGGAAGATAAATCTTTGCAGTTCTTGAAAAGGGGAAGGCAGCCCTCGCAGGTTCACTCACCACAGCCCTAGCAAACATAAATCATATCCACATGGGCACCATCCTTCCCAAGGCACTCACCAGGACTGGCTGCAGCACAGCTATCACGAAAGGATCTGTCACATTAAGCAGAATAGCACTTGGCAGTTTCTCTGAATTATGGTGAGAGCCAGCACAGCTGGGTGCTGCAGCGGTTGACAGGCTCCATAACACAGTCACAATAGCAAGCACTATAAAAAAAATACACCAAAACGGCTTGGGAACAGAACTGAAAAATAATTTTAAAGCATGTCCTTTAACCTCCTGAGAGACTTCCAGGCAGATGGAGAGGAGGAGGCAAACTCAGCACTGCCGGAGAAGACTGATCTCATGCTTTATATTCACCTTGGCAATGCCCTTCCAGGTATGCACCTACTCTGCAGATGTGAGTGGGTTCCTCATATGCAGTCCACAGGTTTTTAAACTCCTGACTTAAATAAGCCCTAGTGCCATCTCTTACCTTTGTGTCCCTTTATTTGTCCCTGTAGGGCACAAATCTCTGCTTCCTCTCCTGTCATCGAAACGCAACCTCGCGCTTCAGTAGGTGCCTTCACCCAGAAGCGATGCAGCCCCTTGTCTTATCGCTCGCTCCCCACATGCCAAACACACCTTTTCCCAGAGACCCAGTGTGGTGTCAGAGAATTTCCAGGGAAACTACTGGATACCATAGCTTTATGAAGAATCAGAACCACCAAACTCCCTTAAATTCTCTACCACAACAAATATTCACATCTAGACAAAACCATTAAACATTTTAACATCTGCTTGCATTCTCCGGAGTTTGTTAGGCAAGCCTCAAAGTCATGAGAGAAAGTCAGGACCATCCACTGCACACAGCTTCTCTTTTGACCCCGATGAAGCTTCCCTCTTGCTCAGGTCTTTTAAGAACCCAGAAATCACTTTTTTTTTTTCCCCCTTTGAAAGTCTTTGACACCAAAAAAGTAGTCACATTTTCAAACAAGCTCTGAATCCTGAGAAATTCAAAATCTCATCTCTTAAAAAGAGATCACCAATCACTCAGATTTACATGGGAAAGTTCTTGCAACATTGAGGGGTAGGCAGGAGGGAGGAAAAAATGCCTAACATCTTATATCTGCTACATTAGATGTTCACTAAAATGGTCAAAATAACCTCACAGCCAAAGCCTTTTCCAAGCCCAGCGACGCTTACTTTCAGCAAGAACAGCAAATCCCAGCAAAGCCAGTTTTCCATTGGGGAGAAATACAGGTATTCAAGAAAAATACTACAAGAACTAACAGTCTAAATTCAGCTTATCCAGAGGGGGCTCAGCAGCTCGGCATGCACAGTGACTTCCCTGCTGCAGAGAGCAGTTTCAGCCATGTGGGGCCTGAAGACACGGTGGGAGGGAGGTCCAGCCCCCCAGGGGGGCAGCACTAGGGTCCTGCCGAATTCCTGCCCCAAGGCAGGGGCTGATGCCAGGGCCCTGGATGCTCTAGGCTCAGGGCTACAGCCTGGGTTGCTCTGAGCAGAGCATCTCCGGTCACAGCAAAGGGCAGCCCTCAACACCCGAAAGGTTCTGAAAGTAACACCTAGACCACACACTGTGTGCGCAGAACGGTGACAATCGGAGCAGGTAACAGGGACAGCTCCAGGCCGCTCTGCCCCAGCTCGGAGCAGTTTCTAGGAAGCTCTGAGAGAGGGACACCAGGAAACCCTCATCCTCTCCATCGAATTCCCCAGGAAGCAACACGATCGCTCCACGATGGCAAGGCTGGACTCAGACCTGCTCAGGCCAAGTGATCAGTTTCCCTCCCTGAAACCTCCTCTCATCTTGCTCTGTGAGGGGCGAGTCGGCCCCTCCGGAGCTGCTGCGGGAGCAACGCAGTCCTGATTTTCCACACAGTTTCCATCAGCAGTGAAGAGAGGCCACGGGACCAGGCCCCATTCCCAAACAATATTTCATTTTTGATTTTTAAAACCACTTGTCCGTTCACCAAAAAAAGTTGGAGCCATCTCGCAGCTGAAATTATGCTTCCAGCTGTGAGGTGTTTTGCTCATTATGTAACACCAAAAAGAACAATAAATTAAAGGAGAAAAAGCAATATAGCAAATTCCATCCCTTATAGCACTTCCTTTCAAGGTTTGTAAATTTTATAAACTAAATAAGAGAAAAAAGCTCAGTATTTCAGGGTTGTTTTGAAGTGCTGTGCTAGGAGAGAGACTGTAGGTGTACACATTAAGTATAACATAAAAATTATTTCATGGGGTTACTGTTTTTACAAAACAAATCAGAGAAACACATTCTCCCAACTGGTAGCACAGGTTGCTGCACATCTAAGAAAGGAAGAAAATGCTAACCTATAGCCACAGTTCAGAGATATTCATCACTATACGAACTACCTGCAACATTAGACACTCAGATAAAAATCACTGACACACACAGGTTTAGATAAGTGGAAACAGATCCCATGTTTGCATTTGCTTTGTAAAACACACTGTTCACTATTCTTTTGCTGGCAAATTGTGTTGACTGTTCCTTGATTTTGTTTTTTTTTGAGCTGTGGAAGAGAAAAATGAAGCCTCACCAAAAAGTTACTCTCTGGGATACAAATAGTCTTACAAAACTGCTCCTCCTGCCTTGCAGCAAGACAACAGCTTTCCAAGTACCCTGCCAAGGCACCCTACGAATCTGTTAGAAATACAGTCTTGGAAATCATCCTTCAGTTCTATTACAGATGACAACCTAGTTTATCAATTTCTGAGCAACCCAGTTCCCTTTAGGTGTTTCTCTTGAGACATGCAGACATCATGACATTTTTTAATGTCTCCAATCCACAGGAAGAGCTTTCTTTGGACTTTTGCTTTGTCAACACTAATTTTTTCCTGCATTATGTTGAACTTTTTGTGGATGGTGGATGCCACTAATCCATATTCAAACACTTGATCACACTGCTTACTATATATATATATTTTAAACGAAACCAGTTGAAAAATATGGTTTTCCTCTAGCACACAGCTGAGGCCTCCAAGATCTGCTTAGACTTGAGAAGTATTTACGTTATGAGAGCTTTCATGGCGCTAAAATACAAGACTGAGAAGTTGAAAGTTGCCATAAGTAATTAGGCAAAGTTGGCACCCAGCCCAGCTCTTGTTCTTGCGGGGGAGCAGCAGGAGTGCAGGGAACAACGGGGCACGAGCGCAGCAATAGTGGCTGCCCTCCCAGCCCCGTCCCCAGGGCCCCTTCTTGTGCTGACATCCCCTCCTTGCTCCCCTCAAAAGCTTTTAAGCTTTGGGGGCCCACAAGTACTATCGGAAATTGGTGGGGAGGGGAGATGAGGGTGCAGCCAGGGAGCGTGGCCGCAGTCGGAGGACAGGGCAGCAGTTTGAGGAGCCGGCCAGAGCTCACGGGGATGGCGCGGGATCAATGCCCACCCTGCCAGTCGCCTGCCTGTCCCCCCTAGGGAGCTCTCGCCTCTCAGATGCACTAGGATGCCTATAAAAAACATTGTGTAAGCACCTGCTCACAAATCATAGAATCACGGAATGTATAAGGTTGGAAGGGACCTCTGGAGGTCATCTAGTCCAACCCCCCTGCACACGCAGGGCCACCTAGAGCACATGGCACAGGGCAGCATCCAAACGGGTCTTGAAGATCTCCAGGGAAGGAGACTCCACAACCTCTGGGCAGCCCGTTCCAGTGCTCTGTCACCCTCATTGTCAGGAATACGAAAGTAATACTGAACTATATGAGGAATATGCAAACACCCACTGAAGACTGCTGCTCATTTTCTCCTCTTTTAAGATTTTTGCTACTTTTTTTCCCCTCCCTCTCCCTTCTCATGCTATTTTGCCACATGGCAACATCTGTTTTACTGCCTTGATGCAATGACCTATACATAACATCAGTATATTAATCATTATGATTGCACCTTCCTCTCGGAGGCCTTTATCTGACACTGCTATTGGGTCTGCCCCAATTGGGGCGACGGGTGCCAGCATGGCCCACGCTATGCAGGCAGCGCCCGCAGACTCCCGGGCCACCCTGGGCCTCTGGGGCCAAAAGTTTATCGACCTTCCTCTTCTTAGCACTTGGATTTTCTCAGTTTGCTGCATCTGTACCCCTGCCACGAACTTAAAGAACTGAAGCAGTTCCTGTGAAGATGTCAGAGAAAACAAAATATGCAAGGACTTAGCAGATACTGAAGCAGGAATAAAGGTTTCTTTGCAGAGTTGTAGATTTCAGATAAAAACGAAGTATCCAGGCCAGCTTCCTATCAGAATATAAACTGCATGTGCTTTGGCTGCATTCTCATCAATTTAAAGCTAGCATCGTATTTGTTATAATAAAATAACATCCCTTATTAGAGTGTTATGATGATGCTACTGAAAGCATTCTCAAAGACATCTCAGGGAAAACTGTACAATTTTATCAGACTAAATTCACTTCCCCATCCCAGAAAATGGTCATTTAAATAGGGATTTTTGTGTCCCTTGCATTATGAAAATAAATCTGAGGTTTCTTCCATATTAGACCCTACTTTAAAAAACAAGAATTACACAGTTCATCCTCCACTTGAGGAGCATGTCAACTTCTGAGATAAAAAGTTTATTTTTGCTGTTCTGCCAAACACAGGCCCAAAATTGGGAGGATTAATAACCGGAGCAGGCTGGAGACATGTGATTTAGCCAGTCTTGTTTGCAGTTCAGCTCTCCAGCAAGGTACAGCCTGACCTTAGGTGACTGTGGCTAAAAGGAACAATTATGGAGCCGAGCAGTGGAAAAAAAAAGATAAAACAAAAAACAGCCAGATGGAAGCCATATAACTAAAAGAATTTAAAGTGCTCAACTAAATTATGCACATCAAAACATACTTCCAAGCCTTATTAACTACTAAAGGAGCTTCAGGATAGTTTATTATAGAGACCTTGAATTTCTTCTAGGAGAACTGCTATATTACCTCCTTATCTCTTTTCCTCAAATAAAAAAAAACCCTCTAATTTATCTAAAGTTTACATATGGTCCTATCACAGGCATACTGGAACACATCATAAATATTGGTGTATTCACCACTTAAGGGTGGTAAAATATAAATTGAGTGACTTATCCTAAGTCACCTAAGTAGTATTTGTCATAGCCAAGAAGCATTGCCACAGTACCTATCTTTTGAAATTTCAGTGGTTTACAGGTAAACATGTTTGAAATAGTTAATTAATAAAATTCTTTAATACCTTAAAATAATCTACTTTAATATCTTAAAATAATCTACAATTCCCTAGTACAGCTCTGACTCTCCTTGAGCTAATCATCACAGTGAGTACCACAGAACGAGTCAGCAAGAAACTTGAACTGTCTAACAATCACCAAAAGTCTTTCAAATGCCTGAAACTTCTGATACTTACTTAAAATTGCACTTCTTCGAATGTAAATATATCAAGAAAATGCTAGCAGTAATAAATTAAAGTGGCATTTAGTGTAGTAGTTTTGACCCTAAAAAGCAATGCCTCCCAGTTTGGCTGCAGATGGAAACCACTGTGCTTAAAGAAGCTGCTGCACCAGGGAGTTGAGTGTTGAAGGTTTCCTCGGTATCTGACTTGTGCAGTGGGAATAATGACACTTCTGAGGATGCCCAGAAGCCTGCTGCGAGCCTCTCCACAGCATTCTCATCAACATGTATTTTCTTAACTCTACTGGTTTTAAAGACTCCCAGATTTTTTGTTTGACCTTGGAACTGCTGATGTTCCCTCCTAACAGCCTGATTCCTGAAGAAAGAGGACTTAAGAGTAGCACTTGTGGTGGGAAGCTGAGCAGTGGCCACGAAGGAGGGTGCAGGTGCTGGGATCCAGGCTAGGAGCTCCAGGATCAGGATCAGCTTCACTGAAGCCCTTGGGGCTAATTTTGTCCCTCTCTCTGATGTCTTTCAAATGTTGTATGTGGGCATGGGAACACAGAGGCATGCCTTTGGGTTGCTGTCATCCAAACCCAGGCATCTTGGGACACTTGCAAACGCCATGGCAAGCCACAGACCATAGGTCTGCCACATGCTTATCCACTCTGCAGAAAATTGCTAGGGTTGAGGGAAAGTATTTTGTTCTGCACTTCAAGTACCTCCTGGGGCCAATGAAAAGAGCCAAAGCTCTCTGAAACGTTTCCCTCCTGGCCTGGGCAGGGCAGAGCCGGGGGTCAGCACAGCTCGGTTGCCTGCAGGCCGCGACACCGGCTCTGCGACCCAGCACATTCCCAGCACAGGTCAATCCCGCACCTCCGTTGGCTGCCAGGGAGCCTGTGGTTGGCATCCACAGCCACAAACCCATCCCACCTCTTCCCACTTCAAGCAGCCATCGAGTCCTCCTTTAAAGTTCATTTCCCGAGTAAGAAAATTGGCCAAGTGCAAAACTGGGCCTCACTAGCTCCTGGCACTGGTGTCACAGGTTACTGCCTATATAATTCTCAGACAATAGGTCCATCTAAGCATAAAACTTAACACATTTATAGCAAGATTTAGTGCTACCTATAAAGGCAAGATGACACTGTGTTACAGCAGGGGCTGGGTACCAGGTTTCCAAAGCACATGCCTCGCTCCTCACGTAACGCTCATCTTCCCGCTATCCTTGCCCACAGGCAGGCCAGCGAGTTTGTGACCTGATCCAGCTGGGTGGGCACCGGCGCCAAGCAGGAGACAAGGCACAGGGCTTCCATATAAGGGGAGAAAGGAGTTGGAAGCGTTTACGTGAAAAAGAGGAATAGAGTTGTTCATCTCACACCAACACAGCCTGCACGGTGCCACCTTTGGCCCATCACCCCATAGTATAAGAACAAAACTAAGTTCAAAATCACAATTAAGAGGTAGTCATACAAGAATGTGACCAGTACTGGACTGGACATGTCTTGTAGAATCCTTGCAGTTCACCTACAGAAACTACAGTCCTTTCTTGTTGAAGTAAACAGAACAGCAAGACCGACCATTAGCCTGAACTAGGAACACTCTCTGGTAGACACACTGGGGGACATACAGGGAACTGTTCAAGCTTCATGTAGTGGATAACCCACAGGACAGGCATGTTACTGCTTTTTTTTTTTTTTTTTTTAAAAAAACAAGTTGCACTTTAAGCAAAAGAGAAAGTCCTATGAGATGACACTCAAATGACTATTTGAGTATGCCTGGAAAGTGCTGCTCTGCTACCAGGGCTACTTTTGAACCAGGTGATGAAGGAATCACTGTAGTGCAGTTTTAGGGAGTGCTTTAAGAAATTGGAGCAAGCAAGTTTATGCAACAGAAGAGTTTGAGCTTGGACTGCCTTTCCAGAAAATGTGAGATTTTTTTACTGGAAGTAGTTTGATACTTGTCCGAGCAGCAGCTCACTGCAGAACACTGTCTCGTTAGCTCACCTCTGGGCATAACAGAGTTGTCACGTGAAAATGAAAATAGAAGAACTAATTCATTCATTCAGGGGTTTAAAAAAAAAAATCCTAGCCCTGTTCATGACTTCTGAATAAAAAAAAACAAAAACAAACATCCTCTACAGAATAGGGTCTATTTCCACTGTGCGTCTGGCTTCAAATGCTCCCTTTTCATATTGTTATCCCTAATGTAAAGGCACTGCGTGCTGTGCCCTAAATCTAAATCCATTATAGTCACCCTTTGTGTAATATGCACCTTGCTTTAGTGTGCAAAACATTTGGTTCCCAAAAACATGATAGGATAGCTAGAGTAACCACTAACCAGACATACTGGAATGCCTGAAAGTGTCCAAGATTAGTCATTTGGCAGCAGTCCTAGGGAAATGCAGTTTTACATATCCTACTCTGGACAGAAAGGTTTAGTGCTCGGGGCCTACTGGCAGGCCTCGACCCAACTCCTCCTCTTCCCGTGCAGAGCACGGCAGCACGACGACAACTCAAGTTAGGATGCAAATGCCATAAAAACCTGGATCTTGCGCTTTGTTTTGTTTTGGATTTCTTTTTCTGATGACAAAAAGAATTTGCTGGAGACAGATTTGACAAACTCTTTCCCGTGCTTGGTCTCAAGATTTCTTTCTCTCCTCCCAATACTTCGGGCTTGTGTATGTATTAAATGAAAGGAAAATGCACATGTCACACAGATATCGATCAGAAATCTGGTGGGTGTTTGTATATAACAGATCAAAGATCAGATAAATTTCATTCTCATTGGAGGTTAACAAATCAATGTTACGTAAGATTAACACAAATTAAGGCAAACGTAGGATTGCCTTTAGATAGTACAGAAATGGTGGGACAAAGAAGCAGTGACACTTTTTTTGGTCCCTGAAACTCGAAGGATTGCATGGACACAGGGTAAGGCCTGCCCCTTGTACCTCACTCTACACTTTTAATAGGGAATCCAATCACCTAAACGTGCTCTAACCTCTTATGTAGGTCACATGGAACACCAGTTGAGACCAGCAGACTCTGTGACATGGCATGTGACAAGGCAGCACAGCCACTTTGGCAGCGCTCCTTAGTCTGACCCTTAAAAGACCCACTGGCTTGAGCAGTGCTGAACGGAGACAGTCCCATACTCGCGAGCCAGCTTGCTCACCGCGAGACTGCGGACCTGGGCATCAAGCTCAGTGCTGCTGTGGCCTCAGTATTTCTGCTCAGAGCTTCAGAAAACCTGGCAGTGGAAACATGCAGAAACTGGCAGCTGTCCTCAAGTTTTCTCCACATGAAGCTGCAGCATTGGTGCCAGGCGCTCCCACACTCAGGCCTGTGCACACGACGCTGCTCCTGCAGTGCATGACATTTGTGCAGCACTCCAGTGGGGAGAGGAACCAGCATGAGCAAATGAGTGAATGGAAAAACAGAGTGCTTCAAGTTGATTTAAAGAAGATATGTAGTCATTCGTGGTAAAAAAAAAAAAAAAAAAAAAGGTGACTAAAATGGAAAGAGGCAATTGGAAACAGCTGATGTTTGATGAAAAATGGTAATTTCTTGGTATATAAATCTAGAAGTCTTGAGTATTTTGACAGGTCAAGTTATGCAAGAATTTTCAGGACTCTAAATGGTGCCAGGTTATCTAGAATCCACTTCACAAAGATTTACAGAAGAGTTGAGTCTAGAACTAAGCAAAAAGCCTCAGCCAACTCTAAAAGACCTTATTTAGAATCAGAATTTTGAGAGTTCATGTCAATGCTGGAATATTGCCCCAGTTGAGAGCATGAGGAAATAGTTCTCAAAAGAATCCCTGAGATTTAATCTGTTTTTTTTTTTTTAATGATTTGCAAAAGAAAAGACAGAAAAGGAAACTAAAAAACTTCGATAGAAAAATTCCAAAACCAGAAGTGCTGACTTGTATTGTTTCTGTCTACACCCTGCCATGACAAGCCACAAGTCTCACACTGGCACGCTCCGAATACACAGGTGAAAGGTTCTTCCTTAGTCCTGTCCACAGCCCCTCATGATCACAAACACAACAAAACCAATTTTACTGCTCCCATTGTATTTAACAATTACAAAAAGCTGATGTCCAGATAACACTAATTACCATTAAAAATCACTGCCTGCCTGGCAGCTCAGCTACATCCCAGCTATGAAGGTTTTCAAGGACAGAGATAAATCACACAGAGCCTAGTGACAAGCCTGTCCTGGGCACCACCATTTACTTCCCCAACGCAACCTTTTTTTGTTAGGTGCAGCGTAAACTTCCAGGCACTTCCAAAACTAAAATCCAGGAAGGCTATAATCATTTATGTTTCTGGGTCATTGGCTGCTCTTTATCTACTATCAGTTGTTCGTTCTCTTTCTTTTTAACCTGTCCAAAAACAGTTCGTGGCTAAATGACAGGTACTACCTTGTCCTCTTGGCAAATTGTTGGCAGACTTAGGTGAGCATATTTGGATGCAGGCACATAGGTAGGAAGCCAGTTAGACAGTATAATCCCCCTTTTCCTTAATAAATGCTGCTGATTTACCTTCATGAGTGTCCATCGTTTTAGGTACTAAAAAAAGAAGTATGCTAAAATAAGTAAACACAACATCAGCTCTTGGCTATGTACAGTCATGTGGATACAGAGAAGAGGAATGATGTGAAAACCATGACATCTAGGTAGCACTTAGTTGTTTATATTTTGCAGTCAGACAGCAAACCAAAAAAACTCACCATTCATCCAGCTCTGCTCCCAACACCTGTTTTCTGATTTCAGAGGGGAAAAGCCCTGGTTCCTTCAGTGCTGAAGACACAGAGCAGGTGTCTGCAGCCAGCAACAACACTAACACAACAGAAGCCAGCACTGGGCCCCTGGGACCTCCTTCTTCATCCACAAGCTCCTCCTCTCTCGAGGCACCCCCACATCATTCCCTGAGATGCAGGAGAGGAAACAGTTCTGATACACCTGGTGCCCAACAGATTTTGCAGCAAGCCAACCAAAGCAGGGCGCAGGGGCACGCTTGTCGGTCCTTTCTGCAACTGCTCCTCTCACTGGGGCTGTTTGCCGATCCTGCATTAACCTTGGGGAAAGAGCAACCATGAGCCCCGGAGCAGAGGCCACGCAGGGTGCGACACTGCACAGGACAATGTCTCCTGTGCTGCTAGGGCAAAGCACAGCAATTATCTCCTTTTGCCAGCAACAGAGACACTTGCGATGCAAACATCATGCTTTGAGCTGCTCCTGAAGAAGAAATAACCCACACTGAGTCAGCAGATCACATACCCAAGAGGCCAGTTTGAGTCCATTTTGGGTAGGGGACAGCTTCAGCCTGCACCCATGTTCCTCTGACACCCCCCAGCCCAGTGACAGGGATTAAGTTGTCCCCCGGGGGACACCTGGCTGCACATCACATCCTTTGGCCTTCCCCACACACAGGTGCTCACCTCACCGGGCTCACGACACAGAGCAGAGCTGCTCTGCACCCACCACTCCCTCAGGACAAGCTGATCCCCGGGAACCCTCCCGCCTGTTTTAGTATTAAAGGTCTTGGGACATCAGCTAAATCTCCGACTTCTCCTAGAATTTGAATCCCTGCCAGATAAACATTTCCATCCAGCAAGCTTTTCCCAAAGAAATACAGTCTTACTAAGACTTCCATTACTGCTCATTGGGAAACTCCTACGTCAATACATGTTTTACCAAACACACACACCAAAAAAAAAAAACATTTCCAGCCTTGCTTTCAGGCCGCAACCTGGGCATGCACCAGGTGAGCCCCCCACACTCCCACACATGCTGCTGCTAGAACCCCGCTGCAGGGCACGAACACAACTCCACTGCTTCCCCTCCTTTAGCAAAGCATCTCAAACTGCCAAGCTGGGAGGCCAGGAGGGGCACAAAGAAGGGGACAGGCAAGAAGTGAGGAAGATGACAGCCTTAGGGAGAAGAGGCAGGGGTCTTAGCTCATCATAATAGCAAGCTTCAGCACAAAGATATCCAAATCTCCCTTAAAAGCTCAATTTTTTTGACTAGGTTCCTGTATGTTAATTCTTGTCGATTGACAGGTGGAACAGCACAATTTGATCATCCTGTTAATCAAGTATTGTTGCAGCAATATGTGACGCACTTGGAATAAGCCAGGTTAAGTCCTTGTGTACACAAGGAAGCTATTATAAGAAAAGGGGTGATGAAATTACATTTTGCAAGACGTAACCAGAGATGGAGCACCATGTATGTTTTGGAAATTCACTTCATTTATATCATTTTTCATGTCTTTCTGCCTAGCGTGACATGATGTTGTCTCCCAAGCAGAGACCGGTTTGGCTTGAAAGGCAACATTTTGCAAGCAGGACCACGCAAACAGCAAAACCCTCCGAGACCTACAATGTCAAGGCCCCTGCATCCTGCACCTTCAAAGGAAGCATCTCCTTTCTGTCCTGTATATTGGTCATGAAAGCTTTTATGGCTGAAGCATAAATCCTGACTACTTTCTTATTATCTATATTGCCTACACACAGCAATTCCTAGCGCACAAAGTTGCCACGTTACGGTGGCCCCACTGCACAAGTTGCAGAAAGAGGCAATTCCTTCCCTAGGTGCCAGGGCAGCTGCTGTGGACAAGAGCACCAACAGGAAGCAAGGCTGCCCAGCCCCACATGCACTCCTCACTGCAGGGCTGAACGCTACCCCAACCACTCGAGAATGTTATGCATAGAAAAGCACCTAACTTCCAAAAACACTCATCAGTCTCAGGTCATACTGATAATAGCAGCACAGTGAGGCCTACAACGCTGGAAAAAAAAATCAGAGCAGTATCACTAGCCTGTGCCTCTTTCACATTTACAAGAATGTGGCTGTGGTTCAATTTCTTCAGGATAACTAAATCTTTATTAAGCTCATGGATGAGTTTTACTGCAAAACAAAGCTAAGAATTGACATGTGTGATTACACAAGGACAATAGCCCAAACTCAACAATTGCTTCCTGTAATTGTTTGGGGCAGCCTGTAGATCGGAGAACCATCTCACGATAAATCCTTGTTGGTCATCTACTGTCATTAATCTATACTGTCAGAATGAGTTGGAGCAGAGCAGTGTGCTAATTACAATGTAGATGGCACTCTAGCTTTAATTATCATGCCTTCAAAGTAAACAGTGCGAGATGATCAAGCTCAGCCACCGCAAGCAGCTACGGGAGCAAAGCGCTGTTCAGCTCTCAGCAGTGGCGTCCGGTTTACAGGGTCTGCACTACAAATATAACGTTATATCATTGCTCCTCTAAATTACTCTCCCTTTCTGTCCACATTAGTCAGGTCTATGGACCACTTATTCCATTGCCAATGACATGCCTTAAATTAGAGGTACCCAGCTTTGTCAGTATCTAGCAATCTAGCTTTATTTATAGAACCCTTTGGATTAAAAAGCAAAAGCTCCCGCTGTCCTTTTACATTTTTTTGTTTTGCCTTTAACAGCTACTTACTCATTTTATGTACCAGCTAGAATTATGTTTTCACAGCTTGTGGTTTCCATTTCAATATTATTTTATGCCATTTTCTGGAGGGATAGGATTACAGAATAAACCCGGGCAGCACTCAAGGAGCTGGGGAGAGCAGAGTGATATTACACAGGCGCCCATATCCCATCAGTCATAGATGTAGGCATTTTGATACAGTAGAAGTGGGATTAAAAACTCCCAACTGGACAAACATACACCAGAAATAAGGTTGATATAGTTGATTACAGCTACAGACTTTGGTACTTCCCTTCTGTCCCTATTGTCCTACTTGGTGGCAGAGACCCAGTGTGGTGTTACTACATAGGAACTCTAGAGGGACCTGGAGCCTCTCTGCATTTTACTCTATACTGTTACAATACATTTATTTTGAGACTGTAAACACAAATGTTGGAACATCCTAGTCAAGACAGAGACTGTAGGAGGGAGCTGCATGAACAGTCAGCCAGCCAGTCTGCCCCAGGTGACACCAAGGAAGGAGCCAGCTGCCAGTGCAGAGGACAGCAGTGCTGGTCTGGCCTCCCTGCAGCGCTGGGGCTTGGGTAGCTCCAGGCACAGGTGGCAAGTGCTGCAGCACCTGCTGCCCATCATGGGCCACCCAACTGCTCCTGGCCTTTCCCAAAACCTGGCAAGCAAAATACAGAAACACTACCAGGCACAAGTAGTCTGTGAAACACATGCTTTGCTGCCCAGGGAGACCCAACCAAGGAAAAGAGGAGTTACAGCAATAAACTAATAAGGCAAAATTGAGGTGTGGAATTTAATCACTCAAGATATGGGAAATTCAAGGCTATGGTACCAATGGCAACTATTATTTGTCCATAGCATATGGAGCATAAGCATAACTCCATATGTATAAACAAAAAAATTATGGGACATACCACATATGAATGCATCTTTCATGTAGATGGGCTCTGCTGGGGCTGCTGTGGAAGCAATAATTAAATTTCCTGCCTGTGCAGCAGGTAGGATCATACACAAGTCATTCTCTGGACACAGGAGCTAATGTCTCAGGGCTGAACTCCCAGGTCATCCCCATGACTGGGGAAGGGAAGATTCAAGGTCTCACGTTAGCCTTAGTGACGTGGCCTCCTCACAAGTTTCTGATTGATGGTCAGGTCTGGTTTTGAAAACTGCCAGCTGTTGATTTAGGGATGTTGTGAATTTCATTTCAGTTGTTTGGGAAAATAAGGATTTTGCAAAACTCCTGTTTTCCTTTTAATCAAGCAACAACCACAGTTTAACAGGGCAGAAATCCAATTCCTGATGGGTGATCACTTTATTCAAATGTGAGAACCAGATTATTGCCAAGTTGTGCAGCAAACAAGTTTTCAAGCCCTGAGAGAGCTTTGCACTTGTCTTGAACAGACTTTGAACCTCAATGTGGGTGCTAAGGAGTCAGATTACTGAGAGAAGGTGTCAAGATCAAAGCCAGGCAGATAGGAAACCTGTGGATGAAAGCGTCATCCTTAAGATTCATTTTCACATGATCTTGGACAACTGCTGATCAGTATATCCATTTTTGCTAAAAGTGTAGCAATTTATGAAAACAAAGCAATGGCAGTAATACAAGCACAGATAAAAGTACATTCCGGAGCTTTCTCATGGAGAAATGGTGTCCCAGCACAGAGCAGGGTTCAGCCATTCAGCACCCCCACAGCTGGACACAGCTCTGTGCAATGGCCATGGCAGGGTATCTGCTTGGCTTGGGCTGCTGGCAGAGAGTAAGAGCTGAGCAGCATAAAATGCAATAAAACTCTCTTCCTGAGCAGCAAAGTCCTAGCGCAGTATTGTGCCAGAAGGCTTCCATCCAGTAGTTTTGGACATATTTTAGTGAGTCAAGGCCACATTTATCTAGCAGCAATTCAAAGCAAGGAGATCTTCCGCTGCAGAGGGGATCAGAGTTTCGTTCCACCTGCGTTTCAGAATAAGAGCGCTCACATGAACACCCGGCACCACGAAGCCGCCACACGCTGCAGGCACTATGGAAATGGTCGTTCATCACTTACAGTCAGCCTTGCCAGCCTGAAACACCTCTCAGGACTGTGAGGGCTAGAAAACTTTGTTTTGTTTCAAATAAAATGAGAGTAAGCTAGTTCTTCACAAACACATGCAGAGTCCTAGGCAGATGCCTGGTCCAGAGGAGCAGAGCAGGAGCCCAGGTGGAGCATCAGGTGCCTGTGTACAGCAGCCTGACCCAGCACAGGGAGGATGCCCAGCAGCAGCAGCGCTGCCCTCGCACTCACCCAGACAGGTACTCGGCTCCGAGAGCTTCAGACAAAGCCCAAAGCAGATTCACATAAACCAAGCTGAAATTACAGCCTTCAGTCCCAAACCCAGAGCACTATTAATAGCAAGTGTGAAGAGACCTGCTCGGCAAGCTTCCTAAAATACAAGGTACTCCCCACTGGGAATAAGTCAGGATGTGATGCTGCACTGCAACACCTAAACAAGCCAAATATTGAAAAGTGCTTACATACATTTTCAGAGAATCAGAGTATAAAATATATAAAGTTCAGTAATCAAGATGGCCAGATGCCACCACAATACTTGTATGTTGACCCAAGCTAAGGCAGGTCTGAACCCTACTGAAGAATCCCACTCTAAACAAGTTCTAATTTCAGAGTCTTTGACCTGCTGTTTATGAAAAGGGAAAGTACAGTGATGAGGTAAGTGTATTTGCGATTGCATTATTGTTACCTTTCTACTCTAGCTGCTTGCTGTAATGACTTTACTACCCCTATTTATTGCTAATCAAGATCAGCACCAGAGGAGGAAGATTTCTTCTGCAAAGTTTGTGCTAAGCCAAGACTTTGTGGGGGGGAGTACGGCGGGCAGGGAGGAAGGGTCTGATGAGGTTTAAACCACCATCCCCAGCAGACTTGTTTGCAACTTGTTAACAGCTTCAAGGATCCTTTTTCTAGGAGTTTGCTTTCGTGCCTCACGATTGCACAGGTTTTACTTGGTACTTCTGTAAAGCAGCACATTTTGCTGGAGCTGTAAGCGCACCAGAGCTGAAGCATGAAACCAGCATCGGAGCACTTGTGTTTGTAGAGTTTCCTCAAAAGCAGCACAAGGTGCTTTGCCAGCTAATCTTTCCAGCCTGCAGCTACAGAGCAAAGCACGGCTGCAGACCTGTGTCAAAGGTACATTTGTTAACACATTTCCCCCGGAGTGCTAATTAACATTTAGATCAAGTACCCAGAGAGTGAAAAAAGCTTTAACACAAATACACGGCAGGGTAAAGCAAGGAGCAAATTCTCTCTCCCCCAGATGCAATGTACTGTTTGCCCTTCAGGAGCTGGTGAAAATCCAGTTTGTTTTGTAATCTTCTGTTCTCTAAAATCAGATATTCCTACAAGTTAATAACTAACCAGCTTCTTTTTATTTAAAAACCTCCGAGTGCATTTAAATTTATCTGAAAGCGAGGCCCTGATGGCACTGGTGCAAGCCAGCCCCTGCGCGTGTCTCCCTGCTGAGTCACCACACAAGCACTCTGCACTCTAATTACAGCAAATGACAATATTTTATGATTTTACAACAAACAAACAAAAGACCATCAACACACTTTCACTTGCATTTTGAAACAAGATTGAACCCTCTTAAGCTAAAAAGAAAAAAAAAAACCCACTGAGATAAGGAACACAAACACAAATATTTGCAGTTAGATCTTCAATTGCCACATTTTGGGCTGCACACAGAGGCTCTAATGAGTAACATTTGTACCCACAATAAGATGTTATTTGCAAACACAAATCTGGACTTGAATATGTCAAGGGATTTGCTGAGATGCTGGCTAACAAGCTAGCAAGATCAATGATTGAGAAAAATAAGCTATCATACTGATGTAAAATTAAGATTGAAGTATAACTTAAACAAGGCTGAAAAATTTTCTGGATTTTCTCCAATAACTTGTTTCTTTAAAAGAATGAAAAATATAAAATGCTTGATATACAAAAGGAAAGTCATAGTGTATAAAACAGAAGTAAAACCTTACCTGCTCTGTGAACTTTTAAGCCAATAGAGAGTTCATAGTATTATTAAATATATTCTGTCCTGCCTCAGCCATGCATCCTGTCCAGGCCCCCATGAACTCAAATCTGCATTCCTAAAAAATTGTTGATATTCTTGAAACAGTGCACATTTGCAGATGTGCACAAACTCAACTGAGCAAGCGGTTCAGCTGCACATGGCCTTTAGAATAATAATTTCTAACTCTGCCTCCACAGAAACCAGGGTTTCTGATGAATAAACTATACTGCACTTTTTTTAATCTTGGAAAATTGTCTAGATTTACATGAAATAATTTGTTATCATTAGCCACCCATGGCATAATTGGGATGAACAATTTTCACCCTTATACTTTATAAACTGCTATGGCTCAGTCTCAATTGGTTTTTGGAGTGTTGCTCACTTTTCTCCATTAGCTGCACATTCACTTCATGAAGTAAAAATGATAAATAGTGCATGCAACAGGACATATTTTTGTAGGAAGATGCACTAAAAGATACTAAGCATGACCAACAAGAGCTGTTGTAGAGACAGGCACAGTGTCCAACATCCAGCAGACACTCCACCAGAAAGAGGTGGTTGTGTTCCATTTTGGAGTTTTGTTTGCTTGCTTGACTCACTCTGGAAACCAAACATATTCTTATTAGATATGCATATTTCTGTATTCAGTAAGAATTTATTTATTTTAAAGGAGCAACAAAATTCAGATAGTTTCTATGTTCCCAGTTTCCTAAACTCACTCTCTTAATTCACAGTTACTCCTATCAGGAAAGGCACTTTGGAACTACAAATCTAAACGGGCACATTCCTGACATTATCTTCCAGAAACTCTAATGCATGACTGTCTGCACTGGAATCCTGACGTCAGCAGAGGCAATAGCAAAGCTTCCACCAAACCCTCCAAAATTTACAAAGAAAAGCAAACAAAAACAAAACGAAAAAGCCCACAGTATTTTATAGGAAACCAAACTAGAGACAGAATGCCCAGCTCCCCAAACCTTAATCTTTTAATCTTATATAACAGGATGAGACAATATAAACATGCTAACCTGTCCAAATTGGAAATCAGTCAAATTTCAAGCACAGGAAACAAGAAGATATTTTCCCCCCTCCACCCCAGACAGGATGTCAGAGTTGCCCCTGTGGTTGTATGTGAGCTAAGGACAATGTTGTTACACGAGATCAAATTACAAACACAAGCAAACAGAAAACAATCTCTGAACGTCACTGTTCAGGAGCTGACAAGCAGCACAGCTGGTCCCTTAGGAAGGTTAAATGCTCTCTGGTGAGTTTTGGGAGAATATTACAAGCTTGCTGCTGGACATCAAGTTTGACACAGCTTAATTGTCAATTTGTTCACTTAAGTGAATACTTATCTTACCTTTTGCTTGCTGTGGTTTTTACTAAACACATTTGACCTGCAAATCTTAAAGCAGTATCTTTGCTGAAATTGTAAGAATTTTTTCTGGAGTTTCCAAACACTCAAGAAAACTATTTTGGTAGTTTCCACAGCACAGAAACCTGTAGTTACTCAGATATTTGAGCCTTCCAGTGGGGTGGATGACAGTTGCTCAACCACAAACATTACCATTTCATTTCTATTTCTAATGCTTAGCACAACCTTGCTGTAAGGAATTTCTGAAGTTGTTTACAAAGGCTGATGCAGAGGTTGTACAGTCTGGTCCAAGGGCAACCAATTGCTGAAGTCACTTGTAAACAGTAGAAAGATAATATTTTCTGTAATTAGGAAGGAAAAAAGTCCTCACCTTGTACCAAGGACCATTAGAGAAAGGGTTGCTGTCCAAAATATCTCCTCCTTCACTTTCCTCCATGGCTGCTTAGTTGAAAAAAAAAAAAAAAAAAAAAAAAAAAAAAAACCCTTTTGTTTCCAGTTAAAAAACATGAAACGCCCTCTGGGCAAAACCAAACCATGCAGGAGCTAATATTCCATTTTGCAGTAAGTCCCACACGAGTGTTTCACACAAACTTGTCTAATCCAAGATTAGAGATCCCAATTCCTTGCTGGGGTTCACAGGCTCTCCAAGGGGCACAGAGCTCAGCCTCTCCTTTAAGCCTTGGCAGCTCCTGCTATCAGGAATTCATCTCCCTCAGACCATGCTTGTGGATCTGAGTTTTCCCCAAACAAACGACAGCACCGTCTATGGGGTTATGGCTTCCCAGGTACTAGACCAGGATGGACGCTGAACCCCGATCATCCCAGGAGAAGGCTGACAACAGGGCGCGATAGTGGCCACACCTCTGCCGCGAGAGCTGGCCTGGGCCATAAACCAGAGGCAAGGTCACCCAGCAACCAGCCATTCCACGTCACTGCCGCAATAAAGCCAACTTACATTTGACTTATTGCTTCGGTAGATAAATATTTATCAGATGAAAGAAATCCAGAGAAAACTAGGGGGTAGGGGGAAAGAGATGACTATTCTCGTCCAGGAGACTTTTATCTTGATCAACAGTCAACACAAAGCTCCTGGCAGACGCGCGCAGGCCACCTACAAAACCCATAAGCTCTGTCTGCAAATGCGGCCAGGGTCCAGCCTAGAGCACAGAGTTGCAGGAGCAGCCCCACATGCTGCAGCCTGGACACACGACCCCAGAGGTCCTGTGCACCACAGAGCCCACACGCTCCTGGCTCAGGTGCCTGCAAGGCCTCCATGTGCAACCAGCTCAGCTTTGCTCCAACCAAAATTCACATAAAATGGGGAGGACTCATAAAATACTCCTTATCGCCCACCACAGTTCACTAAAACCCAGCTAGACCATAATCCACCTAAGAGTTCTCCACCAAATAGTTTTTTTTTTTTTCTCCCCCCCCCCCCACCTTCCTTCAGTGAGCAATCACATACATAAAGGAGCACACAGCTTAGGAGATATTTCTTTCCAAAGGTGTTGTACATGCTATAGAGTAAGACCATAATAAGCATAAATAAAAGCAGGCAGCAAAAGATTGACCTTCTTTGCTCTGTTTACTCTGCAGATCAGGCAACACAATTGCATACAGCTGGTGCCCTAAAATTTCGAAATTGACACTCTCTGGCATCTAAAGATGCACATGGCTCCACTTCCAGCACAGCTACTTGGCAGCCTCAAGACAAGTCTTTTGTTAAGAAACCCCAAGAGAGCAGTCTAGGGCATTGGCCACCTTGCAAAAGTCCCTTTCTCCTTTCTATACATCAGCCTTCACTTTACCCCCACAGACCTATTCTCCCACTCAGCATATCTTACTTTTCAAACCAAAACTGCAGAGGCACTGTCCTGTTGCAATTTTGATGTTCTGGTAAATTATCTTTAGATCTCTGAATCTAACACATGAAAGTCCAAGATACAGATGCTTTGAGGAGATGCATTAAACCTCTGGTTGGAAGAAGGGGGTCACGTAGCAGAAACCATCCTGACCTTATCCTACTGGCCACAGCTTTTGATAAGCAATTAACTTTTTTTCCCCCCTTCTGCAATAATTCACATGAATTTGCTATGCAAATCACTGGATGATGGGCTGAGTTATTCTACTCCCAGCTGCAAGATTATTCTACAGAGTGCTGTTACAAATACTCAACAGATTTTGAGTTTACTTTCTGTGGTTTCATATTCCCTTTTCAAAACCTTTTTTTTTTTTTTTTTTTTTTTTTCCCATAATCTTACATTTCACGCAAGCCAGCACAGCCCACGTCCCTGTGCAGCCCTCTGTGGTCCCTACCCACAAGGGGCAGGAGGCTGATGGAGAATGGAAGAGGGAGAAGGGCAGATAGTCTTTGCACAGTTATTTGTAGGGCCTCTTTGCTCAGTGCTAAAAGGGCTGCCTTTTTCTGCCATTCATTTGCATTTCTTGGGCAGAGGCCTCTGATCACTAATTACCTGATGAATTTTAAGAGAAGCAAAGAGTTGCTTTCTTTGCATTTTTTTTCCTTCTCCTCTCTGGCTTTTCTTTGCAGGTCCCCATTTTGTGACATACTAGCTGTCACAGCATAGGGGGTACTCACCTTCCAAAATTTGCCATCATTAAATAACAAGAAAAATCTTATCTCATTATTCAGGTATACAGTGCTTTACTAAATCTTCTCCCTTGGTGACATTCCATAGCATTAATTTTCATAACGTTTCAGCTTGGAGTCAGCCATTTTCTAACCATTTTCAGCCATCTTCATTCTAAAATTTAGTAGTAGAAGGAATCAGTTTCCTCACACAGAGCATAGCATAAGATACTTTCCTACAGTTGCTGTAGACAAGTAAACTCACAAGGTTTTCATTCTGAACCTTTAGTGCAAAGCAGACATCTGTTACAAGTTGTTTCAGATCACAGGAAGGAGAGCCCACAGCTTGGTTTACTCCAGACTAATTGAGGAAATCAGGACTCTCCCCACGGATTAGTCACCAACATCTTAGGCAACAACTGGCCAGACAAATTCGTCTCTGCAGCTCTGTGGTTTTCCCCTGTATGGCAATGGTGACAACTCTTCCTCCTGTCGGGAGGCGACGGGGGCTAGAGGATCTCACTTCAATACCAAGCCATAAGCTAAACATTTCAGCACCTCTGCAGTCCCAATCTCCAAAGACTGTCAGAGTCTACCAGGAAAGAAAGAGGAAAAAGAAAAGTACAGATGGGTGCCAGGTGGCTTCAAAGTACAGGACTGGAGATCAGGAAGCAAGGACTGTCATTGCAGCTGGGTATCAGTTTCCTTTTTACCTCAGGAAAACCCACAGCATGGGGCAGTTGTGCTTGCTCCCTCAGAAAACAGGCAGGAATAACCTGCAGGACGCTCACTTGCGTACGCAGCTGGCACAAGCATAAAACTCAGACCTGTGGTCTCACAGGCCTTTGGCCTGGGCTCTGATAAGACTTCCCGTTACAGAGGCTGTCCTGGCCTGGCCGTAACAAGCTGCTGCCACAAGCAAACGTGTCAGAACAGGTTAATCGACATCCCGCTGTAGCTTTAACAATATTAGTCAACATTAAACAATGGATTCAACTTTTTTTTCCTCCTTTCTGAGATAAGCTGCAAGGCAGGTACCAGGGCTGCTGTGAGAAAACAGTCTCTTGATAGACTAAAATAAACCTGTTTGTTCCAGTTCGGAAAGGTTTGCAAGCAGATCTTAGGGGCCAAGTTGTTACAGAAACTGCTGCATCCTGAAGACCGTTGCAAAGGCTTTCAATTTTGGTATTTGCTAAGCATACCTGGAATATTCAGCCATTCCAAATATCTTCTTGTTTAGGAAAGAAACCTGATTTTGCATCATACCATGCTTATCTTTTGGCTAAAGCGGGGGCAGGATCCGAGTATGCTGGTGTTTGCAGACAGCAGAGGTGCAGTACAGTCAGTCTTAGCTTCACAATGAAGAAAATGAGATACAGTTGTGAAATCATTGCCTAACACTGATAAGGACAACCTCTGCAATATACTTCCCTTCCTAGCTTTGGCCAGTGCCCCATTTAGTGCACATTGCTGCATATATAGAAAAGGGCACTGAGATTAAAGAAGAAACCACAACACAGAAGTCAGATTATTTACCTCCATCTGATCTCCTCTTTCACCATGGCCAAGTAACTTAGTCATAAAAGGGAAAATTGAATTATAAAGGCTATATTTACAACTGTTTTGACAGGCACAAGCTCTCTTAAGGAATGGAGCTTTGTAAATTGAGATAGGAAGGAAGGAGCGGGAGAGATTAATACCTTTAAACAAATCCCCAGCAGGTATATTAAAAGCAGTGCTGCAGGAGACTTTCAGTGGGCCTATGCTCTGCAGAAGCATAAGGTTTCCCCTTGCCTTTCCTCCCCCCCCCCCTCCAAATCAGAGCAGCCACCTCCTTCCACCCTTTTTGGCAGGAATTCCCTATGGTGCCACAAACACCTTGCAATATGCAGCGTCAGTTCCTGGCTCCAGCCATCCCAAGCAAAGCCCAGCCCACCACAAGGCCAAAGAAATTTAGTTCATTCTTTCACGCCCAGGAAGGAAGGGTGGATGTGTATAAATCCTCAATCTTCAAAAGTCATGTCTTTCAGAATGTCAAGCCCACACACCCAGAAAATGTCACTGTTTCCAGTATCATACAGAGGGATGCAGTCACCAGTTTTTTTCCTCCCCTGTGACTGGTGGAAGTTATCAAGTGATAGTACTTTTAATGTGATTAATGGATTAACAAAAAAAAAAAAAAAACACACACACACACACAAAACATACACAGATTCTACAAGAATCAGATACTCAACAGTTATCACATTGCTTGCTGGTCAACTGCAGAATAAACTAACAGTTCTGGCAAAGTTTTTTTTTGTGGACTGCCTTATAGAGCCTCGATCACTGAACTGTAGCTCCCTTGAACCCAGTTCAGTTATGCAGCCCAGCAGGGCCAAACTCTTCCCTATGTTCTTATAAACCTCAAGCAGGTCACCTAACACTTATCTCAGTGCTTTGCTGACTCAGAAGTAAAACAGAGGGAAAAGATAATGTGCCTGAATTTAAATTTGTTACTGGAAAGTGCACCACTGTTGTACTATCAAAAGGAGATTTCAGTTTGCACAAGAAATAATGTGCAATTATAAAGCATTTTCTGCTTTAGTAGAAGCTTAAACTACAAGACTTCAGGACAAAAGGAAATTTACAGGTAATGTCAATAGCTTCCAGTTCATCTTAACTCCTTCTCCCTCCCCCCAATATATTTAATAAGAGTGAGCAGTATATTTTCACTAATAGAAGGGAATATTCTGAATAGTAATTTTAGGAAACAGGGCCTGCTGTGGTCAACTGTGTCACCCACACAGCTCCACAGAATACCAACTGCATCAGTCGTAGTTCCCTGCAGACACAAGAGCACATCTGAATTCCAAGGATAAATGGAGGGGTAAAAGGGGTGAAAAATAATCCTATAAAGGTACAGTTTTGGGGGCCATATATTTAAATTAACACCCATCTTGATATACTTTTTTGTGGCTCTCGCCCATGGGATGGAAGTTTTGAAAGGGAGGGATCGTTCCTGATTTGGTCCCAGATATCACTTCTGACAGTGTAGACCAGTCAACACAGATGACTCTTACACACACAGTACAGATGACGCTTACGTAAACATATCCAAGTGTGCCGTACCGCTCCTCAGCGAGTACCTTCTGCACCTTAAAAACAAACACACGCGCGCACTACTTCTTGATGCTGACAAATAGTACTTTATGTCTGATCAAACAAAGGACACCTACAGGTGGAAAAAGATTTTTGAGGTATTTTCCCTTGCTTTCATCAAAATGTCAACAGGAAAACAGATGAATAAATAAAAACTGCTTTAAAATCTCCCTTTAGGTGCAGTGGAGAAAAGCTACCAGCATCACAACAGCACCCTCTAGTGCTCCTATCATGAGGGTTCACACAAAAATAGGAATATTTGGTTGCCGGGTCCAACCTCGCTGTTTCACTGCTTGTAGGTGGTTGGTCCTCGACATCTCCATCCCTCACCTACACCGGCCAGAGACTGGCAGGGAAGGCCTGACTGCTGAGCACAGGGCACTCATCACACACGGGAGCCGCTACAGACCCACCGGAGCCCAGCAGCGCTCATTCTCCCTTTCCCTCAGCCCAGTACCTATCCGTGCCCCCCTTGGCCCTCAGCCTGGGGAAGGGGTTGTGGGCTCAGCTGGTGTGCGACCTCTGGCCAATACAGCTCTTGGAGCTCCTTGTAGGAGCAGCAAGTGCTCCCTGCAGCCCAGCCTCTAGCCTGCCCTTGACCGGCTGGACAGGCCATCCCAACCGCCAGGCAGGTGCCCACAGTCGTTGCACCTTCCCATCCCAGGATGACCATTTTGGGGATTTTGAGAAGCAGGGCATTCCCTTTCCTACACCTTTGTCACATCACAGCAGTAGGGCTTACTCTAAGTGCTTCTTATGACTGAAGGCTTCTCACACTGGTGCTGCTCAAGGTTACCTGATGATGAGCTCTTTTGAGGTTAAAGCCTAATAATGGTTTAAATTGAAACAGGACTCACCTTAAGGGTAGGGTATCAACACCATCTTGAGGGCAAAATGAGACATAGATCACTGTGTCACTTTACAATAACTAAATAAAAAGCGGCAAGTATTAAAGTCCTTGTGCTGTCTTAGCAGACCCCAAAGCACAGTACAATACCTCGCAAATGATGCAAATAATCTGCACAAAGGCAAAAATTATTTTTTGACAGCTCAGTGGAAGAGAAGTGAGACACGACTCCCACAAACTTAATATAACATCCTAGTAGGGATGTAATCCCAAAAGCAGCCACTGACATTCACAACAGAACAGGTGCTTAAGTCCAGGTCCATTCCATACACTGACTAAAAAATTATCTAATACAGCAGTATATATATACATATATAGCAGCAAGATTAGATGCATAAAACAGGGCTGGTGAGCTATCATACCTTTGACCAAGGAGGTGAAGTCTGACTTAAACCAGCTTTCTGTGTTCCTGAAACCAGGGACTAAAAGCAGCTGCAATGCCCACCCCTTCTCCATGTCACTCCTGCACCTGTTAGCCATTAGCACAGAGCAGCAGGGTGAATTGTGTGCACCAGGACCCAGCCTCCTCAGAGCAGAAACACCAACTGCACCTGATGCTCAGAGCTGCAGCAGGGTAGGGCATCATGCCAAGTATGCTGCTGTGCTGGCTTTCATCTAATAATCCAAAATGTGGATGCATTAAATTCCATGAGGTGCTTCACACCATCTTTAGGTACAGATGGGCCTTTTAACAACTGGCTCTTGCAGTTCTAAATGCCTTATACACAGTTTCTCTGAGTGGCTCAAATGTGACTAGACCTCAGACTAAGATATCAAGTTCATCAGTCACCATTATATAGTAATTGTCCCTTTCCCATGTGTCCATCCAACTTGATGAGACAGAGAACCAAAACTCCTAAGAGGTGAGCACTGAAACCAAAGCAACAAATTTGCTACCTCACAATAGCTTTGCTCTAAGGCAATAGCACATGTTACACATCACAAAACAACATTTGTAGCCTTTTTTGCTACATGGCAACCCAGAGAAGTGGAGATGAGTCCATCAGCACCCCAAGACCGTCACCTATGTAGACAACACCCAGACCACCATGCTAAGGGAGTTACCTCTGTCCGTGCCAGCTCCTCCTGCTTATCCCCAACAGTCAGGAACACCCTCGTGATATTCAGAGTGGGTCTTGGTTAAACAGCATCCACCTCTCTCTTGTCCTGCAAGAGATGGAGGGAACAGGGAGATGGAATAAAATCTTATAGATTGTACATTTGATTTGCTAGATCAGTTTTTTTTTTTTTTTTTTTTTTTTTTTTGTAAAAAGGTTTGGCAATTTGCCACAGTAGCAAGCTTATGAGAATACCCTACCAATAAGAAGCTGTTTGGCAATTTTTCTTACTCATTCACATATTTAATTTCATTAGCACATAAATCATGACAATTTCCTATAGACTCATGAATGAGCCACTGACTTGGGACATCATTCATTATCATAAAGCTATTTTTTGCCTACATAATTGAGTTCTGAGACTGCTCAAACAGAAAGGAAGCAAAAGCAGATGCTCTGGAAAGCAGTAAATACCACAGGCCAAAGGGCATCCTGGCAGTTCCAGCACAGCTGAACACACTGGGTTCTCTCCAGAACAAGACTAAAAAGCCACTGCCACTCTGGAGGTTTAAAATTTAACTCCAGCAACGGCTTTGACTAGTAGAAATATTTGTGGCTCTAGCAATCTACCTCCCACCAGCACTGTGTAAAGCAATAGAATAAGATACTTTTTCCCAGGTAGCCTAACTTTTGATATTTAAAAGAAAATTATAGAGAGACATAGGGATATCAGCCTGTTTTTTTTAAGAATCAAATACAGCATCTACATAATCGTTCATGTGTTTCACATTTTAGGTTTCAGTCATAGATATGCCAAAATAATCAGAACCAAAAAACAGTACTTAAACCAACAGAAGCATTCAGGATATAATTGTTTACCACAAGCACAGCCTAAAGCAAATATCTGGAAAGAGCCAGTCTTAAGCCTTTTGCTTCATCATGAAATAAAGTAAAAAAATATTATCCTTTCCCCACTTGAAATCATAACTTCATTTTGAATCCCCAACTACAAGTTACAAATACATAGTAGAAGATCCCTACCTCAAATAACTTACCTTATTTCCATAGCTTTCCTGGCTTAGATTCTCCTATTTTAACACCCACATCTTACCTCCCCACGGTCCCAAGAAAAAAAATACAGGCACAAATCACCTATATTATAGGTAATTCATAAAAATGTATAGGGCCCGTAACCAATAAAGTCTGTTTTAGCCAGGTTTCAGAAGCAAAAAAGAAAGAAAACCCTGGCTTCCTCCTATTCATACCTGGAGAAATTAGCTAATTCCCTACAGCTGAGCTGAGCCTGCCCTGAACAACCTGCAGCTGAAGTGATTAGTTCCAAGTCCTTACACCTGCCTCTCCACTGCAATGGTGTTTTGGACCTTGCAGTTAGGTCTGTGTTTCTCTCTCCTTTTTTTTTTTTTTTTTTCAGTGTTGTCTAGATTGAAAGTCAAGCAGTTAGAAGTATTTAAGGCCTTCTCAGTCAGTGAAAAGCAAATTGTGGAAAACTCAGTGCAGCTCACATTTCATGTGGTTTATTTACATGTACAGTGCTGCCCTGGAACAGAGGTGGTCAAATGCCTTAATGCTTTCATCCTCCACCTCCTCCAACAGCGGTGCCTGCTGCCCACGTGTAACTCAGCCTCAAGAATTGCTGGTAATTGAATCTCAAGACAGAAACCAAACCCTCCTGTTCCTGACCGTAAACTCTTATTTTGAGGATCTTGTCTAACTAAACCCAGCTGTGACACTGGCTGACCTACTGCTGCTTGCACAGAAATAATTTAGAAGATGATATATATGCATTATGTGGTGGCATTTACCATAACAATATTATGTATTATGTTGCCTTAGTCATTTCTCTTCAGGTTTTGCCATCTCTATAGCACTCCCCCTCAAATGGGTTACTGGGAAAACATTGATTCTCCTCAGCATTTTCCTAGTTCTTCCACTATGAAGAAAGTCAACTAGAGCTCTAAACTAAACCCTTTTTGGGGTGGTGGTTGTACCATTGTCTTCTTCCCTCCAGAGAGACACAGCGTATCTCCAACAAGCACTGAGAGGACAAAGGAGACCCTCCGTGACACCCGGTGTAACTGTGCAGCTGGAAGTAGAGAAGTGCGTATCCACTCCAGGGGAAGTTGTTAAAATACTACTGGAAAAATTCTCACTCACAGAACTTATGGGAAAATACTGCAGAGCTATAAACTTTGGCGGTGGTGGCCCTGTTTTGGGGCTGCAGAAGACTTGAGCAGCATCCCACAGAATTTCCATATAGTGCTCACAACTTCCATAGCCTGGAACAGTTTCTAGGTTTTTATTGTTTAACTCTCACTGTACTTCACAGAGCATCTGGTGTGGCTGCAATTTTGCTCACGTGGAAACAGAGTGGCTAAGTGACCAACTTAAGGATGTGAGTTAGGTCTGAAAATGTCTCAAAAAAATATTCCCAGTACCAGATCCTTGGTCCCAGACTGATGGCATTAACACTCACTCATGTCAAAACATTTGTGCTAGTACAACTCTCCAATCTGTATTCTGACATTATTGCTGAAACAGAATAGAAACCTTCAGATCATATGGAAAAAATATATGCTATCTTCCATTTTTCATTACTGAAGGAAAGAACTTGGCCTAGCGACAAGTTCAGTCCCAGCCCAAATCCCTGAAGATTAGATATAAGAATTTGCACTGTTGACCAAAAAAAAAAAAAAAAAAAAAAGTCCCAAATCCAACAACTTCAGAAGGATAGTGGTAGTTCCCAGACTAAATCACTTACTACTGTGCGCTGTTCTGGGTTAAAAAACAATATTCACTAAAGGAAGATCAAAATAGCCGTGAAAAGGCTGAAATATTCATAAAGTCAGAGTTTTTGGCATCTAAAAGTAAAGAAAATTGAGTCATCTAAATGAAGGAAAAATGGAGATATTTTGAGCCTATACACAGATCTTTTGCATACAATTTATCTTGCCCAGAAGAGAAAAAAGATACAGAGAAATTCCAGCTAAGTAAGCCAAAAGATTCTCAGTTACAAGCAAAAGTAGCACTCATTCTTGAAGACATTCTTCAAACTAACTTAAAAAAAATCTCATGAAAATATTGTGAAAATATTGCTTTCCTGTCTTTACTTTTGCTTATTTTAACTTTCTTCTGTTCATCTTAGAGAGAAAAACAAACAAACAAAAAAAAACCCTTCAAACTGAAGTGAACACAAAGCAGGAGTTACAGTCTTTGTTGGTTTTCTTATAGCTGAGATTTCAGATGATCATTTTATGACACGTTCATTTTACATTCCTCCTAAAACACCGGCATAGACAACTATTTCAGCTTCCTTTTTATTTTCAGTGATGGCCACTATTGAAACCCCATGCATTAATTCAACAGCACAAAACAGACTACTACATGAATGTGTGCACAGGATGGTAACTGGAGGAAAAAAAAAAAAAGTTCAAGCATTTCTTGTGGTTCAAGACATCTGCTGAGGCACACTGCTACATGAATTAGTTCTCTTCAAACTCTGATAAATGTCTAAATCAGGTTACTCCTCCTCTCCCCCACTAACTATATACTTCTATGCAAGAAAGCAGCTGCAACACCCTACATGAACAGCATAGTACAAGAACAAGGATTTCCTGCATTATTCAAATGCCTAAGATATGAGGTATTTGACAGAAAAATGCCATCCTGGTAAGATACTTTATGTTTATTTGTTTCTAAAGAAGAGAAACACAAACAGAGAATGCAAAAAAGTTTATTAACATAAAAAGTACATATCCAGTATTTTTTTTTTTTGCATCTTTTTCTTTTTTCTTAACAGTTGTATGTAAACAATTCACAAACTGAAGCCTGGAGATGTAGCATCTTAGCTATTGTTTGTACACCTATAAAGTTAAATAAAAACTATTTTCAGCAATATAAAAAGCAATATAAAAAGTGTTCATTGATGCATGACAAATGTATCAGAAGAGTAAAATGTAGACATGAGGGATAGGGCAAGTAAGCAAATATGTTTTAAAAGTTATTAGACCACACTGAAATTTCTTCCAAAATATCTGTATGGCCCGACACAAAAAGCATTATAAAATCAATTGGTTCCAAAGAAATCTGTACAGTTTAATACAGTCTGTATTAACTGTAGGAAGCAGTGTAACATATTAGAAAAATAAACTGATTTAAAGAAATAAGAAATGTTAAGTCAAGTTCAACATTTCAAGCTGCCTTTTTGACAGAGTACTAGACAGAGGTAGATGTCTAATAATAGTGGCCATGCTATTCTAGCAAGAGCCTTTAGCTGTCTTTTGAAGCCAGTGAAAAGGCTTCATAAGTAAATGAGGTCTTTCAAAAAGCCAGCCAGAAAACCTGTACTGCAGATGGAAGTAGATTCAATTATACTGCTTAATGCAAAGAGGAGGTAAGTAAATCATTCACCAGACCACTCTAAGGACACCACTGATCAAGCACTAGAGCTCATGCAGCTGTTTCTACAGAAAACAGTGAAATTTAATAATTTCCTATGCTTATTTTAGAAGCTGAACTACTGCTGTTTAGATGACCAATAACTAGTCAAAATAAGATTGCAGGGTACCGCGGCGGCGGATATCACATGTCCAGCAATGGAAACCACCTCCCAGGGAATTGGCATGGCGAATACTCACTTTAATTGTAGAAATGCCTGCAAGAAACATACATTTCATACTTTAAAAATGAAAATTTCAAGTTGACATGGGGAGCTTAGACAATGCTTCAGCAGATCACATAGATGGATGAGAGTACAAAAGATTTTGTACCCGTTTAAGAAATTTTCTCCAATTTGTAGACAAAAAAACAAGGTAAAAAACATGGTCTGCTTCTTTGTTCCAGTTCTACCCTCAAGAATACAGTGTGTGAAACATAGCCAGTGTTTGATATGTTCTGATGCACTGGTCCAATAAAAATAATGAAAAAAGATATTTTCAATAGGTATGTGAAGAATTAGCTGAACTGCTGATATGACACATGACCAGGGTACATTTATATAAATCTGCATTTAGAGCTCAGACACTGAATGGGCTCTTTCAAATGCCTTTTTTAGAAAAGCATCACTTAAAGTTTGGGGCTCTGAGTTTTCTCAGAAAGAGAAGAGCTGTTATATTTTCTTCCTGTGTGCGAGTGAAACTTCTTATTTCTTCTCAGCTCTGATGTTTGAGATGTGGCTCAGCTCATACAAGACCCTGAGAGATGGAGTAGGATAAGGAGATTTTTCTGCTATGAAATCTGTCTTTTGTTTTTCGATGCTTTCAACAACTCAGAAGCAGCTCAGTAGAAACCTCCAGATAATTCAGCAATTCTTTAAATTCCCAGTAACCCATCTCAGTTCTAGAAACTTACTGACTGTAAGAATTTTTTCAGAATGTGACCACAGACCGAAGTTCACATGTGAAGGATGTCATGCCTGGCATTGAAAGCCTTATTTCCTAAGCATTTCAAAGCACTTAAATTCTCAGTTCTTTGGTAATGCAGAGAACAAAATTATTTAAAACTGAAAGAGTTATTCATAAAAGGTTGGGCAAATAACCATTAAGAGAGCAGATTAAAGCTTTAGATTCAATAGTTCCCATCTGGGATCTGGCTCAGATTTGAGGGAAGCTTCAATAAGAGCACTCCTCCACAGCACTAGCACTTTAGACTCAGATCTTCTATCTTCGATTCATTCTCTCCTTCCCATCATCAAGACTTTGTAAAGTTTTTTGCTGCTGAATTTATCATCTCTTACTCTCCAATTAAATGTTCCCTCATTCTCATTGGCCTTTTTTCCCATCTCTACCAGTCTTACGATACTTTCAGCTTTGTGCCATCATGTGCTTACCTTGATGCATGAGACAACTGGGTGAATCATCCAACAATCTTACTACCCTGATTAACTCGCTATGAACCACAAGTGGAATTATCTACATCCTTGCACTCCAGCATGAGGAAAACAGCAAGGTTAACTGAATGACTTCTAGTAGTTTGTCTTTGCAATTAACTGTGCACACTCACTATATGAGTTTTAGATTTTATATGCAATTAGCTGTCCTGATACTGCACATCTGAACTCTTGCTAAAGAAATTTTATCCTACCATCAAGTTGCACCTTTCACTCTCAAAGACAGACTGTTGAAAAAAAATGCACAGAAATATATGCCAAATTATATTTTAAACAGTCAAATCAGACAAATTTAAAATATAAATGTGACTGTTTAAAAAAGCATCTGAGACTTGAAAATCTGAAGGCATTTCAGCCATGAGGAATAAACAACTCTACAGCACTCAGTCACTTGTACAATCATTCTCTTAGACTGATTTTGATCTCCAAACTGAACAGACAACAAGTTCTATTTTAAAAGAGCTCATTCAAAGACTATGTCAGCAGCAGTTTTAATTGCTGTGAGAACTTTTGTTTCCTGCAAGGTATAGGGCGCAGATGATATTGAACAGTCTACCTTCATATGACTGAAGTATTCAGGAAATAATTCACTGAATGATTCTTTCTGGTTAACTTACTAATTTTGAATATTTTCTCCAGTGCTGGCTCCTTGGACCTCTATGAGAGAAGCTTCTGTTCATCCCGATAGGCATGGCTGACTAAGATCATTTAGTTATAGGTATACGTTAAATAGTTAACATACCCAGATTTTCAAACATCTTCTGAATTGATGTTTCATTGGCATCCACCATCACACGTTTTTCATCCAGCATTAAGACATTCATGGAGAGCCATTTGGAAGACATCCATAGTGGGTGGTCTAAACACATTAAAAGGAACTTTCTATAATGGCTGTACATTACATACCAATGTTGCCTCAGAAAATACTCTTAATATTTTTCTTAACATTCTTAGTAAAGAATGAACTCAACATACCATCTGGGATGAGTGGCACTGGGGGATGAATCACTGTCCAGCCTGCTTTCTTGAAAAGCTCTATCTGAAAGAGTAATTATATATTAAACAGGGGTCTTAAATATCACACTTCTTCCCCTAACCTATGGCAGATTTTTTTTTAAGGATACTTCAATACACATAACATCTCCTTTCCACAGTTCACTGCTCTTTCTCTCATTCAAATTCCGTAAACAAATCCAATTTTCACACAAGTATCTTCTGTATTTCTTTCCAGGCTTTGCTTTCCACTAGCATTTGTTCTATGGAGTGTTTTATTTGTTTTGTTTTTAAACACAAATGTTAGATATTGGAGATGTTAAAAAGAAAAGTAAAAGGAAGGCAGTTTAGATGCTGTCAAATAAAACTAGTAACAGCACAATAGTATTAATTAATCTGTATTTTTAGTATTTTTCCTTAATTTGGCTGTACTACTACTGATACTATGAATTATAACACCATTTATAGAAACAAATATACCACATAAAAACAATTTTTCATCATGCTTCACACAAATCTTTATATCACTAGCATATGTAGCTTATTTAATAAAAGGAACAAAATACAGACATCCTAAGTAGTAAAATTTTATAGCTATACATTACAAATTGCAAAGTTTAAAATAAGACAAAAATCTGGCTAGAGACTTGGTTTCTGGATTTTGAATACTTGGAAGAACTCTTGATTCAAATGCTACCACAGGAGGGCACTCCTAATTAGAAAACAAACAAAAATCTGGAGGGAAAGAACTGTCTCTTTTGGGAATAGTCTCATAATTGTCTTTACAAGAGGTAACAATTGATGCAACCACTTGCACTGAAGTCACTTGCTGAGAAGAGACTAATGTTTTTAAGAGCTGGTGCACATTTTCTTCATCTCTGCTGCACACAGCTCATTAGTTATTGCCATGTAGTTGTACAGACCCTGGAAGTAACAGGGATCCTAACCAACATCTTTAACACTGGCACAGTACAGCTAATGTGTCTGTAACACTGAGGCTGGCGCTTACTCCCTGCAAGGTTTTCTGCTCTTACACTGTTTAGAAGTAGTAGCTTTCAGGAAAGTAGTAGTTTTGCATTCTGAACCAAATTAGCCCCCAAGCTGCTTTTTATTCAATTATTCAAAGCTGAATACCCAAGCAATTACCAGTCCTTGGCCTTGGTACAATTAATGAAACTGAAGGAGGGGCTCTAATAAGTAAAATAAAAGGAAAAATATGACTCAACTGAACAGGAGAAAATTACCAATTTCACTTTGGATACAAATAACTAAGTAGTGGAAGTATTAGAGGAAGTGTATATCTTATGCACTTGCTTTAATGCTACAGCCTAATATCAAACAGATCACTCCATTACGTTTGGACTACACATCAGAAAAATACATTAGCTACTTCCACTTAGCTCACTAGCAGGGAGCAAGGAGCCGTTGCAGGAGACCACTGTTCATTTACTGCTGAGAAAGTTCCATTGGAATAGAGAAGAATACACAGATATAAATTCCTAAATATGTCAGAGCACTGCCTAAATACTTTAGTTTAATATTATTCAGGCACTTATGATGAACTTAATGAATTTGCAATTGTCCAACAAGGACAACTCCAGGCAAGTCATTTTTAATTACAAAACACTCGCTAACTGCCTTTGTTAAAACCTCACCTGATGGCAAGGACGGTCTGGGTTAGACAGCACAAGACCAGGTCCAATGATATTAAATGTGGCATCAATGTGCATAGGGTTAGGATCCTTAAAGGACACCACATGCACTCTATAGTCTGGTGCAAGATGACGCTTCATCCATTCAATGCCCATGTAATTGGTAACCTGCAGGGTGAGGGAAACAAACAAACAAAAAAAACCATAATTTTGCTTTAGTTTTACAGACTGGAATATAGAGGGCATCCAAATTTAAATTACTTTCTTTGTAATGTAAATTAAGTATTAAAAGTTTGTGCCTTTAGTCAGCTTCTTATCTGCAAGACATTTTTACCCTGTATGTTAGACATTCTATGAATAACTTTTGTTGCCAACACTTACATTTTAATGTTGAACACATATAAAAAACATTGCAAGATAGATACCAAAACCATTGGAAGAAATCTTTGTCTACCTGACTCCTTTGCACAAAGATATCTCTCCCAGCTCTAATGAAGTCAGCAGCATCAAAGCATGGCTCAAATTCAGTAGTTACAAATTTTCCCTGAGCAGCTAGTTTGTGTCTGTCTTCAACGGAGCTAATGGGATAATCCTATTCAAAAAGAGAAATAACTTTAGATTAATTGAGTTGGTACAGAAAAGTTGTCAGAACATTTTGAAATTAAGAAATTAAGCTATATTGATAGTTGATACATTCCTTGATGTTAGCTTTGTTCTCTTATCTCAAGAAAAAAAAAAAAAAAAAAGGAGCAAAAATTGCAGAAGTTCAAATAGGCAAAGAATAAGTGAAGATATAAGAGACAATAGTAACTCCAGAGAAGGCAGCTTCTCTTGACAGCAACTGTCTCTGCAGTATTCTGGCCTCTGGACTAGAAGTATTAATTACCAACTGAGCCATGTTGAAATTTAACAAAAAACACTGTATATCTGTCAGTCCAACAAATCACATCACAGTGACAGAAAAACACAGTATGCAAACCATTTCATAACAGAAGTAGACTCTGTCCTTTCCATGTTTTTGGAATGGAGCAGTACTTTAACCTAGAAAGAAGATCTTCAAGAATGTAAACACATTCTAGCGTAAACGATACAATTAAGAACAAATAGGGCGGAACAGCACAAAAGCTACCAGATGAAAAAGCACACTTTGGAATAATCCCTGGAAGTTTACCTAATGCTTACCTTGCTCTGAGGTAATTTAATTGAATAAAAAACTTTTGCCAGTGTTCACGAACAGTCACAAATGTTCTACAAAATCCTATTACACATCACTGTAGACAAAGGTCCTTTACCTTGAGTTTAAGCATTCTTGGGTTTGAAGAGGACTACCAGAATAACTTCAAAAATACTAATTAATCACAAAATAAGAATTATGAGGTATTTTCTGCAGAGCAAGGAAGGTTCTACTTCCCTGATAAACTCAGCTAACACGTACATTCTCTGGCAGTTGTATTTCTTTAAAGTAACTTTTGTAATGTCCTAGTGGTCTTTCCTCTTTAATAATACTAAATTAGAGCCAGTTATCAAAATAAACCAAGCAAATTTGAACAGGTAGAACTTCCTGTTTCTTAATCCCTACTAGTGCACACTAAGTTTCATGTGGAGAGCATACATAATGCTTGCAAGCATTATTTTAAAAATACACAAAAAGTGAAGCATAACTACCAAAATTCTGTGAAACCAGAACTCAAATTCTGAGAGAGGAAAAAAAAAAAAAAAAAAAAAAAAAAAAAGAGGCAATACCTGATCATAGAGTTCATCTGCCATTGTGGGTTTGGGTGCAGTTGTCCACTTAGCACCACAGTTGAAATATTCCTTGATTAGTTGCCTATATGCTCTGTACTCAAAGAAACGAGCACGCCAAGCCATAGGAGCTTCAATAATTTCATTTCCCACCACCAACAGGATATCTCTTGGCATGGCAGCATACATACCTGAAAAGAAAGGCCATTAGCTTTGAGACAGTTCTTTCAGTCTGTTTGGTTTTCACCCTTCACTTATACCATTGCTTCTATCTGAAAAAACGGCAAAGGGCACCTTTGCAAAAAACAGGAAGCCAGTTTATAATCTGAGGTCCCTACTCACATTCTTCAATATTTCTAAGTGATATTATCCCTTCAAAAATACATGCAACATTTTACTACAAAGCCTCAGTCATAATGAGTTTATAGATAAATAAAAGTCATCCACAATCTAGTTTTCACTCTGTAATTTATTTAATGGAAATTAACCAGACAAATGCTTATGAGCTGCTCAGAAGATTTTTCCAATAAACTGATTGGTAGTGTGTTTTCCCAAAGGACCTCATTTGCTTTCACATTTGCACTGAATTAATGCAGACAGTAGTTGTATTAGAACAATCAAATGAGCAGAATGAAAACTCAGATCAATCAGTTTCTTATTATACTGCCAATACTTTTTATAATTATCTGGTCTGTAACAATTGTGAATTCCAACAGTATAAACCAATTTACAATCACATTTGACACCTAAAAGGAACCTGGAGATTACACTTGAGAGCACACTGGCTTACACTCAGCTTGGCATCATTGCAAATAAAGTAAATTATGTCTTATGCTTCTTGAGAAAGAATGGAGCTGGCAGGTGCAGCAAAGTTCAGACTAGGCACTGGTGAGGCACCTTCAAGTATGCTCCCAATTGTAGGTTTCGCCAGTTTAGGAGAGAGATTGAAAAACTGTAGGATCCAAAGGAGGGCTATAGAGACCATCAGGGGTCTTCGAAGACACGACCTGTAGGGAGACCTTGAGGGACCTCAGCTTATTTCATATGGTAAAGAAGGGGCAAAGTAAGAGGAGCCTACAATTACTTGAGGGGCAATTAAATACAACAGTGAAACACTTGTTTGTACCATCAGTGACAATATAACAACAACACACAAATGGTAGTGTGGAAAATTCAGGCTGTGTATTAGGAAAGTCTTATGAGGAAGTTTGTGCAGCACTGGAACAGCTCACCAAGAGTAGGTAGAATCTCTGTCCTTGGAGATTTTCCAAGACACACCTACACAGAACTATTGGAAACAGTCCTACTCCAAGCATAAAGTTAGAGTAGAGGACCTCTAAAATAAGAGCAAAACAGGCTATAAGTCTTCCAACAAGAACAAAATTATTTACCTGTAGACTCAAAATCAGGTGTTTTATATTTGACAGACCAGTCAATTGGATCAGGCCTCTTCACAATTACACCTTCGCCTTTCAAAATATTGCACATTTCCTCAATTTCAGCAACAGCTTTCTTTAAATGCTCTTTGGGGAAGCTTTGGCCTCCAAATTTCTGATAAAATCCCCAATACTTTTCATATGTATTGGCCTAAGAGGGAAAAAAAAAAAAAAAAAAAAAAAAAAAAAAAAAAAAAAAACAGGTAAATGACCAAAATAACTGATGTTTATTCTTCAAACAGTGAAATATATGCATAATACACAATTTTTGATGCTCAAGATTAATTATTCTTCCCTTGGACTGACTCCACATTATACTGTTTGCAATTATCAAGCTCACATGCCCCTGTGTGTGCCTTGCATGTTCCTGCACTTTGAAGAAACACTGGGAACTACTAATGTTC
The DNA here is from genome assembly GCA_034781795.1 of Crypturellus tataupa. Taxonomy (NCBI): domain Eukaryota; kingdom Metazoa; phylum Chordata; class Aves; order Tinamiformes; family Tinamidae; genus Crypturellus; species Crypturellus tataupa. The sequence goes on from JAWLRI010001073.1 coordinate 2,260,039, forward strand.
TGCAAATCCTTATATCAAGGACCTGGAAACAAAGGGGGAAGCTTCAAGGCTACAGATAAATATTGCTAATTTTTAGTTGACATTCCTAGCCTAGCAGCACTCTGGTGTATTTTCTGTCATTACTACTACTATTTATATTTACCATTTGCAAGGTTTTCTTTAGATGTTTTATGATGTGCATGGTTCAGCTATTAAACTTGTAAAAAAAAAAAAAAAAAAAAAAAACAGTTGTTAGTTCAATTCTGAATGGCTGGTGTCTTCATAGATACTTACACATAGTAACATAGAATTAGGTTTCCATTGCATGTGCCAAAAAGGCTCAGACAACTAGAAGTTTCTGTACTGACAGTATATGTGGCATGGCGCACAGTAAAGAAGTCTTCCAGATTTAATCAAAACAAATGGGATTGCCTCAGTTGAGCCCATCTGGGAATGCTGTTTATTCATACTTGTAAGCTGTGAAACCTGCAGTTTTGATGTGCTTCTGCCAACATTCACATGACAGAGCAACAGAGGTGTGTGTAGCCCTTTGGAACTGCAGCAAAAGGGGTCAGGAGAGACAGGGGTCAGGCCCTTACAGTCCTCACTCCCTTCAAGAAAGCAATGTGTTGGACAGACAATCTGGAAGCATCCCTTAATACTGAAGCATGCAAAGCAATTTGAAAACATCCGATTTCCTTGAAGCAGCAGCATTTAACTACCACTACATTTTCTGATACGAGTATTTCCCCTTGTATTTGCTCAGACAAGTATTTCAGCACGGCCATCCTCCTTCAGTACTGAAGTTTTGTCCATCCTTCCAAAGGAATTTATTCCTTCTTTCCAAGCAAGATCTTGGGTAACTTGATCATCTCTGAGACTTGTCAGCTGTTCAGATACAGATCACATGAGTGCTATGGAATCCTGTTCTACTAATGACATGAATTTGTCCTAAAGAAAAAAGCAAATGATTTCCAGAACTACCCATAACATACTTGCAATCTATTAACTCCCAATGGGAGTACACCTGGTAAAGAGCAGCACTATTACTGATCCTCTTTTTCAAACCTGAAAACAAGTAGTAGTGGAGCACCAAGCCAATGACAAAACCCAGGTTAAGACAGAGTAAGGATAACACTGTAACACCACTTCTGATCCCTACTTTCCAAATACTAGGGAAAGGGGTACATGGCTGAAGTATTATATCATGCTAATGCAGGGCTGAGATTTCAGACCTCTGTGATCATACACTTACAAGATATTTCTGGTTAGGACACAGAATCAAATAATCTCCATGCATCTTAACCTAAACTGAGATTCTCCTTGTACTTGAGAAATTGAAGTAGTATTTAAGAAAGTTTTAGAAACTTAAGAAAATACTGTAAAAACACTTTTTAAATAAGGAAGCAGCAGAAATGCTCCTTATATTTATTTTAAAGCTTTTATTATGGGAAATCGAGGAATATTATTTGAAAAGAATCATAACTAGTGCTGTGTGGTACAACATTATTGCTTTATAGATTTACTTTCAAGCTAGTTATGACAGTTACAAAATTTAATATACTGAAACACTATATGTGAAAAAAACACTGATTTTTTTTTGCCTAATACAGTAGAATCCCAACTTTCACCCCAAATTGACCCATATGCTAATTCAAAACAGGTATCTTACCAATTAAGATGTTAACCTTATAGTTCCCATTTCACATGTTTTCCCACCACTAATACCCTACATATGCCATTTCAAGTTCCCCGAGATATACAGCGGAGTAGCCAACAAGTGTCAGTCCATTAATATTTATCAGATAGGTAGGGCTCTATACTCAGCTCATTCATTCCTCTAAACCGAGCACATCATTTATAGATAGCAGCCTTAAGCATGTGCCAAAGACGTTTCTCACAACACAGAGAACTCTGAATGCAATCACACTCACCACATACCTGAAGTGTCTTGTAAGTAAACAAACAATTTTAAAACACAATTTAAAAGTACTGTTCACCCAAGCAGTGTTACAATCTGGGATGTACTTTACAAAGTATTTTAGGTCCAAAGCCTCAATTTTTCCTCATACAACTTAGATTTGTTAGTTTTCAACTGCTGTTTATGACTAATGATCCTCACTTATGTTAGGTAGAAAGCATGTAATTTATATCAACTCTAATACTGCCACTTACAAGCACAGTAACAGGGAATGGATTATTCTCTGAGGTCTCCTACTTCTGGAGTAGCTACTGAGTTACACTAGAGCCACGTAAAACATGTGCATGCACACACACACAGACACTCCATTACCATTCAGTCACTTGGCAGAGATCCCAACAATATTCCAGTCTGCTAATATCTTTCAGTATTGAAAAGACAGGATTTAGACTGCTCACGTTTTATTTAGACTGCTCACATTTTACAGCTATGCTCCCAGGCAGAATCACTGTGGCAGTATTTACAGCACAGTTTAGTTAAGACAAGAGTACTCTAGGAAAATCAGAGGAAAACAGATCTCAGCTGGCATATTACACTACCTACTGTGGCCTATAAATTCTTCAGACTACATGCAGTGTACTTAAAGTTAAATATAAAGCTTGCTAATTTAATCACAAATTCCAGGTCTTTGAATTACAGAGAAAAACATATACTTTGTCAATCCTCATTGAACTTTAGATACTGTAAATAAAGCAAAGCTCAAACTTCATTTGAGCTTCCCATACTAACTATGCAGTAGGTTACACTTTAGTAAGTTATACATTTCAAAGTTTTACTGCAATTCAGGAGGTCTTTGGCAGCTGTTTGAGAACAGGATTTTTCCCCGTGTAATGTTACAGAGTAACAAAACCGAACACTATCATTTTCTCCTTAGTCTTATAGATCTTTCTGCATAATCATATCACGTTTAAGTACATAAATGCACAGGCATACACTTATATAAATGCAAATCCTCACTAGCTTCTTTCTCTCGAGCTGCTGGAATATCTTCGAAGGATCTGAAACACAGATCCCGGAAGCTGGTAGCTAAGCTTCAGCTTCCAAGTAGTAAATCCAAGTCGTAACGAAGTCAATGGCAAAGTCTTCTTTGAGCTCACTGGGGCCAGGCGATCATCTCAAGTGTCCAAATACAAGTCAAAGGATTATTTTTATACAAAGGAATTAGATCTACCAAGCTGTAGTAATTCATTCAAACTCCTCCAAAAACTTTCACCTAGGATCATAGTCCAAATTTTAAAGATAAAATACAACAGTAGGCAGGTGATGGAGAGGTTGGGAGAAGTATTTTTCCCCCACAGTAAAAAGCCTCATTTAAACTACTATTTCTAACATGTTAAGTGTCTTTTCACTAACTTTATTTGACATTCTGTGTCAGAACAGGAGAAAAAAAAAAAAAAAAAAAAACACACCTGAGGTCTTCTGGTCAGTTCCTGATAATTTTACTAGGTCTGTTCAGCAGAAACATTATGCCAGTTTGTTTTGCTAGTCATGTACTACACACTACCCTTGGTGGTGGACAATGCAGCAGCATTTATAGCTCTATTGCTGTTGCAGTTTTAGGCATAAAACTGGAATCAGGTAAGGAATGGTTTCCATACATTACTGACTTTAGCTCATGAGATCACCTTTGAGCTATTTAAAGCCTATTTAAACAGAGGAACAGTCCTGAGTCCAGTCTCAGTTCCTCAAACCAAGTAGAAAACTTCACTTTTTTAAGTGGTACTCAACTTAGTTTGAAGCCCCAGCTCTGGAACTAAGCTTGTATCAGTCTCATCAACTAACTCAAATGCCACGATGCTTAGTTTGATAACATTTAGGGACATTACCAACTTTTAATTGACTATTTTAACAGAAACGGCAAGAAAAAGTATATCTGCAGCAACACAGCCATGCTCCAAAATCCAGTTCCAATAATAGCGAGACAGAAGAATTCCTGTGAACAAACACCACACCTTGGTGCACTGTGAAAACCTAAACAGGATATATATATATAAACAGCATTTTTTTTCATTTAAGGCTGTGTTTTTCTCTTTTACCTTGACTTCCACAGAGAAAGGAGGCACACATGCATTTTCAGCTCTTCCCACAATGACTTCTTCCAGTGGGTCCCATTCATTGTATGAGCAAACAGGACAGTCCTTAGGCATGGGGCTGGTGGCCTTATTGTCATCAGCAGTACAGGTGTTCTGGGAGGCTGGAGCTGCCTGGGTGCTCTGGTAAGTTCGCTGCACCCATCCTGTAAAGACTCTTCCAAGCTTGAAATAAAAATAAAAAACATGTTTCCCTTAAACAGGACAAAAAGTAACAGCTCACAGTGCAGTGCCTTACACAGTAACCCCTGGAGCATGGGATCGAGATGGAGCAGGAATCACTGCTTATTAGAGTGACTTCAATTCAGCCCTGGCCTCTGACATGCTTCCCATTTGCCTTTTGGAGCCACACTCATCTTAGGAGAGCAGGGACTTGGGGCACAGGCCCCTGTGAGGACAGGGGTCACTGAACCCGCAGTGCTGAAGGAGGAGGCCTGGGGGACCCGCTGCCCGTGCGCGCGCCCGCCCCGCGCAGCTCCGCGCCCACCCGCAAGCCGATGTAATGCGCGGCCTCGGCGCCGCGGCTCCCCCCGCG
>JAWLRI010001073.1:2264674-2274974 GCA_034781795.1 Crypturellus tataupa
GCGGGCAGCCCCGCGCGCGCCGCCCTTATAGCGGCCGGCGGCACCGCCCCGGCCCCGGTACCGGCACCAGCACCGCCCCCAGCCCCGGCGCAGCTGCCGCGGAGCCCGCGGCTTCTTTGCTAGAACCTTTGCATCCCCAAAAGGTCTCCTGCGCGCGGAGCCTCCTCTCCTCTTTGAGCCTCCTCTCTGCAAAACACCCTCAACTCCACCACTCAGGTGTTTTAGTCATCACATCTGCACATCACATCTGCCTCCTACAGGTTTCTTCACGAAACCTGTAGGAGGCAACAGAAATTCATTTTAACCCGACGTTTAAAAAATGGAGAATTCAGATTTTTAGATTTTAGATTTTTAAAGATTTTTTGATTCTCCTCAAAAGTATTTTACATTTTTTTTAATTATCCAGGGGCTGTTTAAATAAAATTTCAAGTATTTCATTTCAAATCTTGACTTTTTTAGCATGCATGATGGGAGGTCACCATAAAATGAAAATTGAAATGGTTAACTCCTACTAGGTCCATGCTGCTTCATTTTCCCCACAAAATTTCATTATGTTGAAATCAGCTCACTGTTTTCAAACATATGTCTATTTTAACAGAACTGCAGTCTCCAGTATGAAATTAATTTGCTGCCCGATCTCTTCTTGGTTAGGATATCCCCCTGAAGCAGATATGACATTATTCTGCATTTTTCAACTTTGTATGCAAGTTCACTTTTAAATCACTCAATTTTGTCCTACAAATGTGAAAAGCAAATATAGCAAAAATCAGTTTTGCCTGAGTTATTTTGAGACAGTAAGAACCATCATTTTTCTTTCACTCTTAGTAATTTGGGGTTCTGCCTGTGTTGCCTGTACTCTGCTTAATATTACCTCAGGTGTGTACAATCCTGATCCTTCAGCCCCCAATTCATTCCCCAGTGCTAGTACAGTGGGGCACAACTGCAGACAGACATGACACTTAATGTTACTTATATGAGATTAAACTCAGCAGGCATATCTATAGCAGGAAAAAGGTAAACATCATTAATACTAATGTAGATTAGTTTTAGCTTCCCTTCAACACAGGAATAAGTGAGCTTTAGTCCACTAGGTATTTGATCATTTGACTGTTTGCCTTTTTGGCACATGTAAATGATAACCTCCTTTCTAGGAGAAATAGGACGGTGCAATTCCTCCCTTCACATATTTACACAAATGCTTAAATACTTTACAACTTGGAGGTTTTAGCTATCAGGCTAGACATGGAAAAATGTCATTTGGCATTATACTGACTGTACAAGATTAAATACTTTTCAGAGCAAGGTTTGTTGTTTCAGTTGGTATGATACCAAGCTTTGTCCTGTCATATGACTGCAGAACTTTTCAGGAATCACTCCTTTTAGCTTATTAGGAGTCATCTCTAATGTAACAGCCTCAGATACTGTTGTTCTTAGTATAAGAAAGTCTAGTCTTCTCCCAAGTTTCAAAAAATATTTTTCTTGATGCTGCTTAATTCTAGCCACTAATTTATGTCCTTGAGTTAGCTAAAAAAAGAAATAAACTAAGTACTTGCTACTTATGCTTGTTATTTGATTTAACTTGTTTTGCAGAGGTCATTCTCTTCACACTGACCTATGTAAAAGAATTAATGATTGGCTTGTGGCTAAATCCAAAGGTCTTGCTTCCTTTTCTATCCTTCTTGACTTATCAGCTAGTTTTAGACCTTTGTATCATTCTTTATCAACTCAGCTTACATAGTTTTTATGACTTTGCACAATATTTCTTTTCCTACTTACTATAGATGTTTGATGTTTTATAGGGTACCTAAAATAGTCCTTGCCATCATTACAGTGGTGTCTGTGCTGAATATTTTACCATTTATTTATTCTCCTGCTCTGTTTCATTTTTTATGCTCACATATTTTAATGAAAACATTCTTTACCATATCTCACATATCTATTTCTTCCCGTCTTACACGTAGTTCCTCCTAGCTGCAAGTTAATTTTCATTTAAGGACAATTAAGGCAGAAATCCTTTCCTTCTCCTAATTGGAATGCTTATGTCTGGCCTTGAAACCTTTACTTATGCTAAACAGCAATTACTTTCCAGCCTTCACTGAGAACCAGACATTTGACCCTCAAATGGTCCTCCCAGGGGCAACACTATCAATGCACAATGCTATATGTGCAATGTTATCAACGTACAATCTTCTAAAATGCCCTGTATTTGTATCCTTACACTCAGGACACACTCCACACATTTGTATCCTTCACAATGCATGGAAATTCTTACACTTCACTCCTTTGTATCAGTATGACAGTTTTCCTGCTTTTTGTATACTAGGTAGCCCTTTATATTGTCTTCTTCCTCTCCTTCTACAAGAAGGGTTTAACAGTGACAGAAATCATTAAGCATAATGACAGTAACCGTTATTCCAATGTCACTTAATTAATGTAATTATTTGTTATCTAAACAAAAAGTAACAATTCCATAAACCCCGACGAAGCCCAGCCATCATTTGGAATGATATATGGTAGTTTGGAGGCTTATATACAGCCATCTCATTCTGATAACTAAATAATAAGCTTAAAGCTATGTAGTTACAATTAACTGAGAATAATATTCTGGCTCAATAGCATTAAGGTATATGTATACAGCAGTAAAGTTCTATCTTAAAGCCAAAAAATTAGAAAAAGCAATAGGAGACATGCAAACATAGAAAAGTTAATCCTGGCAACAGGACTAGTGTTGGTGAGGCTCAAAGCCTAAGTTCAGCTCTCTCTCTTGGATGGTATCTTGTCTCTGGCTCATACATTTTTTCTCTAATATATATCTATTAAAACAAACAAAAACAGAAGTTTCAAAGGACTGTATTGCTGTTTAGTTACAAATTTCCATCTTTCTATGAACTGAGGTCCCACCTTTCAGTGCATATGTAGTTGTTTACAGTTGTAATGCGATACAGTCAGTGTGCCTGAAGTGCTCAAAGGGAATTTTGTTTAATGTTAAGGAAGAGATTATCCTGTCTGACTAGCATTTATAGTACTGATTAAAATTATTCGGTATAAAATGTTATTTGAACTAACCATGCCTTCACATACATTTATTTTAGAAATTCAAATTGCACAAATTTTCTTTTCCATCCAAAAGATTGACAACAATTCTAGTGAAAACAAAGGTCTCTAAACATGGAATCAATTTACACAAGATAATTTTGTAAATTAATCCTTCAACAGATTTTACTTATGATACCTTTGTTTAACTATACAATTGTGAGGGGCTTAATTTCTTCTAGTACCTTGTCAAGGATACTGCTTGCTACACTTGTAATTAAAACATTTTCATTAAACATATTTCACTTTAACTTGTGACCTATAATAAGACCTGAAAAATCAATTTGCTATTTTTAGAGTCCCTTTAAAGAGATTTCATTTTGTTCAGTTAAATAATGTAAAATCTGGCTTTATGATTCCTCATACTCAAAAGAAAGATATCATTAGATTTAACTCCTTACTAGATCAGACAGGCTGCATTTGTAAAATGACAGGAAATCCTTTCTGTCTATCCCCCAGTTTCACCTAGATTTAACCTCTTAACTTGCTGACAAACTCTAGGTAGCTTCTATCTTCTGCTTCTTATAATTTTAGAAGGAACAATGCTGTACTCCCTCAGCACCAGGCCTGGGAATCTACTGTGGAAACTACCTGGAAAATCTGTTTTTCTCCCTTGACAGGATACTTTCCTTCTGTGACATGTGTTGAAGTTCCAAGTTCTCCATCAGGCTGCATCCAAGCGATTGCTCAAGCTTGCTACCATGCAGGTTTAACTGCAGAATGCAATACTTATTTCTAAGGACAACTGACTTCCTCTCTATTTATGTAAATCATATGGTAAATGATATATCATAAAACAGATGGTTATTCATAAACATGTGTTTACAATAATCAGAGAATTTATAAAGCATCTATGTTGTGTGGATACTCTGGTGTCTAATAGCACTGCAACCTTTCTGTTTGTCAAAGCATTTACAGTGTCCTTTTTTCCTATCCAGTTATTGTCATGAAACTTTAAAGAACTTAATACGATTGAGATCTATGACTCTCTTCAAATTTGTTTGAAAGTATTCAACAGGTTTACGCTACCAGGGCATGAGAAGAAGGGGAGAAAAGACAGAGACAAATGCATAGACAAACAATGTTCATATAACCTCATATTCTTGGGAAAGATTAAAAACTTGTTAAGAATCAAAAGGTGAAAAATCTTATCCAGTTTGAAAGTGGATGAATTATATCATGTTTGCTATATGTAACTTAAGTAATGACAAATCAAAATTTTGTAAGATTGTTAGCGCACTGCTATGATTCAGTTCTGAGTGCATTATTTATTTCATCTTATTTCAAGCAATTAAAACATCAAGCACCATAAAAGAGTTCTAGTGAGATAATCATTAGACAAAACTTCTGGCTTAAAAGTAGTCCAAAAGAAATTTGGAACTTTGAGCAAATCAAACAGTCTCTTGTTGGGAAAATAGGACTTTCTACTGTCCGGATGAATACTGACAGAGCACATTGCATCACAAAAATGACTGGCTTAATAATTAATTTCTTTACCTAACAGAGCCTGTAGAAATCTACATTGTGACTAACCCTGTATGTGCATCCACTAACATATATATAAATATCACACATGTTTTAATTTTAGATGTCAGGTTCCTATTATGGAGAGGTGACAGAGCTGAACAAAGTTGTGTGAAGGCAAGGGATTTAGTGATCAGAATCCATGACATTTTACACTCTGTCATTTCCAGAGGCAATGGAGTGCTGACCACTGAGAAATGAAGGAGGTTCACGCAGCAAAAGGCACATCAGTTGGTAGGATAGATTTCATTCAGACCACTATTTCCATGTATACAGTAACACGATCTGCCGACATTTTGTGGGGTCAGATGTGTGACAACAATTCTTTCTGTCAGGGCTGCCAAGTGAACTTCATGGCTTTCTTCGTGGCATGAAATCTCTTAAATATCAAATAGATGATCTTGTGACATACCCTGCTGTACGTTACTCAAAAACTGCTCCACATTTTTCTTGAGGAGTATTTATAAGAATTTTTATAAGAGTATTTATAGGAATTATTAGTGTAACTTTACTAGTATCCCTGAATTAACTGGCATTGCACCCAGTTTTCTTCTCATTCACACTGGAGTAAAAACAAAACTGTAGCTTTGTCATATTGGGTATACGAACAGTCACTTCAGTTCAAACTCTGGATTCCTTTAGTCACTGCGTGCATAGCAACTGGAAGTACAATACTGGTTTCCTAACACAAAGAGTTTTTGCATTATTTTTGTGGTAATTATTCTTATTATGTGGCATTTATTCTTTCTTGGAAAAAAACAGGAAGCATTGGCTTTCCTGTTAATCCATCCCAATCTCATGGAGAAGACGGCTCAAAGCCTCAGGTATATTTTAACTCTACTTACTCTAGGGAGAAGGATATAAATAATAGATTTTCCTTTTTTTTTTTTTTTTTTTTCTTCTTTCTGTGTTGAACCACAGAATGTTCTGAAGGGACTCCCTAACAAGAGGAATAAGACACAGAACCTCAGTAGCCCTGAGATTTTCTTGATTTTTTTCTTCTTTAATAAGTTCACCTGGTTTTCGTGACAAATTATACACATAGGATTTAGTCTTGAATGTCTCCCTCTGAGGACTTCATAAATTCATTGAGAGTTTTATGTACAATCTTGTTCAGAAATTGGACAAGTGACTGTCATCCACTCTTCCATCAGAAATGAAAAAAATGGTAAAAAAATTTGTTCTGTACTAAACAAACAGCATTTTGCAGGTGTGGATCTGGAATGACGCTGGCTTTGCATCTACAATGAACTATAATCTCAAAATCTAATTATGAAATGGAAACATTTTCTCAACTCCAGAAAACTAGACACAGCTCCTTGTGGAGGTTCTGTGTTAGGAGACAGGGTAATTCTTGGGCTCTGACAGCCCCATTCCCTGAGCTAGACGAGCACATGGGTTCTGCTGCAACCCCAACCATGCCCATCCAATAAAAATGAGGATGGGCACAGAGCCAAGAATCCAGTTTACATCCAGCACCAGGAATCTCTCATATGTCATTGTAGAATAGTACAATCTGGCTCCTACAATTTCATATCAGTTGCTTCCAACACCTCTACAAGAGAAAGACAAGTTTCACTATGACTTGGACAGCTTCTCCTGGAAGATCTTTAGACAACCATAACTGAGGAAAGAACTAACTCAAAGTAGGCCGCTTGGTATTATATAAAATAGTTTAAGATTTTCAATTTTAATATAGTAGAAATAAAAGGAGATTTATTGGGCATTTTTTCAGCAAAATAGTTTTTTAATAAGAAAAAAATCAATTTTTAGAAACGGAAATGTTTTGGAGCTGACAAATTTAGAAAGAATATAAGAAAAGTTCTTGCTTGTTTTTCCACTTCCTTTCCCTTTTCTGTGGAGCTGCTGTGAAGACCAGTACTCACAGTCTGCCATGAGCGCTACATTTATTCTACAAGACTCCTAGCATTGCAATGTAAAAGATAGATCTCCAAATAAAGCTGCTGGCAGCTTTGAAGACCAGCTGCCCTCTCAAGATACCATATATGCTTCTAACCACTGGACTAAACTAAAAAACTCCGGCACGCAGGATGGAGTAGCTAAGATCCATAACCATTAAGAGCATACAGAGCAGCAGTCCTGGCATTTAGATTTTTCATAGTATCTTACTAGCACAACTCCCATCTCCTCTGAAGTGCAGCAGATGTACACTATACTGTATGTCTACAGTATTTGAAATCTCTACCTGTGACCTATAAATCTGGACTGTTTATCCACATTGCTTTGTTTAACATGAGTCAATCCATGTTTATTCGCAGCCAGGTTGCACCTGCTCATCTTTTAAAAGTAAAGTCTCTAATGTAAAAAGAACATAAGCCAGCCTGTGGAAGACTGAAGTAAAGGCTCCCTGCAACATCTAGATTTCTTGATTTGGGCATGGGTGGAAGGGGACGAGCAATACATTAGACAAAAATTTATAGGAGATTCCAGGGTCACAGTAGAAGTTTGCTCACTCTGAGGGACAGTTTTGGAGGCTGATGATTGGAAATTAATCTGCACTGAACACATGGGTCAAGTTAGTTGCAGAGTGGACCAGCAAGTCAATTCACCTAGATGACCAGCAAGAACTTCTGATGCATTACAAGTTTGCAAATACCATCCCTTAGGAGTGGAGAAAGATCTAGAATAATACTGATAAACAGCTGAACTTAGTGTTTTAAGTAGCGCCAAAGAACTTGCTTCACTGACCCTCATCTGCTGAACCTTTGCCAGAGAGGGAGGACAAAAATGGAATGCCTTGAACTTTGCCAATGAATGGGTTCAATGACTTATTTCTCTGTAACTGTAAACCTGTTTCTTGAATTTGCAAAAATGATTTTGGCTGGTTATAGACACATTGAAACTCATGTAGGAGATGGGAGGGGACCGAAAGAGAAATTGAGAGAAAGCATGTAGGAAAGGAGATCAAGCTGGGTTTTATTAGTTCCTCACTCTCTCCTTTGCATTGTTCCTACTACTAATATGACCCCATGAAGAGGTAATTTTACTCACTGAGTCAGCAGAGAACCCGCCCAACAAAATATCCAACTTTCTGCTGGCTTAGTGAGCAGAACTGGTTACTGAAATGTCAGAAGATCACTAGAACTTGCTCAAGGGAGGCAGGGAAATTAGAGGACTTACAGAGAGAGGACAGGGAAATGGAATACCCTTTTGGCATCACCAGTGTATTAGAACAACTCAGTCTGTCTCATTTAATTGCAATCTTACAGCAACACTGTGGTAACATTGCAAATAAACCTTGCAGCCTTTAATAATAATTGCAGTAGCTGGGACAGTAGCTTCCTGGGAGACAGGAAGGCATTTGAAAATAGCAAACAAAGATTGAAGATTTCAGAGCAGCAACACTAAACAAAAAAAAAAAAAAAAAAAAAAAAAAAAAAAAAAAAAAAAAAAACAAAAAAAAAAAAAAAAAAAACCACAACAACAACAACAAAAAAGAAACCCCAAACAGTTGTGGCTTTCAGTGGGAAGGTTCAGGTGAACAGATGAGAAAAGAGCCATATGCAGCTGTCCTGTTTCAGGGACTCACTCAATGCACAAGTCATCTCCTCTCAACTTCTTTCTACCATTGGTCACCAAGTAGCTAAGTGTTCTTCTGTGGTATGATTACTGTCACTACAGCTAGCTAGAAAAGTGTGTGCCATCTTGTATTGCTTCAAGAATGTCTCCCATCAAATCCCTAAAGAACTCAAGAGAAAACAAAATAGTGTGGAAAAGAGAGGAGACTATGCAGAAAAAGTTGTAGTGGGAGCATCCTGGGGTTCCCGCATAAGGAGTGTGTAGCTCCACCATGCTCCCTGCCTAGGGCAGGCTGCACACCTTTGTGCAGGTACACGAGTTCCAATTTAATATAATCTTCCAGTTACTTGTTACTCTCTGGTGACATCTCGTGGATCAGAGTAAGGTAACCTTGCCTAATCTCACAGGGAGATGTAGGTATGAAATTAGGTTTATTAAAATACAAAAGTTAGCAAGCAACTAAGTTTGTAAAAAGCACTTTGCCTCAAGCTGAAAGCATATGAGACTTGATTCAGCAGAAATACTAAAGCTGAGCTAATGCAATTTATAGCCAAACTGACATTTGGTTGAAGAAAATTATCAATACATACTACAACAGTCCATACCATTAATTAGGCACAAGAAAACCCACAGGAATTACCAATTCTCTCACCCACACACACACACACAAAAAAAAAAACAGGGAATACAAGTCATTTCAAATCCATGCCACATACAGTATGTTTCATGATATTTCATTAACTTCAACAAAAAATATGAAATAGTAGCTAATTACCTATTAAAACTGCCATGGTAATGAGAGATACTTGAACAACAAAACTGTATAGAGCAGTAGATTACCACACCTTCATCCCTTGGGATTACTTGAGAAAAATGAATTGTCCCACTTCATACCACAGACTGATTCCTAAGAGGGTTTTGCTTTGTATGGCTTTGGAAAACAAGACAAATTTTAGAGGTAAGTATCAGAAGGAAAACTACAGACATAGGTCATTAGGACTTGGCACATATTAGAGAAAATAACAGAAACAGAAGAAAAGTAGTTTGTTTCAAATTTGCAGGTTATTTTGATGCTTAATATTGTTGACAAAGTTACTGCTTGAACTGTTGAATTCTAGTTGCCATTGCCAGGTTAACATCAGAAATAAACTATGTGGCAGAAAGGGAGAGCAGGAATCTGACCAAAGGGGAGGAAACCGTCCTCTCTGTGACACAGAGCGCAAGAGCAAGAAAAAGAAACATGGCCAAGCAGTTGCTGCTTGAACCTCACTGAGAAAAACACTAAGTTGTTTGCTATGCTCAGTCGGAAGGGTGAAAAGCCTGGAGTTGGCTTCAAGGTTGTCTAAGTAACCAGTGGCTCTCCTAGCCTTGGTCAAAAAAGCAAGACAGAGAGAGAAACTGCAAGTTGCGTCTAGAATGCTAATAAATATATTTATATTATTAAAAAAAGATCAAAGTACACTCTAAATTTCCAGCTAGTTGCTGTTTATCCATTCTGCCTATTTGCCATGCAGCCAGGACTGGCACAGGAGGAAGGCAGGAACACGCTCCCCAGGCTGAGCTCTGAACCACGGCTGCATCTCACCTCATCTTGAATGGATGTCCTAACTCTCTCTCGGCATGGGTCGTGATTAGGCTTGGCTGCCTTTGCCAGGGATGACTGCAAAGTCAAAGCAGGGAATCCAGGTGGTCTGCACGCAACGCAGTGTGTGCTCTGCCTCGGAGAGGGGTGTCAGGCTTGGGATGAAACGTGTCTACCTCCTGGCACTGGCAGTCCAGACCTGTCTCTTCTCCAGCACTGCTGGGCACAACTTCTGGCACTGCAAGCAGGCATGGAACGCACCACCATGGATCTCTGACCAGCACTTGGTGCCACAGGTTTCACTCAGAAGCCCTCAAACCAGGCGGCGAGCGCCACCCAAGCAGACCATCCCTCTGGGAGCACAGCCGGCTATGGGGCGCAGAGGCGCCGGCTCTGCCAGCCACACAGCGCTGCCGGTGCCAGGGCCTGAGCGAGCGCGGCGCTCGGCTCTGCCCCTGAGGAGCCGCGGGAGAAGCGGTTTGGCCCGCGGGGAGCGAGGCGCCGTGAGGGGGCGCGGCCGGCGGCTGCCTCAGCGCGAGGCGCGGCCGTTGGTTCTTCCCG
>JAWLRI010001073.1:2275345-2321541 GCA_034781795.1 Crypturellus tataupa
GGCGCGATCGCCGGGCGCGGAGGCTGCTCCGCGGGCTCAGCGGGTGTCCGGAGGGCAGCGCCTGGGTCGTCCTGCCGTCTGCCCCCATCCAAGAGCTGACCTTGGGGCTCGGGGAGGCTACGGCAAACCCGAGCTGTCTGCATAGTTTGCACAAGTCTGCGTTTTCTGGTCGAGCGCAAGACATGAGAGTTGAGCCCAGGTGCTTAGTTATTCGGTAAGGCTGATGAAGCCCTAGCACTAAAATAACAGTCGTACACAGTGTTGTTCCCAGTGGTGTTTGGATCGGGAACAAAGTCAGGCAGAAGAATCTTCTTTGTGTAACTTGGCAGCGACTTAGAGTCCTTAGGGTGGCTGTGGTCTGTATAAATTTCAGTTCAGCGACAAAAAGTGAACGCAGAGGTGAGCCTTTCATAAAACAAATGGGCTGCTGTGTTTTAGTGTAAAAACGCATGCTGTTCCATGCTGAATAGAGACCTCATTTTGTATCTAGTCTTTCAGATGTCTATATATATATTTGTATGTATACGAATGCCTGACTGTATGGGAAGTCAAAGACTGTTTATCTGCCCAGAGTCAAATACACACATTTACATGAACATAAGTGTATCCTCTCAGCTTAGGTAGTTGAACTCATTCTTCTACTGTATGCAATGGAAGTATTTTATGTGCTTCACACTTCAGGAGTTCAGATGCCAATTTTTCTCCTTTCTTGTTCAGTTTTTACCTCACTGAAAATAAGCTCTGTGGAACAGACTTTCATAACTTTCATAACTTTCAATACCGATAAATTGGTATTTATCAATATGCACGCATGGGGAAAAACTAATGTGCACAAGAGAAAATTCATTTTTCTCCTTTCTTCTCAACAGTTGAATAATGGAGTACTGTCCTTACATTTTGTAGTAAAGCCTTCAGCTCTGGGAAGGGGTTTTTAAAATGAATAGCTTGCTGAAAATGAGCTTTGATAACGAAAGTTTACTTGAAGTAAAATGGGTGTTGAATAACAGATAACATTATGAAAAAGTTTTATCTTACGATAATTCAATAAAACTTGCATTGAAAATTCATTATAAATCGTTTAAATTGATAATTCACAAGGAAATTGCCCATGATCTGGAAGGTATTTAGTGTGGATTTCTCAGGAAACAAAAGCGTATACCAATACATCAGGTGCCTGCTCGTCTTTGCTAACAACACTTGAATTTTTTACCTAGTTCAATTTAAAGGAATAAAAATGTCAAGGATGATGATGTACCTTTGGACTTGGCATAAATTACCAACAGGTAAAGAAGGGAGACTGGCATTACAGAGCTTCAGTAAGTGAAAGACACGAGTTTCCCTAACAGCAGTTAAGCATGAAAGCTCCCGAGGCAAAAGTTGATGCACATGATGATAGTACAATTCACTGAACAATATGTGGGGTTTTTTTTTTTCTTTTTTTTTTCTTTTTTTTTTTTTTTTTAATAATACCTCCTTTTTTTTCCTGCCTTTAAGAGTTGAAAGAATCTGTTGAAGAAATACTGCCATCCTTGAAGGAACAAAATGTCAAAGTTTATTACTTAAGCAGTACATCTGTTACTGAAGGGGTTGAAAGCTTTCTGGATAAAGTAGATGCTGCCTCAGATGAGCCTACTCCGCTGTCTTGGAGATCAGATGTAACCTCTAAAACTCCTGCCATGTACATTTATACCTCTGGTACTACAGGTAATATAGATTCATAAAATATACATGCAAGGCCACACATGCTTTCTTACACTGATTTTGTGTAAGTATAGAATCTGTTATTTCATGTAATTCCCTCTGAGGTGACTCTAAATTTGATACTGATATATAACCTCCCTCTCACTCCCCCCAAAAAGAAAAAAAATAGCTTACAATAGCTACACTAAATGCATACTTCTCCAAACTCTGGAACTATTATTTGCTTAGTGAGAGAATAAGACAGCAAACCCTTTCTTAAGCCCCTGTGAAACTGTTTTGGTTTGGTTTGGTTTTACTAGGTTTACTGTTCATCTTTTTGGTTGGCTTTAAATAGGTCTTCCGAAGGCTGCGGTGATAAACCATGAACGCATACTGCTAGCCTGTGGCTTGTTCGATGCTGGCAAGGTCACCTCGGAAGATATCGTGTACACTGCGCTACCACTCTATCACAGCTCTGCCCTCCTCATTGGAGTCAACGGGTGCATCATGAAAGGTACAATACACTCGACTGGTACAAGGCGGTATTGTGTGGGAATCACGCACAGGTGTGATCGTGCAGATCGAGTTGCTCCTCAGCTACCAGTCTTGAGGTGCAGTAGTTGGTTATACGTGTCTCAATAATCTGGGGCCCCATAAGCCCGAAGACTTTCTCGTTTCTTATTACTCTTCGTTTTTCATGACTTGCACAGATCTTTGTCTTATACAAAAGCACCTGGACAAACAGGATATGACCTGTTACATGACAGCTCTTTGCATAGCCTTTGGATTAAGCTGTACAGAATGCCATATGTTTCATCTACTATAATAGCTTTTAACTTCTGGATGAATAGAAATGGAGGATTAAATAATTATTCAGTGTGGATGGTATTTCAATATGTCATGAGAAAAATACTGCTAAAACCTATAAAACAATAATTCTACAAGTTCTCTATAATGTTGCATCAAGAAATTTTATATAATATTATAATATTGTAACTTTTTTGTTTGTTTGTTTGTTTTACTTCTTTCTACACAGGTGCAACTATTGTTTTGCGAGCTAAATTTTCAGCAAACCAGTTCTGGGATGACTGCAGGAAATACAACGTAACAGTGATACAATATATTGGGGAAGTGCTTCGGTATTTATGTAGTGTGCCACAGGTAACAGCTACTTTTTTGTGTGTCTGTGTGATTAATTATAATTAGACTTCTACAAATACTGCTCATGTTCAAAAAAATCAAGCTGTAAGGAAGAGATAATGCAAATTAACATCTACAAATGATCCATACCTGAGCATATATTGGGTACACTGAGTTTACTGTGCACTACATGGCCCAAAAGCAAGGAATACTTAGAGTAAAACATACTTTTTCGTTTTGAAAAAGTGTTTCTCTAAGTTTAGCAAAAAACATTACTTTATTGGAAAACAATGTTTGATGAATATAAGCTAGATATGCGAATCACTTTCCCATTTTGCTTTGTTAATCAAATTTTAATACACGGTTGCTGCAAAAGGCTTCTCACTGTTTTTCCACTAGATGTATGCAATGTTCTTTCTGGGAAAGTTTCTGGGAAAGCTTTTGGAAAGTCAAAGTATTAAAATGGCAAGTACATGGACTGTGACAATAGTATTGCTGAAAAAATTTAAGTTTAATTTTATGTGTTAAGTTTTATGTTTCAATAGTTCTTTCTGCATGAGAGTTTTTTTTTAAGAATATTAAAGATATTACTCAAAATAGGATCTTGCTGACTTTTGGACATGAGCTTGAACAAGTTCCTTGAACTTATTCCTTTTACAAATTCAAGGAACCAGTTCCAGATATAACCTATTTCAAAGCTTTGAGTTTGAAAGAGTTTTACATATTATTCATAAAATACATCCAATTAATTAAAATAACGTAGTAAGCAGCGTTCTTACTGTTTGTAAAGAAAACAGACTGTTGATGGAGGGGATCTCAGGTAGCACTAAAGAGCTGTACTTTAATGAGATTTACAATCTCATGGCTCACTAACATGATTTTTTTTCCAAGGAAAAAGGAACTGGTTGATTGAATTAACCAGTCCTTTGGACAATGGAACAATCATAATTAATCCTTTAATTGACATTCTGTTAAGGTGGATGGAAAAAAAAAACACATACCTTATGTGATCACTCTTGCTGGAAAGCAAAAATTAGCGAGGGACTCCCTAGGAACAAAAAGAGCTGTGTCATTTCACATTTAGACTTGTTTGTTTGTTTGTTTTTTTAAGTAGGAATCTTAGCTCAAGACAATAATGATCTCCCCATGAAGGTGAAAACTTTAATGTGATTATTGTGATTGTTTAAGGATAGCTACTTCTAAAGGTACACTTAATATACTGTCACCATAGTACATCTATTCATAAATACTTTCCTGCTAAGATCCTTCTAGTCATATTAGTTAATTCTTGATATCAAAAACATTTTTGCTGTCAGAAAATTACTTTCATGGAGAGAGACCTTGTGAATAGCAATCAGAATTTAGTAAGAATGAAGATAATATCCATCACTTTTCCTAGGACCATTTGATACCCGTAAGTGAGAAAAGAGAAGCAGGTTTGCAGTTTCTTTTTGCTTTATGAATGTGTGCAAAATGTCAGATATCTGAGTTCTTTTCTGTTGCTGGTTACAGAGATGAGAAATAATTTCACTGAAATCAGTACAGATTTTCAGGAAATGGGTGTATGAGCAAGATTTTGCTATTCTTCCAACTGGTAAATTTGGTTGTTCCATTTGCAGTTTAGTTCTGCTGTAACACAGCGATGGCAGATTTCTCAGTATCCCAGAAAGGAAGATATATTAATATATTTCTTTAGATTAAAATAAAACTTGTTTGTCTTCTAGCCTCATCATCTAAAAGCTTGTATTTTTAATAGAAATATCTGAAAGACATAGACCTAACAACAGTTCTGCACAAACACACTCCAGTCTCCTGCTGATAGAATAAGGCTATTCCATCAGCAATGTATTCTGAGTTAATAAGTCATTATATATTTAAAACACTCTTATGCCTTAAAGTACTATTAACTTATGTATTACAAGAAACACTTGGAGAATAAGGTAGGAAGTAGACAAAACATCCTTCCTATATTATACTAAAATTCTCTCAACTACTGTTACTTATTAGCACATCAGAAATATTTATAAATTACAAATATACAACACAATTCATTGCTCCCTATTGTTGATGATAAATATCTAAGAGAAGATATAAGCAAGACTCATCATCTACACAAGCTTGTCACTTTAAACAAAAAAGTCTCATATCTATTAAAAAATGAATGAAATGCTGTAAAACATTTTTTAAGAGATTCCATTCTGCAGTGTTCATTAATAATGGTGGAAAGTTCACAAACAAAGATTCCTACCAGTGATTTCCAACCCCTCCCTAATGCCATTTAGATCATACAAATCTTTTGCTAAATTTAGGGTGAGCTATTCTTCGACGCAAGGCTTACAAACAAGCAAACTAACACAGTGCCTGGGTTTCTTTTTACCTTATCATTAATTGTTCCTGTCTTCATCCAAATCGAATCAACTACTAACAACAGTCAGATAGACAGATATTTAGCCCACCTTGTTCAGTAATTTTTTCTCCTTTTATCCATGTCATAACCATGTGCTTAATTGTAATGATGTTTGCACACGTTTTACTTCAGAATATGCTCAATACTTTAGGCTGAACTTTCCTTTGGAGTTTTCCAGATATAGAAGCTTTCAATTCATAGTGAAACACTAATTCATGACTGTTTCTTATTTCCAGAGAAAAGATGATCGGAATCACAGAGTCAGACTCGCCATAGGAAATGGGATAAGGACTGATGTTTGGAGGGAATTTATCCAGAGATTTGGAAATATTAATATCCTAGAGTTTTATGCTTCAACTGAAGGAAACATTTCCTTTGTGAATTACACTGGAAAAATTGGTGCAGTGGGAAGAGTGAACTGTTTGCAGAAGGTAAGATGGATAAAAAAAATTGGCAGTCAGTGCTTATTGGTAAAGTTTACTAAACTGCCAAGGGCCTACACCAGGCATGATAAATGTGGAAGTGCCCAGGGCATAGATGTGTGGTAGGCAAAGGCAAATGTGTCCAGAGAGAACTACAGAGAAATCACAAGTACAGTCTGCAAGTACCCATGCTAGATACCATTGACACCTCTTGCTAGTTCAGGTAGAACATCGACATGCAGCCCATCCAATTGAAGTGTGATATATTTGGCAGCTGTTAAAGAGAAGGCCGAACATGTAGTAAAATTATGAAAATATTTTTCAAAAACTGACTATTCACGTGTGTATAATTTTGCAAATTTTCACTAGAAAGTCTTACACTATGAACTGATTAAATATGACGTAGAGAAAGATGAACCAGTCCGAGATGAGAATGGATACTGCATAAAAGTTCCCAAAGGTAAAAACTTAAATTCTTTAAAGTAAAAACATAAAGGTTTGTACTTGTAAAAGTATTTTATGTTCATATCATTTTTATCTGGAGAGAGACTGAGAATTGCTGTTGACTTAGAAACCACACAACAAATCTTGTACTAGTGCAATACAATAGTGGTAATACAATACAAAAGGTAGAAGCACTGTGGGGAATCAAGCCTGTGATTTTGATTTTCATTATTAGTTTAGTTCTGATTTTCATTATTAGTTTAATTCTAATAATAGACATGCTAACATTTTTACCTTCGAGTACAGATCCTGACTTTCATCTGGAGTTATTTCTCCTCACACTTTATAGTCAACAAGAAACATTTGCAAAAGAGAACGCAATTTCTTTTGTCACTGAAACTCTTCATTACTTCTAATATAAAAAGCACACATGAAAGTACTTTGCTTAAATTTTACCTTAATATCAGTTTTCATAGCTGGAGGCGGTTATTTATTGGCACAGGTGTACCTGACTTTAAACCAAACACTTTATCATAGAATCATAGAATCATAGAATGCCTAAGGTTGGAAGGGACCTCTAGAGGTCATCTAGTCCAACCCCCCTGCACATGCAGGGCCATCTAGGGCACATGGCACAGGACCGCATCCATTACTTCCATTACTTGTGATCTTGTTGGATTCTGTTGCACGTTCAGTCATTTATGTGAGGGAGGATCTGAGTGAGCATCCCAAGCTAGATTCCATTATACAGTCTCTGTATAATGGAACTAGGGCAGAGTTAATCAACTATGTTAAATTCTCATTGCTGAGGAACATATCAGTTATGTTAGCAGAGGGTCTGCCCCACAGACAACCCTTCCTACACTAAGTCTTGAATTTAAGTGAGGAGGGATGCCCACATGTACATTCCTCTATGTTAGGGTTTACAGATGTATTAGTAACATTTTAGTTGTGTAAACCGGAGAGCTGGGAAGGAGCGAAAAGTGCCTTCAGTGTAAGAGAGAAAATTAAAAAAAAAAATAAACAAAAAAACATAAAATCCCAGGTGACAGACTATTTTGATGCAGTTGAGTTTCAGTTTATATAAACATGTAGGTGTCCTTTCTCCCTTCATATATTACTCCAGATATAGCAAATGGAAGAGTAAAGAACATATTAAACAGCCTTTGGGGCAATTTTGCATTCGAAGTAAGCAAGCTGAAATCCAGTTGGTTTCTAAATACAACTCATTCTTTTCATTCAGAGGTCAGTAAGTTCCACACTAACTGAAATACATGGAAATAGCCTGTATGGAGAGTGATCTTCTGAAGACATCATTAGTGCCATGTATAGGTTTCCTGTTCCTATTGATTTCCTATATTCCCATTTAGGTAACTGCGTAGGGAATGCTGAGCAACTGGTTTCCACTTAACTGGTATCAGACAAGATGGCAAAGAGTCTCTTCTGTGTTAATACAGAGACAGGAGATAGTTTGTATTGTCTACAGATATTCCTACTGAGAGCTAATGAATCTGAGAGGACAAGGTGAAACTCTTAATCTGTACCTCTAAAGCTAATTTATAATGAAGGTGATTATAGAAAGAAAAAAAAAAAAAGGAATTCTGTAACGTTTACAGGCCTCAATAACATAATGAAAAATGGTTAATTTGGGCAATTTACACTGTGCTTTTTAAATGAATAGCAAATATTTTTCCTCTTCACAGGTAATCCAGGACTTCTGGTCTGCAAAATCACTGAATATGCACCATTTAGTGGCTATGCAGGAGCAAAACACCAAACAGAGAAGAAGCAATTAAGAGATGTCTTTAAAAAAGGAGATTTATATTTCAATAGTGGTGACCTTTTAGTGATTGACAATGATAACTTCATTTATTTCCATGATAGAATTGGAGACACATTCCGGGTAGTGTATTTATTTAAATGCGTGTCAATATTTATTCTGATTTCATGTTCAAGCCTTTAATATCTCATCATAGTCTCTGAATTCATTCAGAAAAAAAGAGGACTCTATACCTGCTCTATCAATACTATTGTATTTTAATCATTTGTGTTTACAACAAAGGCAGTTTAGGATGGTAAGTAAATAGTATTTTGAATAGTTTTCATCACAATCCATTCACACTCGCAAGCCAGTGTGGTTTGACGGTCACTACATTTTTAAAATCAGAGTTTATAGAGCTTAGGATAAAAATTAAGGTAAGTAGTATTTTGTTTTTGTAGTCAGTTTAAAGAGGTATTAAGCATGAATAAGCAGTGTGTGTTAGATCCTACTGAGATTTGAATATTATGGAACATGCTGTTAAAATTTCATCCTGTTTTTCTCTCCTTTTAATAATAGGTCCCTTGTCCTGATAGAAAAGTGCTTTCTGACTTCAGGCTCAGTGCTCAGCCCGTTAAAAGAAGTCAGACATTAAAACACTAGAGATCACTGTGAGTAATATATTTGGAAATTATGACCTCTATCAACTGCTTATATTCCAGGTGGAAAGGGGAAAATGTTTCTACAACTGAAGTTGCAGACATTTTAGGATTGATCGACTATGTTCAAGAAGTTATTGTATATGGAGTATCTGTTCCAGGTATAAATGAAATATTTGAAGTATGCTAACATCTTTTTTTATATGTCAACAAAATTTTGTTTCACTGAGAACTGCAGAGTCCTCCTTTACCTTCTCTATTTTTCCTAACTTATACTTGATGCATTCTATGTTTTCAATGCATGAAACATTAGTTAGCTGAGAAAACATAGTCAAAGCTTATATTAATACAATATAGAGTAAGAATATTAGCAGGAAAAGGGAAGATTTGAGACCAAGTATCTTTGATACAAATGGTGTTGCATGTTTTACAGCACATAGCTCTGCAATGACTCTAGAATGAGACAAACAAAATAGATAAGAAAGGAATTTCTAAAAGAACAAAAAAGTCCCTTGATATTTGAAACCGATTCCCCTGTTCTGCACCTTTCTTTAATGATCTGAAGCGATGCATAAAGTTCCAAAACACTGTCCTTGTTCTACTCCTTAGAAATTAGAAAATCCTAGAATTTTAGTACTTCTTTAAGACATTGTAACAGTTTTTTGTTTTGCTTTGTTTTAAAATGAGAGGCATTGCTTCTTAATCCAGATTCCCAGTGAGAGAGCGGAGAGATCACACACAGCTTTATTCCACTTGCTTGTTTAGAGGTACCTTCCTGTCCATTTGACTCACCCAAATCCTGCAGGACGCACATCTAGCTCCTTACAGTCAATGTGTTGTGGTAGACAGTTAAAATGAAATTCATTCTTTTAGCGTAATGCAGGGATCTGAAATCATGCAAATGAGATTCAATTTGAAATGAAATCCTGATTATTTCTGAACTTATGCTGGACTTGTAGTTTAGACCTATTGACATAAGATATGTCATATGCCCTTTGGAGAAGTTTAAGAAGGAATCTAAGAAGAAAGGTCCTATAAAAGTTAAACAGGCATCATTTTTTTTTTGCATAAAGCTTTCCAGACTAGAGTATATCATAACATAGGTCACACTACTGGCAAATTATGATTTTGTAATTGAAAGACTGTGTTAGTGATTCCACTGTTCCTACATCCAACACCTCCTTGAACCATTTGTTCAAAATATGAGCATTTCTGTTAATGTTCTCATCCATGAGATGTCTTTACTAAAAGTGAAAAAAAAAAAGAAAGAAATTCCTGGTGTTTCTGAGGCTAGAATGATGAGAATGTATATGAACCAAGGTGATCTATCAGAATAATGGATTTAATTCAAAGAAACAAACCAAAAATCCTTTTAGTAATCATTTATGCCTCCACTATCCATTGAAGTAAAACCAAAGCCTCTCTCTAAATCATGGGTGTTTTCAACTGCTTTGTGCTAGTGATAAACACACTGTTGCCCAGAAAATATTTTAAAAGCAAGGTAACTACTTAAGTGGCCTAGAGCTCTGTATATATTTCTCAAATTACACTGTAGGAAAGGAAGAAAATACACCTTTATTCCCAGTGTTCTTATAAAACGGTGTAGAAGAGGTGCTAAAACCCAAAGGTGAGAACTCTAATTTGGCACTCTAGATTCTGAATAAACAAATATGAATGCCAGGTGGCCTAACTACAACATCCGACAGGTAAAAGAAACCAAAGATAACTCAAAAGGAACTGTGGAATCGTTCATCTTAAACTTGAATATTCTTTTCTTCAAGCTTTAGGTGTCCCTTCCTTTTTTTCAATTGCTACTTTATGCACTTTTTTGAAAGCACTAATATCATTCTAATGTGAAAATTTTGCATACTATCTATTTCGCTATAATTAGTTTAAATGGTACTTGTCCTTCCAGAAACATTCCAGAAAAAACATAACAAGTAAGCATATATCCATGAATAAATAATATACTCTGATCTGATCTAATCTTCTTGAAGTATTTGTAATCCTAGACAACAGAAATAACACCAACAGATTAGTGTTTATATTGTGCCCCAGCCTCCAAAAGAGGAGGGCAAAGCTGCCTTAGTATGTGGCCAAACAAGTTTTTTTTTGAGGAGAGGGAACAGGGGAAAGGGGAGGAGGCTTCCGTTTCTAAGCATTGCGATCTGACATTCTGCTTGCATTGAAACATGGAAATAGGGATGATTTTCAGAATGCCTGTCCATCCATCATTCTGATGCTAGACTTTTTGGCATCTATAATGCTGAAGCCTTAAGAAAATCCAGTCACTAAGATGTTGAATTGTAAGTTTGTTTTCAAAAATTACTCAGAAGGAAGGACAGTTTTTTGGAAAAAAAAAAAGATTAGTCATGAACCATGATTATTTACTGTCATTATTCCTTCAGGTTATGAAGGCAGAATAGGAATGGCATGTATTCGACTGAAGGAAAACTGTGAATTTAATGGTGAAAATACTTACAGACATGTTCATGCTCATCTTCCAAACTACGCAAGACCTCATTTTATAAGGATTAAGGTAAAAGAGTGGTCTTAAATAGCTCTGTGCCTCTGCCCATATTCTTTTTTCTCTCATTTCTGTGAGGACTATGCACTCCCTAATTATGCAAGCAATTTTCTAAGGGCTTCTTTTAGTTCTCACTTGCTTTTGTCATTTACCAATACGAAAGCAGAACTGGACCTGGATATTTTAGTTCATGCTGGAAAAACAAAGCTGGATACAGGACATTTTAACATATAAAAACAGGAAGACGTTTTAATGGAAAAAAATCATAGTTCCTGTTGCATTCCTTCAGCACACCAACAGAGTTATGTTTGCATTTTACCACATTTGCAAACTGTTCTGTTCAAAATAAAGATCAGCTCAGAAGTATCAGCTTGCAAAAGAACAGCCTTTTGTAAACTGAATTGTGACTAAAATTTAAGTTGAGTTAAGAAAACATGAGAAGTTCATTCTAGCAGTGCTTCTCAGGCTATTTATTTAAAATAAACACACCTCCTTTTACCTCCTTTCACTGAGATGATTCATGAGGAGTAGTAATATAGAGATAGTAGCATCCCTAATTCCTTAATTGATTTCTAAACTTTGGAATTAATACACAAACAAAGCAGCTGACAAGCTGAAAACAAGCAATTTGTCTTGCCATCTCAGGTAAAGTACACTGAGACTTGCCCAATCTCCAATTATCTTTTTTTGTCTGTTCTATGAGAGAAAATTCTTCTTTCTTTTGATCTAAAAACAAGGTACAATAACAGCACTTACTGTCATCAAAGTTCTTCCCATGCGGTCTGTTTCCCTTATGCCAAGTACTTTTTCTTAGACCATCAGTTTCTTGCAAAGCACTTTCTCAACATGTACTTTGAGTAAAGTCTCCAGTGTTTCCATGCCTCATTTAAAGAGGGTAGTGAGGAAAGCCTTTCAGTAACCCACTACTGTGGACCAGAGTTTCTTACATTCAGATTACTTACTGACCCACACACTCAATAGTTGCATTACTGCCATGAATGCAGATAGTAGCTTTATTAGTAAGGCTTTGACTTCTGCACTGTATGGATTTATACATAATGCTCATCTCAGAGACTGAAAACATATATATTATACCTATTCTAATTACCTGTAACTTCATAGAGATACTTCCTAGAGTAAAGTTCAAGGCTATTCTTTTCTAGTTCTCTTTAAATGTGGAATATTTAATTTAATATGCTGCCATTGATAAGTAGAGACATAACTTTGTTTTGCAGAGTGCCATAGAACTCACAGCAACTTTCAAGTACCGTAAAGTACAACTAATGGAGGAAGGTTTCAACCCAGCAGTCATCAAAGATTGCCTGTATGTCCTGGATGAAAAAGAAAATACATATGTACAAATGACCCAGGGCATTTATAATTCAATAAAAACCCATCACTTCAGATTGTAAACAAGTCCAAAAAAATCTATGTTTTATAGTCAGATTTTAAAGCATTTGTTACTCTAACAGTACTAGGAAATCTTATTTTTTAATAGTAGTAAATATATGCATCTGAAATAATGTGTGCATATGTGATCATTTTAATAAAATAGAACTGCTCTGACCCCTGTTATATGGGGTACTCTCCTCTCTTTCATACTTGTATTTCTTACCTACCATCTTACTGTTCCCTTCCTCTTTGAGTTTTATCTTTTCTATGCTGCCTGCTGTGACGAGGAGTGTTTCAATTACCCAGTGCATTGTCACTGTCACCTTCCAAGTCCCCTCTCTTCTCAGGACTAATCATGATTATTGAAGCATCTGTGACAGTTGTTCTGTCATAAGTGATTGTCACACATTCATACTACACAAAGCCTAGAAGCAGCTTTCCAGTTTCCTCTTCTTGAATTAGGTGATCAAGTAGGCTGTACTAGGATAATTCAAGGTTAGTCAGATGGATACACATAGACATACAATTTTCGGCCAATCCCTTCCTTTTTTAACACATTAGTGTATTAAATTTATAGGAAGTCTTATAGCTGGAACTTGCCTTACCCTCCATAATCGTAAGTCCCAAGTAATTAATGTTCAAGCTTTCTCATAAACAGTTTTAAACGCATGCAGATTCTCATTCGTATTCACAGAATTTCTGCTTATCTGCTTATGTGAGGAGAAGGCCACAATAGCATTAACTATCCTGGATAACTAGAAAAGCACAGGCTCTTTCTCACAGTGCAAGGATTGTTAAAACTATGAATATGCATTTTGGGCACCTTAGCATATGAAAGTGAATACTATATATGATGTTTTTAGGTAAGGATATTTATATTCATGTTAGAAGGTGAGCCACAATAACTACATTAGTAAAAATGTTACACCCTCAGTCAAAACTGACTGTTAATGAAGCTTACAGTTATCTCAGATTAACTCATCCAGGAAAGTCTAGGTCAGATGTTCACATTAACGTTTATCCTTTGCAGCAGAGGTACCTTCTCATTTTAATTTTCATACACCAAGTAATATATATGCAAAATAAGAACAATTTGTAATAGCTTATAGCTGTTTTCTTTTAGGTGTAAATAGGGTAGTGGCAGGCAAGATGCTTCATAATTAAACATGCTTTAAGTGTTTATATAATTAAAAAATGCAAATTATAATACAGCATAGAATAAAATAAATATATACTTACGAGGAAGAGCTGGCAGGCCATACATAATTGCTGCTTGTAGCACATGCCTTAGGAAACCCCACTGTAGGTTTAGCTGATGTTGTGTACAGTGTGGAAATAGATAATTGACCTAATTGACCAGACTCATTGTTTATATAACTTAAGAATGGAAATACTAGCCCAACAACTTGCCTTAACAGGGCTTATTATAGCTGTCTGGCCATTACTATGAAGAAGACAGCAGGCATCCAACAATGCTTCCCCAGAGTAGTTTCCCAGCAATATCTGTGTGCCCTGACTCAACAGTCGACTCTGAATTTAAGCTGCCCTCAGTGTTTTTTTTCTCTAATCAATATTTTGAATTATATTTGAAAAATATGTAAATTATTGCCCTCTTCTAGCAATGATTTTGTTTGCAGCATGGAAACCCAGCCCCATTTGTCTGTTCTGCTTCCTGCTAATGTTCCTAGATCTGGTATGAGACAGGATGAAATCATTCCTGTTCTCTTCCCCCATGCACTTGTGATTTAGAGGCCTTAGGTAAAGCTGACAAAAGCCATAGGTGCTCAGCAATGGCCACTCTTCCTGGTACAGAGTTACACAGAGACTCCCACGTGCTGTTACTGATTAACACAGGCAGGAGGGCAGGGGTGCTGTGGTTTTAAATTCACAGAAAATTTAACACTGCCCTTGCACGGCAAAGCCTCTTAGAAAGGTTACATCTTCCCTTTTGCACAGTTTACAATGATGTTGGCACTGAACATACCCACAGGTCCCTATAGCAGTCTTTAGGAAGCCTAGGTCAAGGTATCAAAAAAATCAGTGGTACAAAGTGAGCTAAACTGTTTACACCCTATTAAGACCAGCATTTTATTAAAATCATTCTAGCCTACCAGTTGTGAATGTTCCCTTAGTGTATTGCAAGAATAATAAAGCAAAATTTTTGCATTTTCTGTTCTGCAATCTACAAACCAGCTTCATATTACATGCTTACAAGATTTATTTGACGTTTTAATCTATAAATACACAAGGTTTTGCATCAGTAGAAGCACAGGAATTTTCTTAGTAGCTGCTGCCACTGTTTACACATTGCATATGAATAAGCAAACTTTGGTTCTTTTCTACCTGGGGAGGACTTAGGGACCAAACTCTTTAACTTGTTAAACAATGGCTTGCAGAGGACAGCAAGGCAGATGAAGGCCACACTGAATACTACACTCTGGGAAGCTTGGAACACTGTAAAACTTGATCAGTTTTTTGAAGGCACTTTTTTTGAGCATCATCACCTCTTCAGGCAGCCTAGAAAGGATTTTGGCATTTGTATGAGACTCTTTCTTGTCAGTGGCTCCTGCCTTGGGGTTGCATTGCTCAGGAGCATCAGTCATTGGCACACTGTTACAGCTAAGGGAGCGTGCTGTCTTTTTCTTGCCTTGAACAGATAAATAGCTGAATAAGAAGGAGCTTAACTTATGCTTGGTAACCTCTTGGGCATCTTCTGGAAAACAGTCATCTAAAGTATCCCCTTGATCCTCCACTTGTTGGTTAATCACACATGAACTGGGACTCTCTGCTAATTTTTTAGGCTGAACTACTATTTTTCTGGAAGGTGTTTTGTGTTCCCCTACGTCTGGATAACACTGAGAAGCACTAGCAGTGGCATCAGAACTAGGCTTAACTGTCATACTGGGGGCTCTTGCCCCCTCGCTGGCATGGATGCGGTGCAATGCGTAACGGTGGCTAACGATGCGCGCTGCAGTTTGCTGAATGATGTTCCAGTCTCGCAGAATATCTTCTCTGGTTGTGAACTGAGATGTTACCGTAAAACGAATGATGAACTTGTCATGAATGGTTGCTGGAATAAGGAAAAGCCTCCCAGAACTGCTCAGGTCTTTTAGGAGCTCTTCTGTCAGCCAGTTGGGACCCTGTTTTAAATATGTATAAGAAGAAATAATACAATTACAATTGCTATGATATCCAAACATCTTTAAAAGAATTCCAGTATTACAAATTCGAACATGAAGAATCTATTCCCAGTTATTAGTGTCTGTGGAGAGATCGGCTGCGGTCAATTAATTCCGAGAGAAGATGGGAATAGCCCAATCTTTACCTTTAAACGAAACACAACCAGTCCAAGATGTCTCTTGGCAGGAATTTCAAAGAGCGGATCACTTTTAACCAAAGATTCAAAGAATTTGGCTGTTTCAGTACCCTATAATTAAAAATAATAATAATAATAATTTTAAAAAGTAATTATGAAAGAGTTTGTCACAGACCCAATATAAGACATTAAATTAATAAGTTGAAACGCATCATTCCAACATGAATGATAGCAAAACTAAGAATGACAACAACTGAAAATTTTAAAAATTTTCTGTTTGCCAAAGCCTATGGTAGGATTTGTTAAGAGCCTAAACTCTTTCCAGTGGGTTTTGCAGACCCTTACAGACAAACCCTTGACAGCAAACAAGAGCAACTGGACCAATACATGGGAGAAAGTACTGGAACTCCAAGTTGGAATCATCTTAACGATAGTTATTGATCCTTGTACTTATATTCCACTAAGGATTTAAGCCTGTAGATTCTCATAACTATGGGTTCATCCAGTAGCCACCTCTCACATCCAGCCTCTCAAACAGCTGCCACTTTGCCTCAGTGAAAAGCTCTAGTAGAGGCAGAGGGCACTGATTTACTGAGGTGCTTTCCCTTGCTTTCTACTTCCCAGAAGCGTACAGGAAAAGCTTCATGTATGTAATAAAACTTTTCAGATTACTTAAGATTAAAATCAGCAGGCATTTAGTGTATATATGCAAGGTTTGTATGACAGAAGGTTTCTATTATTAATCACTTTTATCACTGAGTTTAAATAAATTCAGCTGCCAATAAAGGCTTAATGTTTATGCTTATATTGTTAATGCACATACATGCCGGACATGATCCTGAAGCTTTTTCACTCCAAAGGAACGAATCACAAACCACAACTTCAAAGAACGAAATCGACGGCTTAGTGGAATTTGCCAGTGCTGGGGGAAAAAAAAAAAAAAAAAGTGTGTATCGGTAAGTGCAAAAACAACAGCAAGGAGTGTCCTCTTACACTACCACACTGTGATACTTCAGACCTGCACTGCCATCAGAAAGCTTGATCAACACAAAAAACTTCACACTAGGGAAAACTAACTGAGCCCAGGAAACAACCAGGAACTGGGCCTGGGTTCAGTCCATAGTTCCTCCAAAGAAGAACTATGTCTACATACTTTCCAAGCATTTGGAAAAACAGAATTTTGGCTATTCCCCTTGGCCTACAGCATAGTTATGTTTAGAATTTTTAGTTAATTACCTATTTATAAATAACAACTCTTGCTCACTTCCAGTCCTGTAATATACATATTTAAGTGCTATGCTGAATGGCTTCCCAAATCAACTATAAACAGTTGGAACAGATGTAGAATTAGAGCCTTCCAGAGCAAATAACACTTGCTGCATGTAAAAGAGCAACACTTCTAATTATCTACAAAATCATTTGCAGGGTCCTATTTAACTGTAAGAGGGACTCACTGGGTTTTTTTTCCTTCACAGAGAGGCACGCACACTCTGACACTCTAATGAGAAGCATTATTGATTTACAGAAATAAAA
This sequence comes from Crypturellus tataupa, assembly GCA_034781795.1. Lineage (NCBI taxonomy): Eukaryota > Metazoa > Chordata > Aves > Tinamiformes > Tinamidae > Crypturellus > Crypturellus tataupa. The sequence goes on from JAWLRI010001073.1 coordinate 2,292,625, forward strand.
CAATTATAGTTTCAGGATTTGAGATCACAGTTGAAACAACTAGTAATTGAATATTATCTTGCTTTACTGTACTGAAAACTTCTGCAAGATGGATCTAAACTGAAATGTGTCACAGCTCTCCTAATAACTTAATGGGAAGGACAATATAATTCATTCTACTGAAAGCATTTCTATGCAGTTTTATAATCAGCGCTTATAATTACAGATCGCTTCAAAGTTCTGTTATTTAATCTCCATTAGGATCTCATTATGATTGCTTTTATAATTTCATGTAGTAAGACCAGCTACATGGCAAGCACACTCCAGGCAATCTGTGTTTGAATATTCCACAGGCCATTTAGAATATCAACTCAAACTATGACTTACCATGAAATCGACAGCAGCTCCTGAGTTGGGATGCCTGAGGTAGACGGGGCTAACATTGAAGGTTTGATGTAACTTGTATTTATCTTTAACCCTATCAATTGTAGAATGAACTATTAGTTGGGGAAAAAAAAAAAAAAGGACAGGGGAAAAAAAAAAACTTTGCTGTTTGCATATTATGGTGTTTGTATTTTGTCTTTACTCACCAAAATCCAGTGCAGTCAAAATGAACCATCATCCATTTAGAAGGATTAAAAGTAAAGGAATCTGCATATTCAATTCCATCCAAGAACGACCGAAATTCAGGACATACAAATGCTGTTCCTGCATATGCAGCATCAATGTGAAGCCAGAGTCCCTCAGCATCACCTGTTGGAATTGAAACTGTTGTATGTAGGGGACACAATTTATTATTTCTCATTCTCTGAGCACTAGGTATATGGGCAGGAAGCAGAGACAGAGCTGCTGGTCATCAGCAGCTGGTTGTCAGAATTTATGCTGAAGTAGAACTTGAAAGAATCTGAATTTGAATCTGAAAGAATCTGAAATCTAAATTTGAAATAAAAACTTCAAATTTATCTATTGAATTGGTGGCTACAAAGGATGTGCTACTAACCAAAATTCCCTTGATAAGTTAAATATTAATTCAACCATTATACAACAGTACTTCAGTCTGTGCCATACATCCTGTGTATTCCCTGGGAAATCACATTACTAAAGGTTTATTGGTTGGCAAATTTTATTCATTGAGTAGAATATGTTTTAGCATCCCAATATAAATCTTACAGAAATCAGTGGAAGGAATTTCACTGTCTCCTCCATAGATTGTCAATACATATCTGAAAAACTTAGCCGAGTAGTGTGTCTGTTCTCCTTGGTTTGGGTATGAAAACCCCCACATTGTCTTGTCTGGGCTATCATAGTTTAAAAACAACAAAACAAAAAACAGACTTACAAATTGGACCCAGTTCTGAGAGACTGTCAAAAGCGCAGACACCAGTTGTGCCCAAAGTTGCACAAACCTAGAGGAAAACAAACTTGAGATGACATTTTCAAATAAAATGATGCCTTTTAAAAACAGCCTGGCTATCAGTTCAGTCAAAATGAAATGTTACTAGAATAGTTGAATTCTATAAATCAGAAATTGTCAAATTTATTTTATTTCATGGAATTCAACTAATTATTCTAGCAAATTAAGAAATGTTTTCTGACGTTTATGTTAATATTTACAATACATTACTATGTCAATAAGGAAGTTGAACATACAAAAACAGGTACTAGGCCTCTGTTTCTGTCTTCTTCAATGGCTTTCATCAAAGTTTCACCTCTGAGGGAAAAGTTCTCATCTACAGGCAGAAATTTCATTTTCACAAGAGAAATCAAGCCAGCCTTTTCTACAGAAGAATGTGCCTAAAAATAACAAAAAAAGAAACAATAAGAAATGAAGCTTTTAACCATGAACAACTGTGATAAATTATGACATTATGAAAGTGATCACGAGAAAAGTAGAGATAAGGTCTTAATTATAATGGTCTGGAGGAGACAGAAGAAGCAGGAGTGTTTCTTTGTAACCATAAGAACCTACCTGATCAGATGCATAAGCAATGAGACGAGAATTGAGTGAGGACTCGTCAGCGTCTGGCTCAGAAACTTTCATTTCCAAGATTTTGTTTTTCCTTGCTGCTAGCAGTGCAACCAAAGTTGATTCACTCACAGTACTCTGCAAAGACATTGTGCTTTTACTGCAGTATATTGCTACTTTATCGCCACTTAAATCAGGTTTTACCAAAATCACTGCACTACTCAGCTGCCCACACCCTCTTTCATTTCAGTAACTGCTTTTCTCAGATGCAGTGTAAAGACTGATGAGCTCTCTAATTACATTAGAAAAACTTTGGTGAGTACTTCAGTGAGTGAAATGATCTGCTTACCTAATTTATCTTCAGTGTGTGCACAAGAGTACTAGCTCCTAGTCTATGGTACATTAAGGATTAAAAATAATAGTAACTCCTATTCTATAGCCTTCCACGTTTAATTTAAAATTCAGTAAAGAAATGCCAAACTGAAATTTATCAGTACTTCCCAGCACACAGACTGAATTGTTTTGGTTTTGCTTCAAGGAAAACTATCATTCCTTTCAGAGGGAAATTCGCTTGAGCGAAAAGAGAAACTTTGAGGAGGCCACCTCTATCCTACCTGTAATACTCCTCCTCCCACACTGTTGGGATGGTGGTGCAGGAACTTATCTGGAAGGCCAAGCATTTTAGCCAGCCAATCCATCACGTTCATTTCCAGCTCTGTGCAGGCTGGACTGGAGGCCTGGCAATTCAAACAGAAAGAATCAGCTTCCTGCCACATATCACATTTTAATTAATAGCTATTAATATCTTTTTTTGGTAGAAATCTCATCTAAATGTGATAGAAGTGCAGATTATAAACTTTGTAATATTGGATATTTAGACAGCTAGCCCTATGGCAGATCCCTCACAGAGAATATCATCACAATAATGAAAATGGTGGTGTCTGATGGCTTTATTTTTTTATGAGTTAATGAACTTCTACTTTCTTTCTATAGGAAAATATAAGGCTAAATATCTAGGCAATTTCCCAGTGGAGACAAGACTGGCTTCGGAATGCCAGTGAGGGCTGCAGAGTCAAACATAACCAAGTAGGGCTGCGCAGCTGCAGAGGACACTGGATATGCACTTTCTGGAACAGGCCAAACAATTTACAAGGAGAAAAGTAGGAAACTCCTTATCTCAATGGAGCTCTCACAAGTGGTGGCTGTTTTATTGCTTACTGTGCTTGTGCAACAGTTTAGGGACCAGCACTGGGGGTCCATGAGCAACACTCAGGTGTCATTTTCACCTCTTACTACTTGGTAACTTTTGAACTTAATATGAAGAATTTTAAAAATATCTTCAGATTTTTATGAGAGAAGACATTTTTAAGTTGTACAAAAACTTAGCATGGTTTAAAGAGTTACTCAGATTCACAGATCCAGAAAGTGACCTGCTCCTACGCACTACTCATTGAGGAAGAATATCCAAAGTATCAAAAAAGAGAATAATTTACCCAAGTGAATCCCAAGCAGTTAATTGCATCAGCCAACATATCTCCCAAAAGGGAAGGCCAAGAAGTAAGCGCTGGAAAGTAGGCGTGCATATGTGGGCTCTGCCAATGGACTACCTAGAACAAAGTTAACAGGAAGTTAATTCTGAAAATATCTCAAATTTCTGCAGCAGAAGTAGTGATTAGCATCTGGTTAGTGATGGGAAAGGCCTGCAGCAACATAATGTGTGCAATTATAGATCTGCTAGCAGAAAGCTACAGAGATTATATCAGTGGGAGAAGAGCACTAGTAAATGATAACACTGTCATTATTAGATAAATTCCAATGCAAAATATTTATCTGAATTAAACATGCACACAAAAATCTTTCAACAGGAAGAATGATCTTTTGACAACATTCTATAATGGTGGCTTTTTAAAATAGTCTTTGTAAAACCTTCTTACATAAAATGTTTAATGAGATACCGTTGCCTCCCTTAGCAGAATCTGCAGTATAGATTTAGAAGGGAAACCTTTATGCTCATGGAGACAAGCCAGAAGTGCACATGAATTTGGGTAAGAGATACTTCACGTTATTGTTCTCAGTCTCCCCATCTCTGAAATTAAGATGATGCAGCTTGTCAGGTGGGGCCTTGTGAAGCTAAATTTGCCAATATCAGAAAATGAGTTTCTCTCCAAGCAGATAAAAAGTACTCTAAAGTCTGAAGTACTTCAAAAGTATATTCATTCTAACTATAAAATTGTTGTCATTAGGAATACAACTGCAATCTCCAAGACCCTTTTCTGGACAGAATCTCTACATGAATTAATCTGTATTTCAAAGTGGTTTATTTACTTAAATAAATATTCTGTAGAATCCACTCATTCCCAGGATTTGGTGTTTTTTCAACTAGTAGCAACTTTTCCCCAACATGACACTTCAATCCTTACCCCAGGCATAATGATCTTCTCTATGTCTCCAAAGATGTTGTCCCAGCTGTCTGGGTCCACTGGGGCAGAAAGCGGCAGCTGGGCCCTCATGTAGCCTGGCTGCACATCGGGAGTCACCCGCCTGTCTCTCACGCTGCTCAGGTACTGGCAGATGTAATCCACCATCTCCTTCCCTGGAAGAAGCAACTCAGGGTTTTGAGCTTAGATCACAGGGGAAAAAACAGCAGTTTCTAGCACCTCATGCAATCTGTCGTCAGCAATGACACCGGTAACCTGGAGCCCCAGCGTGGACAAGTCCTGCTATGACCGAGGGCTTCAGGGCACCCAGCAGCAGCAGATCTTGAATGTTCCTCAGACCCATCTCTCTGTCCGTTCATCACACTTTTACTTCAGAACAGACCATGGACATACTGGAAATCACTGAAACCAAATGCGGGCAGTTTGCAGCTGCAGGAAAGTCTATGTTAACAATTCACCTTACCTCATACAGTAACAATTTTAAAATACATGCAAGGTTTGTAGTAAATTAAACAAGAACTTCTGTTCAACAATTGATTCTGACTCATCTTCTTAGTTTAAGGCTATGAGATTCATCAGTGGAAAATTAATAGTATTTCCTGACAGTAAGTCTGTATTAAAAATACAATAAAAGTCTGTATTAAAGAAAAGAAAAAAAAGAGGGGCTTATTTCATAGCACTAGCATTACTAGTGTTTATCTGGGAACAGCACACAGGGCAGGGAGCTGCGTGACCTCCTGGAGGTTTCTGATTATTCTCTGAGCGAAAGTTTTCCTGCAGAAAGGACTGGCAGGAAGTAGAGACCTGAGTTAAACCTGCTTCTGGCTGGGTAATCTGGGGAAATCCACTCCTCCCACACCTCATTGCTCCTTCCAATAACACTCTTAGGACAGGCTTTACAGGGACTGAAGGGATTGATAGGATATTTCACAGTCTGACTACCAGCTGGATAGATTTTCTTAAAATTAACAGAAACTGCGCATTTGACATAAATAAAGTCTCCTGTCAGTATGCTGCTATGTTTTTTGCATCCTCTGGAAACAGCTCCGCACCTTTTCTCCATTTGTTAGCCAACCTCTTTCAGCAGGGACCAAAACTTGCTCCCTATCTCTAGAACTGAACCAGGGAATTTTCATGGTCCCAGGCAGGAAAATAGCCACTATGTGCAATACACTCCTAGCCCAAGTCTATTCAGAATCACAGGGTTTGCGATCTTTGCCATAGCATATTTACAGGTAAGACCAAAAAAACTGAAGTCATCCACTCACTTTAAAGACATTAGTTTAAAACCTACCCTGGGACACGTTCCTATCCTCAGCCCAGCGGATCTGTCTCGGCGCAGCACGGGTGCAGTTTGAGTGCCCAGCTCACCCTCCTTTCTGGGTACCCTTCCCAGCCCTGCAACAGGCTTCCCCGAAGCCCCCTATTTCCAAGGGCAGAGGAGGGAAGTCGCACTCACCTCTCCGCCTGTACTCCTCTGGCTCCATCCTGCTGCTCTGGAAGCGCCTCGGAGCCCGGGCCTGGACCGTGCAGCGAGCGGTGGGCAGCACGGTCTGGGCCCTGCTGGATGCTCACCCTTTATAGTGCTCTTTATCTGCCGGATTCACGCATTCTGGACAAGGTTTAACGTAGGCAGATCATTGGTGAGCGTTTCTCTAACTCCTCCCAACCGAGGGCTCTTACAGTCTCTTGTATGTTCTCATCTGCGCTCTTTTGATGTGAGGCAGCAGCTATGAGAGGAGCCGCCTCCGCATGAGCCTTTTCCTACTTTGGAGCAGCCTTTCAGAAGGTTCATGGTAATCAACATCTCAATGAGTATCAGAAACATCGGACTGTGGGAGAGAGAAAAACTCCGTTTCCAAAGCTAAATAAAAGCAGCCATCTTCCGGCCCACCGAAAAAAGCCTAAGCAGTAGTTAATGCAGTATAGGCATCAACAAGTAACAAATTTGATGCTGCATTTCTAACATGACGATGACTTCATATATATACTTTTTAAAACAAAAAGGATTTTAGGACTGATTTTTTCTTGCCCCAAGAGAGCTTCTACTTTCTCACACGTATTCAATATTTACGCACTCAGTCCCTAGCACCACAACTACTGCCAGTTCCAGAGCTGCAGTATAAAGTAACGATCCCCATCCTTCTCCTGCAGATCAGTCCGATCTGTACCGCAGGGTAACGTCTCTCCGTTGATATCTCCCTAGACTGGCAAGCAAGGAAAACGCATCTTCCTCGCACACCGTGCTTGCTTTGCTCACATGTGAGGGGCAAATGTGTCTGGCCTCGTATCTCGAGAGCTCCTTCCACCTGGGCTGATCTCAGTCGAACAGGCACGTAGAGCCCGCACTGGTTTCAGCGGGAAGCACATCCTGGCCTGTCTCAGGCAGAGCGGCCTCTGACACTATTCCAAGGTGGAGAGCTAATCCTCTTCAGCTGGAGGAAGCTTCTCTACACTGACACCGGCCAGTCCTGGGAAGAGAGAATTAAGACTTACTTAAAAATCTTGTCTAAGTGTCCTAAGCTCTATGAAGAGAAACTATTATACACTGTGCTTGCCCTAACCTTGCTTCTCTATGTCCCCTGTTGGAGGCAGGGTTTGGGGTACAGGAACCTTTATTCTGATCCACTGCAACAGGTTCTGTCCCCATGACAGAATGGAACAGCTCCTCTTTCCTGCCTGACGCACAACACAGCCTGAAATCTTTCGCTGTTCTAGGAAGTTGCTACTTCTTTCTCCACAGCGAACTTTACACAGAACAGTGTAAAAAACCTTTCCTATTTCTGCTGCGATTAGATATTTGAGAAGGAACAACCGTTTCTGAGATACAGCAACGATGCTCTGATACACACTCATCAGATTAATATACTGAAGTAGAAACGCTGATTAAAAAAGGGCATTCAAAGCAGAAGTACAAAAAGAGCACAAAAAAACCATAAATATTCATTTATCTCATGTTTCTCAGAAAACAGTGAAAAAATTAACAAAGTTGGCAGTGTATTTAGTATGAGCTTAAGGAACCTCCCTTGGCTTTGCTGTTACCACAGAGCGGGGCAAGGGAGGTGAGAAAGGGCTGCCAACAAGCATAGGAACCGCTCAGAAACATGGGCAAAACTGAGATTCCTGCTTGTGACAAGTAAATAATATGATTTTAAATAAGGAAGCACATCTGCTAAAAAAAAAAAAAAAAAAAAAAAAAAAAAAGTAGCTGATTACATATATGATAGCAATTTGGAACAGCAAATAAGCAGTAATACTTTGTTACAATATTTTCTGATCTAAACTACACACAATAAATATTTCACGTGACATATATCCTACGTCTTTTGCTTAAAACTGATAGTTTGGTCAGTTTGTTTTTTTCATTGTATGTAGAAAAGAACAAACAGTAGGTCCCGTTCGGAACTAGGATAAGATAGGCCATAATGAATTACAGGTTTGGTAAATATTGCTGGAGATAGAGCAATCTTTGTTATAGCTACCTTGCACTTGGAAAGATTTTGTTACAGCCAATGAGGAACAGAGTATTTGCTCACAGGAAGCCAAATGAATAGAAAGGGCCTTCTCATTGTTTGCCATAAAGGTCTGTGCTGTCAAAGCCGTGGGAAATTCTCCAGTTGGACATGAACGTTATCACTATCACTTCTGAGGCTAATGTTGAAATTCTTATCAACAACAAGAGTTCACAGAGATTAAACTATAGTTAAGTTTGTGAGATGTGAAGACAGAAATATTATTTTGAAGACTAATTCTACTGGAGCAATGCCTAAGTAGCACATTTCACTTGACTAATTCATTCCTAGTACCAAAACAATCACTTTCTGAGAAAAAAAATGAAAATACAACCATTCCATTTAGTCACTGCACAAGGTTACTTCAGGTCCTACTACCATTTGCATATGACTATAAATCCTTGAAAATAATGCAGTAATTCTAAAAGACTAGCAAAGATTTCAACTTTTACCATCTCTTGATTTTTGGATCAGATTTACTAACTTTCACCTGATACTAGGATTCTTTTTTACCTCCAATTCAACAAACTCAAAGTTTGAAGTATAAAGATTTTAATTTCTGTTAATGCAATTCCTTCCCCACTCTTCCCTCTTACCTTTGAAGGAAATTCTGAACCTAAACCAGATTTTTCTTTTTTTTCTTAACGTTTAACACAACACTGTTTTGATCTTCTAATACACAAATATAAAACACATACAAAAAAAAGGAATTGATTCTACACTATATGTGGAAAAGATATTTAATTGTAAAATAGAAAAAGTAGGCCAGAGTACAGTTTTAAGGGTAATTCTTTTGTATACAGTATAGGTAAACTAGACTTTTTGCTTAAGTTTATATAAACAATTTCATAAAAGCAGTGAAACATGGAACAACAAAGCAATGCACAAAGTTTTAACTTACAAAAATGGAATCTGCACAGTAGTTCAAAATTCAATGTAACACAGCACTGAACAATCTTAAGGCAGTTTAGTCTAAGCACAGGACTAGAAGCCAGGAACTCCTGAGATCCATTCCCAGGCCCACCACAGATCCACGTGGTCTTGGGTCAGCCACTTCATTTTCCCTGTGTTGCACTTACACCAGTTATCAAATTGGGACAACGCTCACTTACCTGCCTCAGGCAGCACAGTACAGTTTGTTCTTTAAAAGATTTATACAATGCTTTGAAGATGTAACGGGCTATATAAATCCTAAGCATAACAGAACACTGCACAGATACACACAAACACAGTATCACAGTGAAGATGATGCTAGGTCAGAAGAGTATCAATACAACATAAAAAAATCACTTATCCAATTGCATAATTTCAATGTAAAAGTCTGTTTAGAAAAATGTATCTCTGAAATAATTTCAAGATTATTGGGGAAACCAAATCAATAGGAATATTATAAAAGAACTGTTGTTTCTGTTCCGGTGGAGACATTCTTTTATATTCATTACTGAACTTTAAAATATTTGTACACGAAAACTGTAGGACACGCGAAGTTTGTGCAGTTTCAATGCCTCCAATGCCAAATTTTCAATTGTCTATATTAGGTAAATTAAGATTTTTTTATTTTTTTATTACAAATTACATTCCTCCAAGAAATATGTCATTCACAATAAAACTGGCTGCTTGCTTACTTCAAATGACCTATAGGCTAAACATTTATCTCATAAATTTTTCTCATCTTTGCTGAAAAATACATATGCAAGATGTATGTGTAGAAATTATAAAAACATGCAGCATATGTACAAACTGAAAAGTTTAAAAAATATTAGCTTCATATACATGTAAATCTACTTGGATATATCTGAAATTAAATATAAAAATTTCACCGCCTAAAAAACAAAAACAAACAAACAAAAAGATGTTTTTCAGAGAATCTGAGACAACTACTTAAAGCTTTACAAAGATTTCCACCTGGAAATGTCTTATTCAGAGAAGTTTAAGTTGTTACCTTGTAAAAGTAACTGTTAATTCGTTTTGTCCCATAATTCATTTTCAAGTTGTCAGCTTAAATCAGCAACATCACCCTTAAAACTGTCCTGTTTTTCAGAAATTAGATTCATACTAAAATCAAAAATTTCACAAAAACATTGGCTTCTTGTGTTTCTGGATCCCTTCAAAAAGATTTATCAACTTATTTTGAAACTGTAAAAAAAACAACTATTTACAGTATTTCATTTTAAATACTCTTCACAATTTCTAAATTCAGAGTTTTTATGTTACAAGAATTTCATGAGAGCTCATGGCTTAAGTCCAGTTATCAATTGTAGCATCTTCTCTATCATGTAATCCTGTGTCTGCACCTATATAGTGTACAGTTCAAGATTGTACTGCAGGTTTTTGACTTAAAGTAACAGGCTTTGCAGTATGTTTTTGTTTATTTTTTATTAAACAGCTTCTTTATTAGTCTGGAGGCGATTCATTGCCTCTAACTTCTGCCGATAAGCCTCTGCTTCTTGCTCTTTCTTTAGAAGTTGCTGACGATATTTTTGTGCTTCTCTGTTTGCCTCATCCAGCTGCTTCTGAAGAGTTTCTCTTTCCTATTAGAAACAGAACCAGCAATATTTTGTCAAATACGTATCAAATGCAACCTAAAATGGCAAACAGTTCTTCTGTACATACAACTCAACTGTTTGGACATCAAGTGGGATGTGTTCAGTTCTTACCTGGGCAAACCTAAATAAATGCCACTGTGTAAATTAGACATGAATTATCATATGATATATCTTCCCTCAATAAACCTTAAAGTGTAAGCATAGTAAACCTGATTTGCTTTAGCTGCAAAAATACCAAGTAAATCTTCATGAAAAAATGGTAAAATAAAAAAGTGGAAGCATGGTGGTCAAATACTAACATAAATCAACAGTTCTCCAGTGATTCCAATGTCTTCAGTATAAAATTTTAATCAATTTGCAGTAGGATTGGCATCCAATACAACAGCACTGTCCCTGTATTTCCAATCAGATAATATTATCAAAAACTTTTGCCTTATAGTGGTTTGCACTGGGAAGTAACACTAGCTCACGCTAACTGAGCTGGTGTAAATATTGATATATATATATATACATATATATACACACACATATATATACATATATATATGTGATTTCTAAACAAGATAATCTGAAGGGTATAATGCAATCCAGAGACAAAATTACTTCCCCAAGAACATTACATTTTTAAGAATTAATAAGCATTTAGTGAAGTAAATTTTTTTAATTTAAAAAGAGTAACTTAAGGCTGCATCATGTATAGGAGTTGGTTGAGGATGGCTATAAAGATAATATGAGAAATGCCATTTCCTATGCAGCTGTCCCAGGAAATGAGGAAAATGCATTTCTACCTCCAGTGACGTGCACACTGTCATCTTGTTTGATGCTGCACTGAGCCTAATTGAAAAAAACAATTTGCTTAGAAAATAGTTCTGTTTTGATCTTCAACCAAATAACTTTTCATTAAAGTGCATCATACTTTCATGAATAAGATAGTATGATTTCAAATCCATTTTTTGTAGCCAGAGGAGGGAGGCCATCAAAGTAGCAAGCTCTCTCCCAGAAAAAACAACTCTATCAAAACTGAACCGCAGTGAGAATGCACGTTTTCACCTTATTTCCCATCCCAGCAGTTCAATATGCAATTTCCATTCACATCTCAAATAGCTGTAGAAGTTCCCCCTTCCAAACAGCATCCCTATTCTTCATGTCTGATGCACTCACATATGTTCACGATCAGAGCCTGAAAACACAAAACGCTGCCTCCCTTCTACTTGCTACTGCTCTCAGTACTTGTCACAGCCACATGCTGTGCTGAGTGTGCTGGAATTCAGCGATCAGATTATCGCTAACAGCAGCATCTGTACAGCAAAAACAACAGGTGAAGGAGAGATGGAATTAACATGTTTAGAGACTAGCAATGAAAACACAGGACCAGGTATGTAGAAATGGAACCTGATTGTACATATGGCTTTAATTAACAGTTGAATGAAGGGAATATTATTTCACTTGTAGTATACGCTAATAAAGAGTTCATCTGATCTGATTGGCTCTTATGAAAGAGCAGTTCAAGCACCTAGCTCTGAATATCTGGATTCTGCTTTATAAATGATTCAACCCCAGCTAGAGTGGCCAATGCCAAATGTTGTGGCAAGATAAACGATAGAGCCTACATTTCACCAATGACCTAAAATACACCAGGAACGATACTCCAGTACTGGCACGGTGGGTTTCTAAGACTGTGGTTCAGTAGCATCCAATTTTCCTCAGCTTATTAAAGGAAGGGGAAAGATTCTGTAACTGTTGCTCTTGCACCCTTACACTGGTGTCTGAAAAACAAGTGTATTTTTATGTGAATGTCTGGCAGAGCAAGCTCTTATCCCCGTGTTCCAGAACCCAACCCTAGAGGAAAGGGTCGTTAACCTCTGAAGCCCAAAGTCAACCCAAAACATAGAGCTATTTCTGTAGATTACTTGTGTAGCTTAAGGGCAGCCTACAAATACATTAGGTAAAACAAGTCTAGTGGAGTGTAAAATTGAGGGAAAAAAAGAGAATTCCCAAGAAACAATCAAGAGAGTCGACTCTGCTACACATAGAAAGCAAACCTTCCACCCCAGGGACACGGAACAGCAGCTCTGCTCCGCTGGGCATCACCCACCACCTGAACTTGTCACAAACCCAATGCAGGGCTGCAGTGCTGGCAAGCAAAGCCGCGCTGCCTGCGGGGCTGCAGGAGGCAGAGGGGCGGCGGCGGCAGCCCCCCGTCCAGCCATCGGGGTGACGTTACGCAAGGCGGGCGCTGGCAGCACGCGCAGGGCGCACGTGCTGTGAGGCGCTCAGAGCAAAGCTGAGAGCTTCCCACGAGTGGGGAACTAGAGCCATGCTCCCGCCACGCCGTGCACTCAGGCAGGGAAAGAAAGAAGGAAAGAAACAGCTCACCAGCAGAGACCTGAAGACAGCACTAGTATTTACCAGGCAGACTAGCAACGGAAAGCAAGCAGATTATTACAAGAACTAGTATTTATAGTTTGGAGAAAGGCAAGGTCCTAACGTAAGCAGAATGAATTAAGTAACTGAAGCCAAACACGCTAACTAGGCAATGGACAGAAAACAATTCTGCTGGAGTGGTGATGAAGACCTACTGTACGGCAAAAGTAGTTCTCTATGTTTGACATCTAAAATAAGGAGGACTATATCCAGGCTACTCATTTCCGCAGATCTAGAAAATGTCCCCAGGGCAGTCCTCAGACCACAACTGAAAGCATTCTAGTTATATAAACTCATTTTGCACCCATCAAGATAAATCCTTATCCACTCACAAAAGAAGCTGGAGGATTCTGAGTACTCCTAAGGAATCTTCCAATTTAACAGAGAATTTTCTTTCACTACATTTTAACTTTTTTTTTTTAAACAGTCTATTTATTGAAGACAGGCACACCTACAACTAAATTACCCCAAACTGAATATTACTTTTAACATTGAAAGAACAGGGATGTGAATTCACTAACATAATTAATGTTTATGATATTTTTTGTGAAGTCTAATGAAATGATTGTCCCGGTGATATCTAATGCATGTCATCTACGCAACATGTGACATGAGAAGTACACAGTCAAATTCAAGAACGAAAATAAAAAAGACTGTATGTTAATGAACTATGCATGAAAAATGAATAACAATATTTAACAGTCAATTTTTTTTGCTGCCATTGTGTGTTTTAATTAAAATGTCAGACACTTAATAAAATTGCTATTGCTCTTAAAATGAACAGAAGCATTTGATTATAATGGGTCCAAAACAAAAAGCCAAAAAAATGCTACCGTTTTAATCCTTCAGTCCTTTCATAGGAAAGTTTGTCACTCCCTGCTAGTGGGAGGCAAGTGGCTTTATAAACACATGTTCAAAGTACTGTTAACTGTTTAGATGTACACTATGGATTAAAAGTGAATGAAGAAAGCCCCAAATCAACTCTATAACAACCATAATGACTCAAAACCCCCTGATCTTCAGCAAGACAAGCAAGAGCTTCCCATATTCAAAAAATATTTTGGTAGGGAAGGGGTTCTATTCCCTCCAATTCAAGTATCTTCCACCCTGTACTATGATTTAAGTTTAGATGAATCCAAGTGCACTCGTCTAATTCCCCAGCTAAGAGAGGCAGCACCTGCGACCCACAGTGACAGCTGCAGGCCGAGTGCCTGAAAGGCTCTGGCAGAGGCGGCATCTCTGTGTACCTTTTCACTTGAACACTCAGGGACTAAGTCTTCAAAACTTGCACTCCAAAGAAATAAATTACATCTTTCATTTTAATCAATTATTTTTCAGTATTTGAGAAATGTGTTTAAAATGCAAGTGAGGCTGGCAGTTGATTGTACTGTTATATCTACATCTAGAAAGAGGCCAATTTATTCCTTAAACCAATCTGAATTTTGTTCCTTTGCAACAGAATTATTAAAATACTTAAGGAAACATAATTTCCCTTAAGAATAATTCAGGCAGATGTTTAAAAGTGTGAACAAAAGATTTGTTTTTATTGTAACAGTCATACACTTAAAAATGCAGCAAGAAAATTTCAACTGTCATGATAATCTATAATTACCACAAGGCTGCAAAGGCCAAAGGTATTCGTTGTGACAACTTAAGGACAGGGAAAGTCAACGATGAAAGGTGATAATTGTTATTAGACATGAATAAAGTATATCACAAACTGTACAATAAATAGCATTTAATTAGGCACAAAAAGTTACTTGGTAATACGAACAGAAGTTGCAGAATACAACCTTTGATAAATGAAACACCATGCAGTTAACAGAATGAGAACTGGCTACTCCAGGCAAACAGCAACTTTCACAGACATCCAACCATAACTAGCGAGCACAATCAGAAGTGACACAAGAGGGAATGAGATGGTGGACCTTCATGGATTATTAAAAAAAAAAGTGCTACAACCTTAAATTGAACAGTTAGGTCTATTTGTCATATATAAAAAGAAGACTTCTCAGTATTGGTAGGTCTCTTGCACTATTTAAAAACAGGAGGGTACAAAGCAATGTGTTGTAGCTCCTGCTTTAACGTTAAACAGGATGAAGACACAAACTGATAAAGACAAAATCTTAATGTTTCACATGTCCATTAACAGCTAGATATCATGAATGGAAAGGAAGCATTGCTGAAAATATGATCTCACAATCAGGACAAGCATGTGGTCATAAACAGACAGATGAGGGGACAGTATTCTCATTCACTGCTAGCAGAGAGTCAAATTAGGCGATAATATACATT
Source organism: Crypturellus tataupa (assembly GCA_034781795.1). Taxonomy (NCBI): domain Eukaryota; kingdom Metazoa; phylum Chordata; class Aves; order Tinamiformes; family Tinamidae; genus Crypturellus; species Crypturellus tataupa. Next base: position 2,307,785 of record JAWLRI010001073.1, read on the forward strand.
AGCACTTTTTTAATAATAATAAAAAAGCACACAAAAAACACACACTAGTGATCTTAAAAGAAAGCAAAAACAAAACAAAAATAAAAAAGTTACCAAATACTTAAACAATTGTCACTTACGTGCCCAATCAGAGGATGAAAATAAAAAAAGACTCTCCTATCCTTTTTTTTTGACACCTTTGTAAAAGTTCAAGTCCAGAAACAGCAAACGTGGAACAAATTATTGTATCAAACTCTTAGTTCTGTGGCAACACAGAAGCTTAGCTCTAAAATAACACCAAAAACCCACAACCAAATATTCAGTTCTGAATACTCTGGTTAACACACATCATGTAATAGACTCCTTACTTCTATTTCTGCAGACTCCACACGATTTTCAACAATCTCAATGCACTGTCTCTTGACGGGTGGTTCTTCACTTATCACAGTTTCTTCAGCAATGTCTGTTGCTGGAACTGTTAATACTGAAAATATATTTGCAAATTTAAATACTCATACTTTAAAACAGCAATTGTATTATGTAAAATTCACATAGCTAGTTTTCATTAACAGCAGTAAAATGAAAAGACTTTCCCTTATGAAAATGCAGCTCTATAAAGGTGCATTCTAAAACTCATGCAAGAAAAATTTACTGAATTCTCTGGCTATCCATATGTTACTGAAGAATTTCAAAATTCTTCGTTACTGAAGTCTACGATAGTTAGCTGTTCCTCTGGAATATGATCAACATTTTTTCATGGTATAAACAGAAGCACAGAAGTGATTTGCAGCAGTTACCAAACTTTCAATTCTGTGAGTTAAGCACAAGACTTTGTTTTTTAGTATTTGCTTAAGAAACTTTCTAAATATGAAACTGACTTATTTCTATTAACTCAAACATTTAGGCCATCTGAAAATCCAGCAGTTATTAACTTGGTGGGAGAACAGGGCTAGAACAGGGAATCACAGCAATTCATACTCCAGTTTACTCAGGAAGCCATCTGGCACATAATATATATTCCAACAAACACTCCAGCTACTACCAATGCATGCTCACACTTCCTAATAATTAGTTGTGCTTGTTCAGACAAAAGCAGAACAAATTGCTCAACCCTTCAGGTTCCACAATGGGAAACCTGGTGAAGAAACCACAGAGAACTCATGTTCGCCTACTAAATAGCATTTGCAGAGCATCTTGGAAAGAAATCACCCTAAAAAACACAAATATCCACATGACATGACACTTATTACACTAGCAGCTTCCATTAACTGAGTATTTATGATCCAACAGGGATATTTATGTCACACTGGCTCGTTTGCATCTGCTACTGCTCCTCCTGGAATGGTTACTCCCAGAACAAAGTCTGGGGACTTGCAGTGAGTGAGATGCATGAGATTCCCAAAACCAAACTCATTTTTACACAACATTTCCAGTAAGCCAACCAGGTAAGAATTGATGCAGGCTTTTATTCTGTTTTATAGTTTTAATACCAAGTTCACAAGAGTCAAACTTATCAAAGGCAAAGGTGGTGATCATTTTTCCATTCAATGCCCCATTTCTCTTATAAGAATTCAATTCTGTTCTCCTACTGCAGAGATTCAGCTGACATGTGCTGCCTCAACAGCAGCAATTCTCACAGGTTCAAATCTTTCACAATATACAAACTCAAAAAAAAAATTATCAATAATTATGCCAATTTTTCCAGGTTATTCGACTTTTTTTTTTTTTAATTAGAATAATTCCCCAAGCTCACACAGCAGAAATTCCCACTCACCTTGCTGTCCATCTGGCATGGTCACAATGATTGGCTGCCCTATTCCACTGGTTGGGATCGAATGGAGGTTGCCAAGCTGAATGCCATCCGTGACTATGGTGATCACTTGCTGACCTCCAGAACTGACCACCTGCTGAATAGCACCATCCACCGACTCTGCAGTCACCACTTCTTCTGTTGCCACAACTATTAACAAATGAGTAGAGGAATTAAGTCCACACACAAATGATTTTATGATGGCAAAAAATTTCTTCAATCACTTTTCAAATTTGATTTTTTTCCTGAAATCAATGCATTACTTTACACAATAGTGTCAATCTTTCACTAGGCCTATAAAGTGTTAACAATTTTGAAATATATGTGCAATTCTGCCCTGATTTATCTTGCTTGTTATAATCAGTCTTTATTTAGCATCTTTCCTAGTACATCTAACCACTCAAAACTGAAGTTTTGGGTTCAGTGTGAACAAAACAACAAGAATAAGATTTGCTTTAAGAAGTGGAATTACTTTTGCATTTTGCATTGCACAAACTGCACTGACAGGTGAAGTTCACACTGATAGGTGAATAAAAATGAAACTGAAAACACTGGTTTGAAAACCATAGCTACTCTCTAATTAATGGTCTCGTATCCACCATTTACATAATCTGGAAATTTACACATACCAGAGATTTACCAAATAAAGGATTTGCACTATCTTAGCATGTCCTACAATATGGAAAAAGCTCAGTTATAATGAAGGTATCAGGAGGGAAAAAAGACCTTCAGAGATAGAAATCTATGATTTTATGAAATTCAAACACCACCAATAAAGCCTCTACCAGGTATCCCTGAAGACCCGGCCTGATTTCCGTGTTCACAGCAACAGGCAATAACAGACTGAAGGGCATCTAGAGAATCTTAAAAGCTTCGATTCTACCTTATGGGTACCTCAAACAAAACCACTCCGACTTTAACCACCAATAATACAAAGCATGAAACAAGACTAAAGGAAAAGTTCTGAAAAGCTTTTTTTTTTTTTTTTTTTTTTTTTTTTTTTTTTTTGGTACAAAGCATAAAAGGAGAAAGACAAGACTTAAAAACAGTAAAATAAAATACTGTTATATATACACACACACCTTTAGAGATAGAAGCAAAAATAAAAGCTAAGTATTTCAAATTCATGATTCTGTAACGAATACTCGGAGCAGCACACTCCCACAATTGTGCTACATTATGTCTACAGATAAAGCTAAGGGAAAGATTACATTCAGAACTACATGACACAGCTTACATGGTAACTGGGATCTCTCATTACCACCACCACCCTCTTTTTTTTAAAAGCAACAAAACCCTAAGACAAAGGGCAACATCACCAGCAGCACAATGAAAGAATCTCAAGCACCAACTCTGCTTTATTTTCAATTTGTCAGGGCAAAAGCAATTTGTCAGGGCCTTTGATTTAAAAAACAGACATCATAGGGCTTTTTATTTCAGAGATGACAATAAAAAATACTACAGACTGTTGTGATGTATGAGATGAGAGCAGGTAGAAACAACTTTGCAGCTTTCATCTTTTCAGCTAATAACCACACACACACTACTCTGCCATTTCAATGACTGCACTCACTGCCTTCTGAAGGTCTGTGTGTTCAGAGATGACTGTCCTATAGCACTTCTTAAATAATTATAAAGTGTTTATTCGGTAAACCAAACAATAATTCATACATGAATAAGAGGTATTGCATTGAATTTGAAATGGAAGTTATTCGATATGAGACAAAGCATCCCACGAATACAGTCCTTGCTCTTTTCTTGCTCTCTGTCTGAACATCTATAATCACCAATTGCCACATTGTCTTGAGCTGAACTTAATTAAAATAGGCAATGACCACACTCCAAATAAATACACATCTGCAATGAGCCGCTTCTCTACACTCTCAGATCTCATGCAAAGTCTTCTCCAGTTTGATCTCTCCTGCAACTAGGTCTTTCAGTTTCATTCAAATATCTTAAATGATTGAAAATTGCATCAGCTTCTTCATAATGAAAGACACCACATTTTGGGTTTTAATCATAACCTTCACTTGCAGTATTTAAGGTTTATAAGAGAGTACACATCTCAGCATATAGAGTATACAGCTTACAGTATTCAGAAGGTGTTTTAAAAATGAAAAATCTGGATCAATCAGAAACCCTGCAGAAGGGCTGGAAAATGCTTGGAGATGAAAAATCATATATAACTGATGCTGGGGTGCAGCCCTTATGCCTGATAGAAGCGATGTCTGCTATATTTTCAAAGAAAACATAAGTCTTAAGAATGCTGCAAATTGCAGAGCTGAGTTCTGAGAGCTAAGTAACAAAGACTCTGGTCACCTGAATCTCATACTAATCACCACCCACAAAAACATAAGCAAAAAACACACATTTCTTCAGGCAGAGACATTTATAAAAATAGTACTCAAAGTAGTATTCATAATAGTTTAAAAAAATAAATAAATAAAATAATATTCAAAAGGAAAGATCTTCCCGTCACATGCAGCTAGGCTGTAAATGTTTTAGGATGTTTTCAGAAAGATGAATGTTCACTCCCATTAGACCCTTAAGCACCATCTTAGCTAGAAGTCTTACTAAGAAATAACCGTACAGATCAATCTACCAGCCTCTCAGGCAAAAGGAAAAAAACATCTGGTTTTGTTCATGTTGAAAAAAAGATTGTCATTTCATTTTTGCAAAAATAATTCCTTAAAAAAAGCCGTACTTCAGTGTACTTTCATTAGATGAGATTAAATTACTCAGATCTCTTACCTGGTGTTTCTGAAGAATTAGACAGCGGGGCTGATGCTTCTGCTAAAGCCGCTAACGTGGCCAATACTGACGTTGATGAATTTCCAAATTGTACAGCAGACACACCTGTCTCATCTATTAGGAGGGGAAAAAGTTAGCTGGTAAGTTTAACAATTCATATGACATCTTTCTACACTATTACTGTACTGAAATCTAACACATTAGAATAACATTCTCAATAATACTGTTAAATCAAAGTACTATTCTGAAGGCAAATTTGCTAAACAAATACAAGTTTCAATAATGTATTTCCAGAAACACTGGGTTTTTTTGTCCTTTCATTCTGAGATATCTGTAACACGTAAGAAATGCTGAATGAGAATAAGGTAACTGCTCTTACCATTATATTCCTCAAGTCTTTTCATTATTTAGTGAAAATCAATTCAAATGCAAAATCCCAGTATCTATATGCATCTAAACACCTGCTTCATTTGATGTATTTGCAGAAGATACTAGACCTGTTAAGTTCACCACCCCGCCAGGTCCAATGATAAACTGTGGTGTCGCTGCATGTATTGTCACGGTGTCTGGACTCTCTGGATTTGTATTGATTTGGTTCTGCATGGCAATCTAGAAGACAAAGGTAAAAATACCATTCCAATTGTAGATAAAATAAGTCGTCGTAGATGAAGAAGTTATTCGGAAGATCTAGAGCTAGCACATTCCACTCAGAGGAGCTCTTCTCCCTAGTTATACTCATGCAGCATACACTGCATCACACCTTGTGCTTTGCATAGTACATAAGAAACATCTTTTGGGTAAAACCTAGAGATGTCAAGAAGTCTGTTGGAGTAAAAGAGAAAATAAAAAACAGACTGCTACACCTCCTCATTTGCTGTAAACAAAGAGGACCATCTAATCACATAGGCTTTTTGATAAATGGGTAAGCTCACGTATCTAAAGACCTGAATAACCATGACAGCTATAATAGCTGTATGCCATGAAAACTGGCTCTAGTCAAATTGCACAGGATTTCAGTACCTTTTTTCCTTCTTTTCATATTATCCACTTTTATTTACCATATCATTTTCTGCAATGAAGTATACAGGGAGAGTTAAGTTTTATACTCTGCCTGCAAAGATTCCACATGGTTCTGTGTTCTACAATACTTAAGTTTAAAAATTAAAGGATATTCAACCCTCAGATTTTCAGGTATTGGAAATACTCTTCAGCCACTTTCCTATGTAATTAATGTTTATTAACATTAATCTAATTTCCATGACAGAAACTATAGCAGAGTCTAGCATTGTAGTTAATATATGGTCTCAGTTGCTATATTAAAAGTTTGCATAAACAAGAGCCCTCTTTTAAGTCTCCTTAGCATCATGAATCAAAATTACCTGTAATATTTCTGCAAGATCTTCATTTCCATTGTCTATTGCAATATCTAATGCAGTTTTGCAAAATTTACTCTGAGCATGGACATCTGCTCCATACTTTATTAAGAGTTCTACCACTTCTTGGTGATTATGTTCAGTAGCCCAGTGAAGTGCAGTCATCTTGAGCATGTCCTTTGCATTGACATCAGCACCATGCTGCAAACAAGATCAGTGCATAAACTATGTCATTAAAAGGATCTGAAATGAATAATGCTACTCATGGAATGAAGTTCAAAACTGTCTCTTTTTCCAGTATTAATGTCCTATTACTTTACATCTGCTGATTTGTTAAAAGTGCTTCAGTGTAGAGTACTAGATAAATTATTGCAAAAGAAAGACTGAAAAATTTGTACCCAAAACATGTCTTGGTTCTAAAACCTGTTACTCATACAGTGCCAAAAATGGGACAAGTCTTATGTTGAATTAGCAGTAATTAATTCACCTGAAATCAAAATGATTTTATTTCATACTAAAATAAATCATTAACTGAAATGGAAAAGAAAGTACCCAATATAAATACAGTGTAAATATTCTGTAAATAAAGGACTAAAATAAATTTGTACATATTGAATAAACAATCATCATGATATCCCAGCTTCAGACTTTGTTAAAGAATTTTTACCTTAAGCAAGACTTCTACTATGTTGGCATGGCCTTCTGATGCTGCCATATGTAACGGAGTTCTGTCCACTTTGGTTCTGGCATCCCGACTTACACCTGCTCGTAGCAACACTTCTGTTGTCGAGTAGTGCCCATACTGTGCTGCTAGATGAAGCGGAGATGTTCCCAGCTGGAATGTAAGGTAAAGAGGGCACGTGAAACACCTGCATAGAGTAATTTTCTTTATATTATTATGCAGCTACCAAACTTGGGTGCCAGGCTATCACTTTAAAACCATTTTCCTTTGTAGTCTCAAGAACAGAAGCTGTCAGAGCTTCTACAAAGTATGGAGAAAAAAAGAAAACACAAAAAGATTTAAACACTTTAAACACTTTAAACACTAATAGCAGTTCTCTGGCGGTAGCAGCTTATTATGTTCAAGGTGTAATATGTTTCAAGGTGAATCACCTCATTTTTAGCAACAGACCACACCAAAGTTGAAATGGACCTCTGGAAATCCTCTAGTCCAACCTCCTGTGCAGAACAGAGCTAACTTAAAAATCAGGTCACTAAGTAGATTAAGGCCCTTCGGGAGTTGTAAACACCCTAAAATCATAGGCACCTAACTTTCTCTTAGGCACCTCCAAAACCAACTTAAAGAGTAGCTATATCAGAGACACCTCAATTACACATTTTAGGGAGTTGAGATTGCTCTCAAATTTCAGACCTCTTACTAAAGAAGATGCATGAACACAGTAAGTAGGATGATTGTTGCTTTTTCCTATTAACCATTCCAGTGTTCACCTTAATAACCATCAGAAGGAACTCATTCATAGTATGTTACTAAAATTAGTAACAAAGAAATAGACTTCATAGACAGAAATAGACTTCTGTGACAGCAGAATTTCAAAAAGAAAGTATCGAGGCTCATAACATAAATGCTTAATTGTAATAATCCACTTTACTTTTTCAAGGTGAGAAAAACAACAGAATTTTCCAAATATCACAAAAGTTTTCCTTACCCAGTCTGTGGTAAAAGGTGCTCCATTTGCCATCAAAATGCGAACTTCATCATCTTGACCTGCTCGGGCAGCTTCTAAAAGTTTCTTTCCCAAATCTACTAGTGACATCTAGTAGAAGAAATAAAAACACATTAAGGGAAAAATAGTTAATACTTAATATGTTACCAATGCTGTTTCTAAGTATGCAAATGCCATTGTCATTTTTAATGACTTTCATATTTTGAGATGTTAGAAAAAAGTAAGTTGGTATTTTATCGATAACAACTTGCTTTCAGAATTACTTTTCAGTCAGGCAAAACTAACACTGGGATGAAGATTTTAATGTTAGAATGCTGTAACTATAGCAATCACAAAGTTAAACCACACTAGAGTTAATCTGAATTAGATGCACATTTCTCAAACGGGAAGGGGTCGGGAAGCTCTCACATGACATTGCAACCTCCTGCAGGTTTGTCCAGCTTTCAGATGGCACTAAATCACAGTTTCGCGTTCCCTGTCACATGCCCAAAGCCACTACATTCATTTACCCAAAATGAATTCAAGATGTACCATGATGTAATCATGTTTAGATGGTTACAAAACACCTTTTGCCATCTCTCTCTCTCATTTCCTTACGTCTATCTTAAAATATCATTTCTCTATTCTAGCTACAAAATCAAGCCATATAGGCATACATTAGTTTTCTATTTGTATTAGATGCACAAACTGAAAACAAATAATAATATCTGTATCAACTGCCTCAACTACTAACAAAACACAAAGTTTGTAGACTTGAACAGTACTGAGATATTAGCTAAGAAAACATCACATCATCTTTGGGTAATTTCCCTTTTTTCAAAATTGCATATGACATCAATTAAAACTTTTGTATGAACACAGCACGTAAAACATCCCTAAACAAATGGCACCTGCCTACATTCCTGTTGCATCAAAGATTCCCTGGTATAACATATTTTTGAATCCACTCTTTAATATTTGTTATTCAATATACTCAGTAATTAGAAAATTTAGGAATAAAAGACAGTCTATATCAAAATATACCATTAAGTTTTTAGTCCTGTATCCATGTTTTCAACTACTAGGATGCTAACAGCATCTATCTACTTTCCAGTCACACAAGTGAGGCAGTTCAGTCTGTATTACTAATAACTGCAAGGGTATTCAGCCTGCTTCCTACGCAAAATTAGGCTAAGTCAAGTCAAAAAGAAAACCCATTAGGGTTATTTGTAACCTTTAAAAAAAATAAAAACACTGTATTACTATTGCAAAAACAAACACACTTAGAAAGCTCCCTGTACTCTGCTCTGGCTCAGCTGGTAAAACCGGTGTGGCATGCTGTTCCATAAGCTGAAAGCTATTGATTTTGGAAGAGACTAGAAAGCAGGAAAGGGGAAAGGGTGCAAATGCAGAACTCCAGTACAGTTCAGTAGAGCTGCAAAGGGGAGCGGGACACCTCTCTGTCAGCAATCTCAATCCCTCAGCAATCTCTCCCTCAGCAATCCGCAGCTATCTGCATCACTTTCATCAAGGTAATTCTCCCTTTATGTCCATCCTTCTAGGTCATAATTTTCACAGCCAGAAAAGGGGAGAGAGGAAAGAAGGTGTCAGGCAGGACAAATACTGACAACTGGGAAAGCAATGAGGGGAAATAATGGAACATACATATGCAGATGCAGAGGAAGGTGTATTTGTGAACTCTTGCATGAAAATAAAGATCAGGAAAACCAGTGAAAAATAAATAAAAAAATAAAGAGGTGAATAGCCCCAAGCTTTCATGCACGCGCACACACACACACACACACACGTTTTTACAGTGGTCTAACGCCCTCAAAGCCCTTAGACACAAAAGAAAAACTAGAATTAAAAAAAGGGGGAAGACAACTGATTTTCCTTGTATTTATTTTTAAACACCAACAGAGAAGAGGATCTGCAAAGTTTCCTTTATGAATCACAGAACGAAAAAAAAAAAAAAAAAGGAAAGAAAAAAAAAAAAAAAAAAAAAAGAAAAATCATAAAGTAATTGAGGCTGGAAGGGACCTCCTGAAGTTGTACAGTTTAGTCACCTGGACTGTGGGGCAGCTCAAACAAGCTGAGGCTGTGCAAGGCTTGAGCATTTTGGGCATCTCTACCAATGAATATTCCACCTCTACCCAGCCCTTGTTCCTGCTCATCAGAGGAAACTGCCTTCTGCAGTCTTGATCTTTCTTCATTAACCAAGATGACAATCTCAACAACAAGCTTATACTTGATGACAACAAAACAAGTGAATTAAGTTTCAGTGTTTATTGAGTACACCTATTTATTTCTCCCATTTACCTTGTCTATACTAGTAAATTAACATGCTAAATTGTTATCAAAACTCTATACAGCAAAAGCATGTAAGAAAAATTAAATTACGGTGGCCAGAACAAATCTACACCCAGGAGATGTTTGGGACAAACTTCAGTCTGAAACTGACACTGATCCAAAATCTCCCTGAATTACCAGGGTTGGCCACCCATTGAAGTTACACTATTTCATTTTGGATCTTGTTACAAACTAAATCACAGCATTGCACTATATTCCATAGGAAATACTCCAATCTAGGAAAGAGAGGGATGGGGGGGATGGGGGACATCATATGACACTACCTTCACTACCCATGTGTTATTTACATTAGCTAACACAATCTGGCTGGTCTATGTGGGCTTCTACATGTGTGCACATGTGTATACTTTTTTTAGACAGATAACATCACATCACATGACTTTACATATTTTTCATTATATAGAATTGTAACTTTGATTTAAAAAGATTTATGTTAGAAAAAAGTTTTCATTCTTATACGGTGCTTGGGGCCATCTAGTGGTCAAGAGTTGAAAGAATAATAAAATTACACTGTTCAGTTTAAAAATAAGACTCCATTATATGTCAATGCTACACCACAGCAGTAACTAAGAGGCCTCTTCTATAAAATACTCGGGCACATTTAGCTCCTTTCAGCCAACATTTGGTACCATTCACAGACTTTGTCAAGACTAGACAACCCAAAGCTGACTCCTAATCAGGGGTTATTCCAAGGATCAGCACCATAAGGTCGGGAAATCCTTGAGTAATAACATGCCCCACATTGCCCATTCCCCCCGTACTCACCCACTACTAGTATCAGGACCTAACAAGAAAGCTTTTGCAGAGGTTTTCAGGTTTTGCATTTGCCTTTCTGCCAGAAAAATTCTGCTGCTGCCCCCTTGAGATCCTTTTGCGACACTGCAGTAGTACAGTGATACTATCAAAAGTAAAGATCTATGTACAATAAAATACACGCAAAATTCGTTTGAGACTTGCACTTCGAGGCAGAACTGTAAGTTAAACACCTCTGCTATCGCTGTAGTGATACAAATCAGCTCCGCTGAGGTGTGCAAAACACCTCACTCTTCAATAACTGCCATCTCCATCAAGCTTGGGGAGCATTTCCCCGGCTGTCAGGCTACCCAAGAGCCCTCTTTCACACAGAAGGAAACTTTACTGGCTCCAAAATAAAGTCTTGGGATTATTACCATTACTCAATGGCAATCTGAGTACGTTTCCAGACTTCGGAGAGCTCTACACAGCTCTGCGGGAGCAGAGCTTGGTCTGTATAGCGTGAACAGGGAAGAGCTCCCTGCTGGGTTTGCACTTTATTAATCTCCCATTGAACTTCAGGTTTCATCATTTCCATGCATTCTGCATAGCACCATAATCTACAGGCCACAATAAACTCTACATTTAATCACTACTGTTATTTTACTTCTGTTCAGTAGGAAGCCTGGCTTTTTTTACAACCATTCTAAATTTAAGTTTCTGAACACCCTCTACAATCTCTAAGCACCCTGCGGTCACCAACAAGGTGACAACCCAACTGGGGTTTAGGCAGAAGTGAGTGTGATTGGGACTTGGCGGGGACAGAAGGGAGCTGAGGGACTCAGGAAGCTTGGGGGCCCACACAGCCCAGAGACAGCAGCACCTGCAGCCCGAAGGAAAAGAGCTTTAATTTGTCTTAAAATTCGGCAGCACCACTCAGATTGGTGTCCTGCCAAGAGGATACCAGGCCAGGCCTCCACTCCCCTTATAGCACTGCAGCAGCCAGCACCGGACAGTCAAAACGAGCAGGCACAAACCAGACAGGCGCTGCAGAACGTGCGGCTCTGCAGCACCTCCAGCGCCTGCTCCGGGTGAGCGCGCGCCCCAGCGCCCAGGAGCCGCTTCCAGAGCGTGAGCTGCACCTGCGGACACCCCTCCTGCGCTGGGGACCTGCAGCCATTTTTAAAACCCCAACACGGAGCGAGTTTCAGAGAACTGGGTAGTTAGACAGACTCCCCTCCTGACGTGACAAGCAGCAGAACTGCACTTTGAAGACTCTCATGCAGGTGTTCACACTAAGGGGAAGTGGTAACGGACTTTTCCAAAGGCCCTTTCCTTGACATTCTTTTTTTTTTTCTGCGTGCAAAAATTGAACCGGCAGCCCTGGGGAGGAGTGAACTTCAGAAAAGCAATCACCTGACTGATTTCAACATTGCACAGTATCGCTACTTAGAATAGCAAATTCTAAATTAGATTTTATATGTCTACTTTTTAAAAAAGGTAGAAATATAATAAGCTCTTTGCATGTTTTAACAAGCACTCAGTTTGGAGCATTAGCAGAATTGAATCATGGTGTCAACTTGCTTTAGTTGTTTTTACGTGCTGATATAGCAATGCAATACTCAGAGCAGTTCCTCCTCAAAACTAGTTTTCATTTCACTTATAATTTGGTAACCTTTCAAGGAACTGAAAGGTCTGCAACAAACAGAATCTTATTTCCATATCCCAGCACATCTTAACAAGTTCAGTATGTCTTTACCATATACAATATCATGTAACAGCACAGTTATAATGACCCACATGGGATAAACAAAGTAAACGGCTTTTGTATGGCTTCCTTATGGAATCATATCCATCCAAATGCATTTAAACAACGACTCCATGTTTTAACTGGAGCCTTAATATAAATAGCACAGGAACATAATATGGATGTGTATAGTATAGATAGCATGTTATGATAATGAAAATTATATTAGTGGGTGTATAAACAATCTGTTTTAATTACAGGACTTCCAGCTTTGCTCTACAGTTGTGCAGTGTTCATAACTAAATTTCTTCTAGTTTGTTTAAACAGAAACGTCACCTTTGTGTTGGACTATTCATTAAAAATAAATAAATAAACAAACAAATGAAATCCTAACTTGGGAAAGCAGATCAGAAAAGTAAACAGGTTGATGGATAGCTCGGTCATTAAGGTATTTAAGTCTGTATTTATGTAGCTTTGTCCTCCAATTAAGTTCATACATTAATTTAAATTAATATCAACCATCAATGAAACACCATTAAATAATGGAGAAAAGCCTTGTCCTTAGAAAGGAAAGCACAGCGTGACTCTTATCTGCAACAAAATTACTCTCGTGAAGATGACCATTATGCAACCAAGGGGAGCCGCCGCACTGGCACCAGCCGAGGTCTGTCGCTGCCGGCTGGCACCAGAGTGAGCTGTGAAGCCTTCGTGGACACGTTTGGCACCAATTTACTGTGTGGCACACACAGGGATTGACAGGGAGAACCTAACGGCACTTTACGGAGCCTCTGCACTGTACGACAGCCTTGCAGTGTGTCAGATGTGCATTTGTTAACTGAAATTACACAATATTCCCAGAGAGAAAAAAATATATATATCTTTAACTTAAACAACTGTTTTAGAATGAGGAACCTTGACAGTTTCTTTCTTGCGCAAAGGCCGAAAAGACAAAAAATGAGACGTTTTCAGAAACCGGTGCGGCTGTACGTCCAGAAGAGCCGCAAGGCGCACTGGCATCGCCGGGGAACGCGCTGGGACTGTTAAGGGCGGGAACGGCCCAGGGAAGACGTGCATGAGGAACAGGAGCTAACAGCTTGGGTCAGCTCCTGTTAACTCCTAGCGCCTGCCATGGGCACTTTATGTGCACAGCAGCCAGTCTCGGGATCGCTGACAAGCGCTCCTGTGTGCACACACAGTGCGTGCAGCCTGCTTGTACCTCAGCAATAGCTCAAGCCCAGTTCACAACTAAGGAAACCGCCCCGAGCGGGAGCGCTCCAAGCGCGGGCGACCACCCGCCCGGCCAGCCCGGAGGGGCAGCGCTCGCCGTCGCG
>JAWLRI010001073.1:2325570-2377663 GCA_034781795.1 Crypturellus tataupa
CGGGCGGCAGCCGAGGGGGCCCTGGCCGCGCCGCAGGGCTCTGCTGGCCCTGCCCGCGCGCTGCCGCCCCGGCCTCCCCGCGCGCTTTAACCGCCTCGTCCGCCCCGAGGAGAGGTGACGGTATTTGCTTTAAACTCGGCCTGAATAACCCCCCCTCCCCTTCCTGGATCTAGCGTAACTTTTGGTAACGATTCTGAAGGGAATTACCCTCTCTCCCAGCCCTGACATCCCTCTCAGCTGAACTGTTGGATCAGCCAGCGCTGCCAGGAACGATCGTGCCGCAGCGCAGGGAGCGGGGCCCGGTCTCGGCCCCGGGTTCGTTTCCTCGCGGTCTGCGGCCCCACACGGAGCCGTGACCCGTTGCTGCCGCGCGGAGGGGCAGCGCTGGGGCCTCCGGGGCCCGCGGCCTCGCCGGGAGAGCCCCGGTGGCGGCAGCCTGGCTGCGCCCAGCGAGCTGCACAGCCCAGCGCTCTAGGGCCCGGCCTGCGAGAGCCCCAGAGAGCCGTGCGGCTCACGGAGGGTCAAGGCAGCCAGGGGATTTCAAGGCCCAGTCACATCAGAGTGCTGCATCTCCAGATTAGTACCGATATCCTTAAGAAAACGCACCCTTCGTGTCCCAGGGGAGAGTAGTAGAGCTTAGTTACAAACGAATCGAGGAGCTTGGTGCTTGTGAGAAGCCCTTCGCTTCTTTGCTCAAGTCTTGGACACTAAAATCGGTGCAGTACTTCACTGCATACCTGCATTGGTGATGCACAGCACTACCGTGGCAGTTTATTTCAGACCTCTTTAGCATGTGCTGCTTGCAACATAGCTGCTCCTGTGCGTTGTTCTTGCCCTGGTCACTGCGCTTGTGGGTTACTCATATCCTTAATAATTAGTTGTTGAAAAACCTGTCATCAAGAGGTATGTTTCTCTGTCAGCATAGAACTATCCATTTTAAGTGTTTTGAGTGCTCATAAATATTCAAGAGAGACTTTCTTTACATTTTGGGGGTATTATCCTTATTTTCAGCACTCTTTAAGTTTGTAAAAGAAGTCTCAGACAATGTTTCAGTCATGGATTAGGAAAAATAGATGTAGAGTTTGATCTTAATTTTTAGGAGAGAGGTTGCTAAACTTAAGTAGGTTGTTCTCTCTTCCTCACAGAGTTGATTAATAGTAGATTTAAGTATTAAGACTGAAATCCATTTTTGTGTTTTGTGATCCAGTTTTCACCTCTTCCGGCAGAGGTTACTACTCTCTCTCCCTCGTGGATGCATGAAAAAGCCACATATATTATTTGATGGGTTTGCTGTGCCTCCATTTGGCTGTTGTATTGGAGGCTGATTAGAAATGTGACAGGAAATGGAAAGCTTGATAAAGCTGAGCACAGCCTGGTCACAGACTGGGCCAGCAACAGTTTCTCCTGCTAAATTTGTTAAGGAACTCCTCATCAAAGAAAAGTACAGTTCAGCTGCTACTCCTCTAGACAAAACAAATACAGTACAGACTGCATTTTACAGTAGTTGGTCTTTGTGCATTTTGCTGCTGTGTATTAACTACTCCTGACAGTGCAGTTTATTTTCCTGGAAGCAGGTACAAGACTCATTCAGTTAGGAATGGGATACATGCAAAACACTTAGGTTCAAAATTGGACACTTACCTTTTGATTGAAAGGCACAAGCTTTGATTCTGGTATCAAAAAGTCCTCCTAATACCTGCTCAATTCTGATAGAGGGAAAAAAAGCTCTTTCAGTTGAGGTAGCAAAGAGTGAAGGATAAAGGCTGGCAGTGAATAGTCAGTAAAGAGGAATACAATTTGGCTTCAAAACAATAATCGGAACAAAATATCTGATGGCTCTATGACAAAAACATGAGACCTGTAGCGGGTAAAAATAATGTGTCTGTAAGGTAAAAGGAGAAGTAAGAGCAGTTAGGGGTGAGTTTCAGTGGAATCTTACAAGAAAGGAAGAGTAAATGCAGGGGAAGAAAAAACCCCGGTCTGAGTGCAAAAGTGAGCTGGCCTTCTGGTTTAGGAGGATGATGATTCTAGTCCTTGGTCCTTGTCCTTGAAGTGTTTCTTGCCTCATACAGACAGCTTGTTTTTTGAAATTGTTTTCTTACATGGATTTTGCAAAGATTACCAGCGGTAAGAACGCAGCAAATCGCAGTCTTGAAGAAGTGGATAGCAGCTGGGATGAGGTGAGGAGGAGGGAGTCTGGGCTTATGCTAAAAGACAGGGAAAAACAGACTTGTCGATGAAACAGTATGGATGTTAGCTGCTGCAGGGCACCTGGCCTGGGGCGCAGGCCTGCCCAGGACACATCATAACAGACCAATTTACCACTTAGGAGGAGAGGGAGTGACAACTGGGGATGACAGTTAGTACTCTTCTTGAATAAGGTGGTGTCTATTACACTTTTCAGGCCAATACATGGTATTTTGGACCCATTGCTTGTCACCTTCATTTCTTCTTCAGAGAGAAAGGCTGCCTGCCTCCAGGGGGGGAAGTTCTGACCACTCAGTATTTTAAAAGTATTGTGCCCAAAATACATGGGTATACTTTCATTTGGATTTTTTTTTTGACTTCCGGGAAGAGAATTGTAAGTTTTTACTTCATGAGACTTCCTAAATTTTAATCTACAGTTTAGAAAAGAGTTGTTGCATTGGTTTTGTTCATTATTTCACAGTACAAAGAAAGGCAAGAGACAAGAATCAAATTTGCTTATGAAACTAGTTAAATAGTTCTTACTGCTACTTGTTTCTCAGATGCAAACTTTGGTTTGGGTCAATCTGTCATCATAAGCAGAGAGCAGAGACCCCAAATAAACACAACTGTATCACCAAACATAGTATGGTTGGAGTTGGTGACTGTCATTAGGGACCTCAGCAACCTGAAAAGCACTGAAAAGTTTATTGTCGCTTGTGATGCTATAGTCAGGAATTCGAGCTTTGTTAGCATCCTCATTTTTGTTTAATAACTTACTCTTGTGCCCCAATTTGGAGTGATAATTGCTTTAAAATAGTAGCATAAGGACAAATCAGGTTGTAATCACATCCTAAAGTTCAGTAGAAGCTTAAAATGCCTAGTTCTTAAAGCTTACGATTCTGAATGGTCAACTCTGACAAATAGTCATCAATCTGTAGACTGTCATAAGGAAATGCTTGTATTTTTGCTGCATAAACTGCTGAAAATGCTACCTATAGTTGCTTAGTTAAGTTCTGTACTTGAAGAATGAATTGGAGGCTGTAACTGAAATTTCTTGTTTACTTATGACATATGCTGTATGTAATTCCATTAAGCAAGCTGCTGGGAATCTGGTTGGCTTTTCTGGAAGTTATTCCTAGTATATCCCCATTCATTTTACTGCAGCATGTGACATGAATTGTAGTACTGTGTGAGATCAAAAAGTAATGTGTAATTAGTGAGATACTGTACAGACAGACTATAAGCAAGTGACTAGTAGCTTGTGTCTGGGTAAAAAGGAGTGTGGAAATCTCTTGAGAAGCAAATTTAGCATTGCACCTAGCTACCAATTTAAAAACCTGTAGTTATAGCTTCCACTTTTATAACAGAAGAAAATTTAAAAAGTTTCTCGAGAAAGTGTTAAAGTTATATATTAGCTTTGATTTTCATATTGAAAATTCTCAGATTTTTTTTTTTTTTTTTTTGGCTGACCTGGTAAGCAAAACTTGAAAAATTGAGCCACACAACAAAAGGCAAGAGTTTAGCATCTCCCACAAAATCCTGTATTCCCTCATGCACGCACAAACATGATAACATTATTTTCATCTTTTCCAGAATACACATTTAGTTATAATACCTGCTTAAGTTTGTCAGAAGTCAATCAAATCCTGCCTCTTAAGATTCAGAAAATACTTGTTACATAACAAAGTAACCTTAGAAGATATATTTAGAAAGGACTTAAAGCTTCAAAGAAAAGTCTATTTGCAGTTCCAAGAGGGGGGAGGAGAAAAAAGCCAGTTAAAGGTACACTCTGAAGGCAGGATTAGACAAGTAATGTTAAAATATTAATAGGAGTGAAGTTTTCCTGTGTAACACTAGGATTATATAAAGGCAAGTCTTCATTTTATTTGTTTTAGGCAGAAAAGGCTTCAGATTGGGAATGTCCTTTAGGCTCGTTTGTTGTTTTTTACTGAATCTGATTCTTCAGTGAATTCTATCTCTACTTTCAACACTGAATATATTAAATTAGAAGATTTTAACTAAACTTTCTGTATGAGATTTATGGCCTATTGATGCAGAATGTAAGATTAGCAAAGTTTGGTCAGAGGGGATTATTGAATCATCTCAACTGTATAATGGGTACCCGAAGAACTCTTTCACACAAAAACAGAAGGGCAAAAGTACATGAGACTTTAAGCATGTCCAAGAAGTTTCAGATCAATTTACCAGTAGTAATCTTTCTCCTTCACCTTGACTTGCCAAGATGTTGTAAGTCACCTTTCCGTGGGTGTAGCAGCTATTTGAGGTCAGCCACAAGTGAGTCATAAAAAATTATCCATTAAAAATTTCTGAATACAGGCAGGTCAGCACACTTTTTGTAACACATTTAGCTGGCTTTATAGTCAGATAAATATGCAGGGGAGGATGGTTATTAGAACTGGTAAGTCATTGCCAATTCTCTTTATTTCATTATTCTTCTAGCATTTGAAACATACTGTCTATGCTCTTGATAAATCACCCTAAATTATTTCAAATAATTCTATCATTTGGAGAAGGGAGGATTAATTTTTTTTTTTTTTAAACTATTGAGCTAATTTGCTTACATCAGTAATACTTAGAACTGGAAGAGGACTCTCAAAGGATGATGACATATGATTAGCTGCAGTTTTAAGAGCTACAATATTATTCCTCTAACTTCTGTCAAAGAAATTTTGCTGACTCCTAGAACTAATTTTCTTTTTACACTTGCATTAAAAATAATTGCCTAGAATAAGTGACAGAATTTTCATTTTAAATAGATGCATTTGTATTTTTCTAGAGTAATACCAAAGCTATAGGCATGTTGATACTGGTGCAGACTGGATAAGATACTGCAACTCCAAATCATTGCCTAACAGTTAAGTTATAGTCAGAATTCTTGATTACAATATAATCTCTAACTGCATACATTCCAGGTAGTCTTGTGTTACTTATAATTGACAAAGTAGAACAGGCTAAGTATTACACACAGTTAACTATAATACCTGCATGAAAACTAATTAATGGAATATAATTGTGAGGGTTTTTTTTAACCTTTCCTTCTAAACAGACAAATATCAATAGAGACTTCTAAGAAGTTGCACCATCCTAGAAGAGACAAGTAACAACATTAACATGCCTGCTGTGGCATCTGTACCTAAAGAGCTGTATCTCTGTACTTCACTGAAAGATCTCAACAAGAAGACAGAAATAAAACCTGAAAAGACCAGTACAAAGAGGTACCTAGGCTTTTGTTTTGAATAGTTAATTCATAATCAATTGAAGTAATCCATAGTGAGTAAAGTTTGTACTTATATAAGTTAAATCACTATGTGTTAGGTCTTCATTAGTTTTCTCTCTGAGAAACTTAGTTTTAGAAGTATTAATACTATTTTTCTGAGTCAGCTGCACTTGTAACTATGTTGTGGGCCTAAATTCCCTCAATTATTTTGTTAGGTGTTGAATCTTTGATAGACTTTACAGATAGATTTCTCAATTATCCAATGTGATATGCTTACTACCTTTAGCAGATAAGTTTGCCCACTGCCAAAACACATCTTGCACAATGCACATCAAAGCGTGAATGGTTTGAAAAAGTCTGTGTAAACGCAAGTTCACAAAAATGATTAAAAGTTGAGCAACTGCAATTCTACATGGGAATAAAAAATATTTTATTTCTAGCATTTTTAGGCAATCAAACATTTCATTCTTTTTTCCTGTGAAATAAGAGGATAGGGTGTTTGTTTTGTTTTTCAAAAGAAGCAGTTGTTTTGAGAATAGAGAAGTGTATATATATATGTTTCTATATCTCAGTCTGCTATTTAACAATGGAAGATTCTCTTTCAGAATCAGCTCTGAATCTGTTTGATAAACGGTATACTGAAGCGAAACATTATTTGGGGAGCCTAGTTGTGGTTCATATTTACTGAAAAGCTTATCCTGAGCTAGTAAAGTAAACATTTAAGAGGTGAATAGAGACTATGAACACTTAAAATGGAATTTTGTGCTGGGAAGGTGCTTGGTGTAAGTCAACAATCACTTGCTTTGCTGCTCTTATTTCAGTTATGTGCAGAGTGCCCTTAAGATTTTCAAGGCAGCGGAAGAAAGCAGACTGGACAGAGATGAAGAAAAAGCCTACGTCCTGTATATGAAATATGTAACCGTTTATAATTTTATTAAGAAGAGACCTGATTTTAAGCAGCAACAGGTATATAAGCTTTCTGACTGGCTGCTTCTGTGTTGGCAGAAACATAAAAACAGAATAACACAGACATAAAAAATATGGACAATAACACTAATGAACATTCAAATAATTATGCTGATAGTAAATAAGTGGTCTCATTTATGCTGACACTTCTTTTCTTCCCTATTTTTGGCAATTCTGGCACTAACTGTTTTCACAGTTTGCTTTGGTCTGTTACATTTAAGGTATATAAATTGCCAGATGTGTGAATATTTTTAATGGAGATGAAATCTTGTAACCTTTCTCAGCCAGACCTTTCTTGATGTAGTACAAAGGAGGTTAGGGCTTGTGTGAGAGGATGTTGTATTTATTTCAGGTCAAGGTCACTGACAAATAAGCAACCGTAAACTGAGTTGCCACGCATACACACAGACACACACTCTAATGCTATAGAGCTATTTCATTTGCTAATGAATGTTTTAACAGGAAATACCCGATTCAAAACACTTACTTTTGTTGGCATTATCATTATCCTATCACTTTTCTGTGCATTAGATGCTCTTGATATACACAGAAGTAGATATTACTAACTGTTAATATGGGTGATGATGCTTGTAATTTTAGGATTATTTTCATTCCATTCTTGGACCTACAAACTTGAAAAAAGCTATTGAAGAAGCCGAAAGACTCTCCGACAGCCTTAAACTCAGGTATGTGAATATAGTGCATAGATACTGTTTGTTATACCTGAACCTGAATTTGCAATTGCAGGTTTTCCCACTACACACTATATTCGCAATAGTTTGTGGATACCTAGAACTCTTGAGAGCTTTAACAGTTTGTCTGAGGAAGTGTGTTTTTGCTTTTGCATATTTCAGTAACTTGCCACTATCTATATGCTCTCAATTATTGGCAACTATCATTTGTTGATATCTTCTCCTGTGTTTTGTTTGATAACTCTAATGAAATGAAACCTCAAGATTTAAATTATATTTGATTTAGAGAGAAGCCATTTCCATATAATGTTCATCTTGGGGTTAAACAAAAGTCAACTAAAGTAGCAATATGCTCACCTGTTCACCTGTGTCAAGAAGCTCTCCTAATGTAGATTGGTTTATACTAACATAACAGCTTTTGCTTCAGTTAGCTGCTGAAGCTCCCGAGCATTTTTTGTGCCCCTGTATGGAGACATCTATATGAAATAACACAATTGGCCATTATTTAACTGAGGTGATGAAGGGGTTTTGGTAACACAGCTGTAACTATGCTATGCTAAGACTTAAATGTCTTTGGTCCATGAGCCAGAAAATTGTGACAGTAAGCGGATGGATGGTGGACTTCATATTTAGGTTCTGCTTAATACAATTTGTTGTCTTTTCAGATTTGTTTGTTTATTTCCCCCCAGCCTTCTCTGTCAGCTCTCTCTACTCAGCTAAGCACATACTTTTTCTCTGTTACCTCTATATTTAAGTAAAAGCACATTGCAGACCCTTCAAAGTACTAAACTACCATAGCTAAGCACAGCTTTAGGTTGAATAAGGGAAGTAAACCGGAAGCGTAATGGCTACGAAATGGAACCCAGAGTAGGATTTAAGAACAAGGAAACAATTACAAAAATGGGAGGAGTAAGACCAAGCGGTTAGTAAGGAAACAAGTTTGATGGAAAACAGTAATTTCACAATACTTGAACTTTTTTCCCCTTCCTACCCAAAGACTTAACAATTTTGATGCTGGTTATACAAGACTATACAATAATGCGATTTTTTCAAAAGCACTTTTTTTTCCTGATAGATATGAGGAAGCTGAAGTTCGAAAAAAACTTGAAGAGAGGGACAGACAAGAGCTGCAGAAAAAGCAAGAAGCAAAAGATGATGGAAAGAGTTCAGCCAAGAACTCTTCAGAAAGCTCAGCAGATGCCAAAGGAAAAAGTCAAAGGGTAATCAAACACAGCTACAAATTCTCTAATTTACTTTAAATAGATAGTTTGATCTAGCATTTGGTTTCAGCAGCATTTCTAATTCAGGATCAGTGTGTTGGATTGTTTGTTGTTATTGCTATTTTGTTCTTCAATAGGTTTTTTTTTTATTATTAATCATTTTAAATTCCCTGTAAATTTTCTTTGAAATTTCTTTGGAACAGGCCTTCTAAATTCTGAGATGTGCAGAAAGTAGACTAGCTTTTTACCAGGTCAGACTCTATTTATAGTAAAAATAGACTTACTGCCGTTGGCAAAGCTACTTTGCATGTGAAGCCCAAGGTTTCTGCATGATAAGAGCTGATGGTACAGATTACATGCCTTCTCTTCAAGAGCAATAATATAGCAAGGAACTTATCTCTCCACAGATGCTTTAGGAATTTCATCTAGTAGATGATATAGTCCCACTTTTTTTTTTTTTTGCCTTTTTGATTGGTTTCTGTCTACATAGGGCAGCCACATTTATTTTTCTAATATTTTTTGTCAACATAACTTCAGAAGAGGCTTCTTCTACTTGGGTTTCCTCTGTGACTTTCAGTCCGACCAGTTTCCTTCAAGCTCTGTCAAGAGTCAGGCACAGTCAGGCTCTGTGTGTTGCTCATCTTGTTTCTGAATATGAGATCATCTCCCCTACACCTTTTTTGTCTTCTTCTGTCAACACAGATCAATGGTGAGAAAACACATTCCCTGGAAAAAAAGGATCAGTCTGACAGTCTGAGTGGTAAGAGATCCATGTTGCCACCAGTGCAAAAAGAGGCTGAATATACCTGTGCATGTCTTACTTCTCCAGCTGCAGTTCTTTCTATAAAGAGTAACTTCGCAGTCAAAGCAATTTGCTGAAATTGTTGGTATCTTGCATTTTGGTTACAGCAACTTAGTAATTAAAGCCCCGTTACAGCCTTCATTACTTGTCTTGAACTTAAACTCTCTTCAACTTTTCAATACAGTGTAAACATTAAAACTGAACTGAACCAAAAATGGTCAGAGTAGAAACAAAACGTTTCTTCAAATGATAGGAAAAAAAAATAGCCAAGGTTGAGATGTGTGAAGGGGACTTCTCATTTAACTAGGAAAGATGACTTCTCCCTCCTTTTATTTTTTGCTTATGTAGTAAATATGAGCTTGTCCTCTAGAGTTTAGCTGCACTTGCAACATGCAGTTTGACACGCATTTGCAACTGCACAGCTTGATTTAAATGAAACCACAGAAAGCTTAACTAATCCTGGAAGTGTTCCATATTGTCTAATTCAGCACATCCACTGCTAATCACTATAGCAGTAGAAACTATAGGAGCCAATATGTTTTGCTATCTCACCTCCAAGAGCATACATGGATGGGTTCTGTAGACACATTCTGTTTTGTTTCATGCATTTTATCCCGTTTCATTCACTTGCAGTCTTGACTTCGAGTGAGATGTGTTTATAGCTATCTCCATTTAGAATGTAGCTTTTTGCTTATAATAACTTCTGTATCTCAAGGAGCAGTCACTGCTGAGAAACTGTTTGCAATGATGATGGACAAAAACATTGAATTGATCATAATGGACACTCGAAGCTTGAAAGATTATCAAGAATCCTGTATTCCAAGATCCATCAGTGTCCCAGAAGAAGCAATCAGTCCTGGGTATGGAATAATGTTAAGTAATAGTCAACTACTTAACATCTGTTAAAGTACTGATTGGGGCAGGAGCAGGGAAGAAATCGCTACTTCAGAAGGATTATGTGCTATTAAAGCTTGTTCACTTAGTTTAGGGGCCCCTGTGTGTGGCAAGATATATCTTGACAGCTTTGCTTTTGCATGTACTGACTGTAAGCCAGAACAGATGCATTTTATCCATAGATACAGGCATATAAATGTAGGTAGATTATGCAAATAACATTTTGCATATGTATATATCTAAGTGCACATTAAAACATTTCAGAGTTACCACAAGTTGGATTGAAGCTAGACTCCCAGAGGATTCTAAAGATCCATGGAAGAAGAGAGGACATTTTGATTATGTTGTACTGCTGGACTGGTTTAGTTCTGCAGGAGACTTAAAACTTGGAACAACTCTGCAAAGCCTGAAAGATGCACTTTTTAAGGTTGGCAATTTTACTTTTTGTATTATTTTATCTCCCAAAATAAGAAGCTCTTGAAATATCCCTAATTACAAAGAATATGGGAGACTTGAAAACTGTACCAAGATATGTGCTAAAACATCTCAGGATTGCTTATCTTGATAGCAGAAGCTGAATACAGCTGTTGTCCCTACTTAATGTAGGTCACTCTTTTACAAGAGCACACAGCTTTTATTCAGAGATTCAGGCAGTTCTCTCTGTTTATTGCTTTACACAATAGGCTGGGCTCTTTGTGCATAATTTATGCCTAATACTGAAGATCTTGGGGTGAAACCAATCTTGAGCCTGGGCTCTCCAAGCTCTTTCAGAAAGCTTTCTAAAGCTAATGCCTCCTCATAGGGCAGATGCTCCAGGCCCCTGATCATCCCTATAGCCCTGCACTGGACTCTCCCCTCCCTTGACCTGTTGGAGATGCTCTTCTTAATGCACCTCAGGATCCTGTTGGCCTTCTTGGCCACAAGAGCACCTGCTGCCTCATGGTCAACTTGTCATCCACCATGACACCCAAGTCCTTCTCTGCAGAGCTGCTCTCCTGAACCACTCTTTGTGATCACTAGACACAGAAACTTCTACAACAAGTTAGGGTTAAAAAGTCTCTTTGCCATTTTTTTTAATCACTTAATTTCAACCTTTTTCCTTAAAGTGGGAAAGCCAGCCTCTACTGCAAAATGAACCTTTAATCCTAGAAGGAGGCTATGAAAACTGGCTCCTTTGTTTTCCCCAGTACACCACAAATGCTAAAGTAACTCCACCCCAGCATGGCAGGAGAGAAGCAGTGACCGTTTCTTGTGAGTATAAAGCATGACTCTTTTTCCAACATTCATACTTTAATTTGTAATTTTAATTTGCCCAAGTATATTTGTGATAGCCTTGTTTTTGGCTTTTTCTCTCTCTAGTGGATTTTACTTATCCGTCTTTGGAAGAGCCGGCTCCTGTTCCACCTGTTGCTGCTGTAAAGCCAACTCCAATAGAAGTAACTGAGAATGAAGAAACAGGAAGTAATTTGGAGGAGAGACTAAAATCTCTTAACAGACCAAGTGTACAGGCTGCAACTATTCCCAAATCTGACAGCTTATCTGGAGTTAATCCAGTACTAGTTACAAGAAGTATCCCTGAGGTAAGCTGTGTTTTTTTTATCAGGGCTAGTGTAATGCTAGGCCACTGGAGAGCCACTAATCGTAGAAGCCTAAATTCATAGAGAAATATTTTCAGTAACTGTCCTTCCAGATACTGTATTATATAAGTACCACAGTGCAAAGACCACTGATAGTCTGTGAAACTACAGTAAGTAATGCACAAAGCTGCATTGTAGAGTGTTCAGTGAAGATTTTGTCATGGATGGCTGGGAAACTGAGGTTCAGCAATTACTCACTGGTTCAGAAACTCAGTAAACAAACTTACCTACTCAGAGTATACATGGTATGTAATAATCAGAAAAGAAGTCTTACCTTGGTTGTTCCAAGGCCCATTTTCATGAAACATTCCAGGTAGTCTCTCACTACTCCCCTTGTATGACAAACCATTCCCCTGCTTGTTTCTCCCCTTTATAGGAAAAGAGCTTTTTTTTTTACAAAACAAAAAACTTTGTAAAATGCTTGTACTAAAGTAATTTGTTTTCCTGGAGAGGAGATTTTCCTTTAGGTATTTCCTCTAAGTTAAGATTTTAAGCTGAAGAAACCCTAACCTGTGAAAATGATCATGCCTCTCTATCATTACTTTGCTCTTTTCTTCCCTTTCACTATCAAGCCAACCTGCTCATCTAAGTCTGACCATCAGCTGTTCTGAAATATGTCTTCTCACCAAGCCTTAATCATTTGCCATAATGATTGAAAGCACCACACCCCAATTACAGTGACTTGATTGCCCTAAAAGGTTTTCCTTTGAAAGCTTGAAAGTAAAGATTGAGTTGTAGTAGGGAGTGCTTAATACCTTAAGGTATCCTTAAGGATTTTATAGAACTTGTTAACTCTTACCTTATAGCTAAAAATAAAGTGAATACTTAATTTTCTTAATAGGGAATTTGAATGATAAAATGTACTGAAGTTCATTATCTCTGGGGCAGAAGTAGACTTGATATCATATTTAGTCTCTCCCAAATCTCACTTAGAAATAGTCTAGCTAGCAGAGCAGTAATAGTGAATGTGTTATTCCACACTTGGTGTTACAGGTTGATCGCACTAAAAAGCCTTCACTAAAACAGCCTGATGATAACAGACCAAAAGCTGAGAGTACAATCCCTGACAGCCAGCCTGTTGAGAACGGGCGAATCATTCCAGACCGGTCCACCAAGCCACTACATGATGCAAAGAATATTTTGACAGAAGAAGAAAAAAGTCGCATATATGCAGAAACTGCTGCCATGTTAGAGAAGAACAAGCGGGAAAAGGAATTGCGGGAGAGGCAGCAAGAAGAACAGAAAGAAAAACTCAAGAAAGAAAAAGAACAAGAACAAAAAGCAAAGGAAGAGAAGAAAGAAAAGGAATACAAAGAAAAACTACAACAAGCCAAAGAGCATAGAGAACAAAAGGACAGGGAAGAGCAGATAAAAAGAGAACAAGAGGAAAAAGAAAAAGAGAGAGCACAAAAAGAAGTAACAGAAGCAAAAAGGCAAAATAAAAATGAACCCGAAAGTATTGATTTGAAAAGTATTGAGATTGAAAAAATATCTATGGAAGAAAGAGAAAAGGGAACCAGAACACCAGAAATGCAGAGAGGTGCACTGGGTGATGCATCTCAGACCTTTGCAACCACCTCAGGCAAGGTTAGTAAAAAAAAAAAAAAAAAAAGAAAACCATCATCAAACTTGAAGTAATTATTCAGTATGATTTGTGAATGTACCTTGGAGTAACATAGTATACATCTGGAAATTTTAAATATATTTGAATTTTATTTAGGCCTGCCATTTTTACATAAATCCAGAGGGGAAAGTTGGAAACAAGACCCAACAGGGTAGGTTTTTACAGACAGCTTAGAGCACTTTGAGTCTGGCTGTAGGTGGACAGCATAGGATTCCCATAGGATAAAAAAAAAAAAAAAAACTTTCCACAGATGTGGAAATAGATGTTCCATGGGCTGCTATTTTTTGTGTCAACTGTAGAGACGTGGTTAACATTCAGTCTCTTATGTCAGCCCTAGTATATGATCTATTACTGTAACACATTCTAGCAAAGGACCAGATTGTATTATCATAACAAGCTCTCTAATACACAAACACTGATAGGACAGAGGGATTATTTTGTTGATTTGCATGGAAGCAGAGTGATACCCTGATCTAGTATACTGGTTAAAATCTTAGTTCCAAATCTTCTGAAGTCACATTTCCTTCTTTCCTCAGACCCATAAAGAATTTCCAAATACTCATCTGATTGTGGAATAAAGGACTCCTTATGAAGTCCAGTCTTATATTTACACAAACTGTAAAATCTACATTTTTTTTTGTGGAGAGTGACCAGAATTGTGGAGAGGACACAAGATTCATCTACAGAGGCTATTCCAAACAATTGTTATATAGGAAAAATAAAAATGATCAGTTTATTTGTAGATACTAAGAATCAGTAAGAGCAGGTGATACTTGAATTTAACAGCAGCAGCAAAAAGTAATTCTGCTTTTTCCCAATATTGCTTTCTTGGCCTTCTTTACTGACCCACATGAAATTTGAAAGCCTTCTCTCAAAATCTTTTACAGCAAACTGGGGTTAAAGGAGAACCAGACAGTGGAGCTCAAAAGCCAGGAGCCCTTAGAGAGGATTCTGAACAAGATACTGAAAGACTTAAAGTAAATGCAATGTGTTGTATGTAGCTAAAAACATACAAAATATAGATGCTTTACTATCTCATATTATGCTAAATTTCATCTCATTTTAATCCTCAAATGTCTTCTCCTTAGGAAAAGACAGTGCCATATTCTACAGTTGCATTTGCTTTTTACATTTGTCATTCATTTGCAAGAAATGTATTTGAAACTTTTACTGGAAACCATTATATGTTTTTGATGGGCATTAACAAAGTATTCCACATGTGTTCGTCATCTCATTCATACTCCCTTGCATCCCTCTTTAGAAAGGGGGCAAGATCATCCTCCTAACAGAAGCATGTATTTCTAATAAAGTGGCTGCTTTAGGGAAAACACTACCATATTGCCGTTTGAAAATAAGTCACATTTCTAGCTGTAATCAAGGATTGAGCTGTTTTGTGTAAAATCATTGATCTACAAGAGAAGTCACATACAAATTGTTCCTCTACATAACTAACTGTACATACCTTACATTTCCATTGCATTTACTAGTCTCAGCGGGAGCCATTAATGAGAGCACGAAGTGAGGAAATGGGAAGGATAATACCAGGACTGCCTCCAGGTTGGGCAAAGGTAACTTTCTATTCTGAAATTTGTGCAATTTTGTAGTGAATTTCAGTTAAGTCATATTTCTGAGTTTGATTTAATCTTGTTTGTTTTCTTCTCTTAAACTCTCCCAGTTATTTTCTGAATCTTAACATTAATTTTTAATGAAATAAGTGGAGTTCATCTGCAGCTTTTTATACTGAGCTGTTGTTTGTTTATTTTGGTATAAGTAATCTTCCACTTAATCTGTTAAGCATCAAGTCTGTCACTACTGTAATATCTCAGTGTTTGAAGTTCTCACAGTAGTTCATATCTAGGTAAGCAAGTTAATGATTTTTTTTTAACCTGGCTTTGAAACTTTTGTTTTTTTCCCCAAGTTTCTGGATCCAATCACTGGAACCTTTCGATATTATCACTCGCCAACAAACACTGTTCATATGTACCCACCAGAAATGGCTCCTTCATCCACTCCTCCAGCTACCCCACCAACCCATAAACCCAAGCCACAGGTGGCTGCTGAACGGGAAAGAGAACACTCTAAACTGAAGCGCTCCTATTCCTCCCCGGATATAACCCAAGCCATTCAGGAGGAAGAGAAGAAAAGAATTCCTGTAACCCCAACAGTCAATCGCGACAATAAGTAGGTTTGATGAGTTACAGCATCACAGTCCCTGCACTCTGCTAGCTTTTAGGAGTTTGTCTTTATCCAAAATTATCCACTAATATTTTCTAAGTATTTTACAAAGGCATGCAAGAGTTTCACTGACAGACTTGCATCGCTACAGGTTCAGAGAGGAATGTGCTTCCTTTGGAGATCACAGTGTTAACTGGCTGATAGTTGCTTCCTATGTGGTGGTATTTGTGTCAAGGCTTTCGATAACTTGTGAAATGAAGAGTTTCCGTTTTAAACTGAGTAGTTAAATCAACTACATTCACTTTTCATCTATGAATTTAGAACGAAATAATTTTACTCTGTAATTCAGTCTTCTTATCAGCCAGTATGTGTGGATTTCTCATTATTGTATTGATTAGTCTTGAGTACCTTAAATGATGGATTTGGTGAATTCCTGTGACAGAATACTTCATATCCTGTGAGGGGGAGTTAAGTTTTGTCCTTTTAAGCTCTGTGCACACAGTCTTGCCTTTCTCTGTCCATTGATGCTGTGAGATGGCCACTCTGGGCAGAAACAGGGATCTCTGAGCCCGTTGATGCTGTTTGGCTGGAGAAGACAGTTAAGTGACACCGGGCGAGCTGCTGGCACGCTGTTCACTGTCAGCCTCTAAAACAGGCTGCTTCAGAGCTTCGAAGGGGAAAGCTGGCTGTAAGACAGCTCGGTGGCTGCACAGTAGAGGGAGCGCTGCACTGTGCCTTGTACAGCACCCAGTCAGAGAAGTAACAAAACATCATTTCTTCCTTACAGACCGGTCTGTTACACTAAACCTGAAATTTCAAGACTCTCTGCATTACAAATTCGGAATCTCAATCCTGTGTTTGGGGGATCGGGACCAGCTCTGACCGGACTTCGTAATCTAGGGAACACTTGCTATATGAATTCCATATTACAGTGTTTGTGCAACGCACCCCATCTGGCTGATTATTTTAACAGAAACTTGTATCAAGATGATATTAACAGGTAACAAGCTGTTACTCTTCTTTTTTAGTATGTAAGTGAAGAAAGGGCTTTACTTTTTTTTATATTAATGATTTTAATGGGCCTAGGGTTTTAAGAAAGAACACTAATTTCAAATCTTTGAGTTTCCTCAAGTTCAGATGTGGGACCAAATGGGCTTAGCTAGACAAGCTGACTTAAATTATGCTCACCACGTTGAATCTTCTGATTCAGACAAAACACGTGTGTTACAGCTTACAAAACAAGCTGAAAATACTTGTTCCTTCCACCAACCCAATTTTGAATATAGAACTAATTGTAAATGGAACTGTGTAAATTATATAGTGTCAAAGGAGACAAAAATTGTGGTTCAGTCCTACAGGTAGTTATTCTGGGTGTAAAGAAATTACACTAAAACAAGGATAAAGTTTTGAATTAATAATAACAAAATCTTAGTTGAATGCCTCACTATATATTATCTCTGTTTAATTGTACAGGTCAAACTTCCTGGGGCATAAAGGTGAAGTGGCTGAAGAGTTTGGTGTAATAATGAAAGCTTTGTGGACAGGACAGTATAAATATATCAGTCCAAAAGATTTTAAAATTACAATTGGGAAAATTAATGACCAATTTGCAGGATATAGCCAGCAGGACTCCCAAGAACTGCTTCTCTTTCTAATGGATGGCTTGCATGAAGACCTAAATAAAGTAAGTAATAACTTAAAATTATTTCTATACCTGACAAATGATTGAAAGAAAAGCTAAAAGCTTTTTACTTCATAAAGGGAATTAAATTAAAAATTTTTGTGCTAAGCTAAGCAAATTGATTTAAACACTTTTTAAAAGCAGCTTCTGGCTATGTTTGAACAAGCATTTCTGCTGGCTTTACCATCTCTACTGCTGTTTAGAGGCAAAGTCCTGTTTCCTCGACCTCCCTCTGTCTGGGAGGTCCCAGATTTTCTGGGAAACTTGCTTTCCCTGTTAAGTACAGTTGGAGGTCTTGAGGTCTACTCATTTTTGCATCACCTGTTAGGAGTCCCTTGTAGAGGGAAGCTTTAGTGCTACTCCAGGTCAAGCAGTTGAAGAGGCTGAACCCAAAGATGCTGTGGTTTATAGAATAAGGAGATAGTAAGACAGAGAAGAGGTAGCAATTTACTTTATCTGTGCCACAGCAGGGCAGAGTTGGGGAGGGGGAACCCTTTTCTTTGACATCTTTATCACATGTTAACATACAAAAAAAAGTTTATTTAAGTGTCTGTTATTCAGGCAGACAATAGGAAGAGACACAAGGAAGAAAACAATGATCATCTTGATGACTTCAGAGCAGCGGAGCTGGCTTGGCACAAACACAAACAGCTCAATGAGTCCATTATTGTTGCACTCTTTCAAGGCCAGTTCAAATCCACAGTGCAGTGTCTTACGTGTCACAAGAAGTCCCGGACATTTGAGGCGTTCATGTATTTGTCATTACCACTTGCATCCACTAGTAAATGTACACTGCAGGTAAGGTGGCACATGAGAGAAACAGCTTTCACATGAAAAACCTTTCTTTTCACAACTTTGTTATGATGTAGCTTTTGTTCCATCTCTTATTGAGTTTGTCAGTATTTCCAGTTTAATTTACACTAATCCAAAACATGAATATGTCTACCTTTATGTTTTTTAAGAAATGTCTTCTAACTTTAGGAGAAATGAAAAAGTTCTAAAATACAAGCAGCATGGAAATCCTTAAGTCACAATGGCAAAAAAAAATTAATACTCATAGTATGTCTTTGTAGGTCATAGTATAAATGTTTATTTTTTTAAAAAAACAAAACATTGTTAGTACATTTTAAAAGACTTGTGCCTAATTAAGGTATGCACTAGAGTCTACTTATGCATGTGCATCTACCTCAGCCTTCCTTATCTTTTCAAAACAGAATACACATTTGCGCTGCACTTTCTTGAGCTCCTGCCCTTTACAGTGTTTCTTCTTTGTTGTTTTAGGAATGCCTTAGGTTATTCTCCAAGGAGGAAAAGCTCACCGATAACAATAGATTTTACTGTAGCCATTGCAAAACTCGAAGGGATTCTTTGAAAAAAATAGAAATTTGGAAACTACCACCTGTTCTTCTTGTGCATTTGAAAAGGTATGGCATGGAGTGGTGGCCAGGGGACTAGAATGAGATGACTAGGCTTTCCTGGAGATTGCTGTAATGCAATTGCTAAACTTGTTAAATAGAGAAACTTATAGATTGTATATCCACCTCTAATGCTGCAAGAATTTTATTTTTCACCTGATGCCTGTTTTGCTGGACTATAATTAACAGAACATTTCTACTAGCTTATTAAATTTTCTAGAAACACACGTGCAGGTAATAACAGAACTGTGGGCAAAGTTCTCTCTTGAGAGAGAACTCTCTCCTGAAACTAAAGTTTCATCTTTAGTTGGGATGATGTGCAGGTTAAAAACAAATTAAATGAACTCAGCTTAGCATTCGTTGATAGATTGTGAAAAACCTGTATTTATAATAGTGCTTTTTAATTCTGTAGATTTTCTTATGATGGAAGATGGAAGCAAAAGCTTCAAACGTCAGTAGATTTCCCATTGGAAACTCTTGATCTGTCACAGTATGTTATTGGTCCAAAGAATAGCCTGAAGAGATACAATCTGTTTTCAGTATCGGTAAGTAATCGTGTCATACTGCAAAATTTACCTTTATGATCTTTATGTCAATTTGTGTGATTATCTGGGTTTCAGGGCACCTACCTGGTTGTAGATGAAATTGCAGGCCTAAAATAGTTTGGTGCTTTGTCAGAAATCTCACATTCCAGTTTACTATCCTAACTAGGGAACAAATGGCAGCTTTCAAGGCCATGAATTATTTTCTTCTTTTGTTTTACAGAATCATTATGGTGGGTTGGATGGAGGACACTATACAGCCTACTGCAAAAATGCTGCAAAACAACGTTGGTTTAAGTTTGATGACCATGAAGTATCTGAGATCTCAGCATCATCTGTGAAATCCTCAGCTGCATATATTCTCTTTTACACCTCTTATGAACAGCGAGCAGTGGATATGGCCACATAAAATAGTGTTGTTTAAGAAAAATAGCAGGAATATTCCTTGTATAAGAGCAAAATAGCTATGGGAATGCATATAAACATGCAAAACTGACAAACAGAGTCACTTTCAGAACACAGAGATGGTTGCAGCAGCAGTACTATTGCTTAAATCTAAAGACTGATTAAAAAATGCTTGTGGTAATTCTGGCATCTGTGAAACCATTTAAAAGGCAAACTGGCGTTACCATCTATTTATAAACAGCTATATTTTTAGCCTGCTCCCAAATTAAATTCTAACCTAGTCATTTGAAATCTTATTCAAGTAGTTCAAAATGTCTTAAAATCCCAAGGCATATCTTGAGTTTTTTTTTTCTTTCACTGTTATGGCCTTTTCACATTTCTAACCTTAAGCTTGATTCTACTGTGAATACTCTAGAATGATGTAAACAGTTAGGAATGTAAGTGTACATATTGATTGCATACTTGCACATCAAAACTATGTATATAATAAATTGTCGTCCTTTTTGTGAGAATCCCTAAACTCAGAGGATTGCATTTTTGCCAGCTCTAAGTAATTGCGACACTACTAAATAAAAAAAAGCAGAGCTGTATTTTTCTGTTAGCTTTTGTCAATATTTGTGTACTTTCCTTTTTCATTTTTAATATTTCATGTACACATGCATTAAAAACTTTAATGAAGAAATTATTTAAAAATATACTATCCTCTTAAATACACATTTAGAGGTGTTTTCATTTACTACCATTTGTATAGTTATATAACATAATGACAGTCTAACTCCTGTTCACAATCTTCAGAGTTTCTTCAGATGAAAAAAGAATGTATTTTCTTAACTGACATGCTTTTAGACAAATAGTTGCATCTTATGCACTTCTCTGATCTTGTTTTGGGTTAGTTTTGCTTTTCATAAATCTTAAATCCTAGGCTTTTATCTATACACATATATTTTACTGATGGAATTAAGAGCAGGTTTGATTGTTTTGGAGGAGCTTACAGCCTGGGAAGTTAGGAGATGCTCAGGGGAACAAAATGACATGAGTATAACGCGTATAATAGCATCTTCTTCTGTCTTGCCTTTAGTCATTGCCTCATTCCCTCCTGTTTTCTGAAACCAGTGTCCCAGGGGTCTGTGCTTTCACCGTAGTAGCCTACTGTAAGCTTCTGAAAGGGACCTTAGTTCAAATAATAGAGGAAACAAGATTTTTCAGTGCAGATCAAGTGCTTCTATAGACTCAGCATGTTGGGGTTTTTTTGCTGTTTTTTTTTTTCCTGTGTGTGTGTGTGTGTGTGTGTGTGTGTGTGTGTGTGTGTGTGTGTGTGTGTGTGGGTGGGGGTGTGGGTGTGTGTGTGTGCGCGCGTGTGTGCGTGTTTTGTTTTGAGGAACATCTGAATTCTGTCATGGAAAACGTAAATGCGGGGCCATAGGCAAAGGGAAATACTCTGTGTTCCCGAGTGACCTTGAAAGCCAAAACTCCAGAGTTATTATAATAATTACCTTCTACGAGACCACAGCAGATTATCCAGTAATGCAAATACTGTAGTTTATTGATGAAACAGGACTGAGTTAATGCTGCCAGTGAACTTGGGTCACTGGCTTACTCACTGTTCAGTCTTTCATTGCTAGTGGCTTTTTGTGGGTGCAGAGAAGGCTTGGCAGGTGTAGAAGAGGAGATAAGCTGCAGCAGTCTGCACGGAGGAGCTGGGGATCGCTGTGATCTGCGAATCATCGAAGCTGTACCAGCTCTTGGTGACTGAGTGCCTGCAGAACGCCGTGTAGTGGCCGCCGTCCAGAAAGCCAAAGTGGTTCTGGAACGAGCAACAGGGTTCGTTAAAACAGAAGGGTCTCCATCTCCCGGCAGCCAAAGCTGGAAATGGCAATCATTTCTTAAAGGACATGTCTGCAGGTGGGAGAGGGATTCTAGCTCTCTTTGGCCTACAAGGAGGAGAATTATTAATTCAAATAGATACTTTAAAATGGAGTAAACAATCCATAGATGATGACTCTGCTTTCCTATTTTGGGATAGTAAGATTACAGCCCAGCTAGTAATATGGGTTGCTATGAGCAGGTCATGGCTGGCCATGTTTGTGGTGGAACAAAAGACTGCTGGTTCCTTATTTACAGACTAGGTCCATGCAGCAGCAGTGGGAGTTTCCGCTGGGAAGGCTGAGCAGTGTTGGTCACTGTCTAAAATTGGGGTGCCAGGGGGAGAGGGAGATGGGGGTAGTAACTCTTCTCCTCTTTGGTTACAGACTGTTACTGTATTATGATGTTTGTGGAACAAAAGGATTTACATGTATGAAAAAGTAGTAGCCCTAGGGAAAAAGTACATTAGGCACATGCAAGTTTAATATTACTTCTAAATATGCTAAATTATAATTCTAAAATTAGAATGCTTCTGTAGCCATGTGTCTTGTTAGCCAAGCAAAGCAGAACCATCCTCTCTCACAGAGTCTGACTGCAGTGATTACAGGCAACCAAATGTAGTGTTTGGTCTAGAGCCTGCACCACCTTCTCACTAATGAGAAGTGGGTTATTTTTTATTACTGACATTTTCATTTAGGAAGCACTTTAGCTCAATGAACACACTTGTCAGTGGAGGCAGAGTAGGGTTATAGCTGTTTCGTTTGGGTTTGTCTTTCAAGCCTCTGAAGTGCCTGGAACAGAGGCAACTCCCGCTCTGACCAAGCCCAAGCAGCGCGCGGGCGCAGGCCGCGCTCACTCACCACCACGGCGCACAGGCTGTACTTGGAGTTCCTGCGGAACAGCGGCGAGCTGTAAGGAGACAGGTCCAAGTTGCTGAGCGGATAGCAAATGTCAGTTAGAAGTTTCTTTTTGTAGCTGCCTTGACAGTCAAACCTGAAATAAAAAAATGGAATTACTTTAAATAACGGTCATCTTTGGTCTTGAATTGTGGGAGTTTCTTTAATGCTACCCTAGCAAAAGGGAAGGAATAAACCACACTCGACTACCGAGCAATCTCAAAGACCCGTACTCCTGGGAACATCGTTGTAAACCAACACACAATGCACTAAACCCACAGGAGATGTTTAGCAAAATAAGTGAATAGCCTCAGGATGCTTCTGCTTATTAAAGTGGACAGAGGTGTTGAGAGCCGACAGAAGTCAAAGCTCTGCCTGAGCATCGCTGTGTCCTACAAGGTTTGGACTGCAACATCACTGACAACTCTTTCTTGCCAAGCTCAATGCCTCTCTACTATGTGATGTTTAATTACAATGCTGTACTTCTACTCTTTTATAGTGTGGCCAAGAGCATGATGTGGGAGAACACAAGCTAAATACAGCATGTAAAGGGAAAAGCGTATTAAAAGAGAAACACTAGCATTATATAACATAGTTTT
Organism: Crypturellus tataupa; assembly: GCA_034781795.1. Classification (NCBI taxonomy): domain Eukaryota; kingdom Metazoa; phylum Chordata; class Aves; order Tinamiformes; family Tinamidae; genus Crypturellus; species Crypturellus tataupa. The sequence continues at coordinate 2,348,407 of JAWLRI010001073.1, forward strand.
ATGCTATATAAACATGTCTGGGAAGCTGAACCACAGAGAGAACAAATAATATTTAAGTGGGGCCTAGTACAGGATAAGAAAAAATACCTTGAGATTTTAGGGATGCAACTTGAATGTATGATGACTTTTTGTCACTACTCGTCTAATCCCCCATTAGTTTGAAACCTCCAGGTTTCAAAATTACTAAAAAGACTCACTTCTAGTGATTTTTATCTAAATATAAGTGATTGTCCTTCATGTCTCACAAATCCCTACCATATGCAGACTGTACCTCTTTAAATGAAAAATAATTATCTTTGGTGCCTTGGTCAAGTTGGCCTTTACTGCAGCATCTTGTTTTGTCCCACACCACGAACAATGGATTTGGTTGTTCCAAGTCAGTGTGTCTTGCTGAAAGAAGCATCTGAGACAGTCCTGTCAGGAGAAAATAAATAAATAAGATCAATAGATCCCTTCCCGTTACTTCTGCAAATTGAAGTGTGACGCCGTGAGGCTCACGAACACTCACAGCTGCTTTTGGACAGTTCTTCACGTCTTCCACCCCATGGCAGCTCCGGGGCAGCCCTCCCACACTGTCACCAGCCTCCACCCAGGCTAGAGGCTGCAGAGAAATCCCCCTCTTCACAGAGCCCGATCCCCATCGGACGAGTATCCTTTAGGCCCCAGGGATTCAAACTAGCTGAAACCCTGCATCTTCTTAATAACATGTATTAGTCTAAGCCTCCTATTCCCATCTCGAGCAGAGAATACCAGTATTAGACATCCTACCTGCAGAGAGCACGCGCTCTCAGAGGGGATGGGGAGAGAAAGAACCGTGAAGATCTCGGGTTTGTCAGTGGTGGTCTCGCATTCCAGGCACGTAATATCGTAACTGAGTTGTCCCTCAAATAGCTGTGTGATAATAGATGTTTCACCGGCAATCATTCTGTTTTCTCTTGCACCAGTTGCACTTCCTTGGCATCTTCTGCTGCTTGACTATAAAAAGGAGAAAGGAAAAAAAAAGTCAGCAAAATACAGGTAACCCACTCTTTCACAAGTGCCTTCATAGCTATTAATGCTCACAAGACTGTCTCGTGTCTTGACAATTAAATCTGCAGAAGAAACAGAATGAATTACAGTTGTTCATGCCGTTTTTATTTTCATCATCTACTTAATGATTTTTCAACAGTCTACGGACAGTAAGGCTGTTTCTAAACAGTCTCTCTTCTCTATACTATTCCACGCTCCCCATTATTAAACCTTACCCGAATAACATGGTTCATGAAAGCAAGCTGCCATCCTTGCGATGCCTGGGAGGGGACAGGCTCTTGCAACGTGACAGTTAATCATTAGATGTCTGTGAACTCACTATAAAGTCCCAGGGTTTTCATCGGCTGTAGTAATACTTGGTTTGTAAAGAACTAGGTAGAGTGTCCAGATAAAAGGACAAGTTGGCATAACCAGTGTTCAAACCGTTTGCTGTTATCAGCACCCCCTTCCAGTTCCCTGTTAGCTCGGCAGCCTGGATCACAGACAGACAGACAGACAGACACGGTGCTTTGGTTACCCAGGGCAGTTCCCAGGTCATCCCAGCAGCTTCTCACACACAAGGTCAAACGCGAGTGTCTGTCAAGGATGAGCTCCGACTGGCTCAGCAGTTCCGAAGAGGAAACAGCGACCACCCCAAACGTCCCCGTGGGCTCTCACCTTCTTGAGAGCCTCGTGGAGCTCGTTGAGCACGCAGATGAGAAACTCCTGCGCGTCCTGCTGAGTCTGCTTGGTAAACGCCGGGTACCGCTCCCCAAGGACCGAACGAAAAACCTCCGGGGAAACGCAGTCAAACTCCCCCAGCCACATGTCCGACATCAGATAGCCAAAGGCAGTCGCAGACTCGCCGTTCTCCCTTAAAAAAAATAAACCCACGTGGTAGCTCTCCTTCCAAACAGGAACATAACAGACAAGCTTAGAAAACATATATATAGATACAACTCTGATTGCCTCTGTCATTTGGTTCAAGGGTCTTTGCATATAGTAGAAAGCAATAAGAATCATCGGCGAGCCAGAAATGACAGTAAGAAAAAGTAATAAGTGTGAATGAAAGAACTTACTTGCACAGGGCCGCTATATACTTTCCCGAGAGGAAGTACTCCACAAGGGGTGACATGCTGCAGAGGCACTGCAGGACGGCGTTCATGTAGCACGTGTTGCCCAGGTTTCGCAGCCCTGTGAGCCCTTGGTACAGGTGGTTCATCTTATCCATTGAGTCCTTGCTGGAATCCCTCAAGTTCTCCAGGCAAACAGAGCTGCATTTCCAACTAGCAGAGAGAAACACAGTGGTGCAAAGTTAAGATGCTACAAGGCACTTTGTATTATGTTTGAGCAGCTGAGGTTGTCTTCTTGTCTTCAGGCAATGTTTCCTGCTGTGTCAAAATAATTATAAGTCAATTCACATTTACTTTCATTGAGCTAGTACAGTGATAAAGACCTCCTAAGCCTATAGAAAACTATACAGGTCACACCGTTAGCATTCAGGTAGCAAAAGTGTCTATCTCTGATCAGACTTCCCTCTATCCTAGGCAGACAACATGGACCGACGTCTCCCGTACCTGCCTCGCACCTCGCTTGTTCCTCACTCCTGGAGGAACAAAACCTGAGATTTGCCCCTGCTCCCCAGGGAGAGGGTCTGGCCCAGCCCCTTGGCGCTCCCGCACCCCCGGGAAAGGCCGCAGGGCCGTTGTGCTGAACGCAGCGAGCGCAGCACACGGACACGCAGCCCGGCCAAAGCACCGGCACGGCTGCGCCTCGCCCGGGGGATGCAGCACGGAGCCAGGGAGCGCTCAAAATCCGTAACGAATTCTGGATCTTGTATGGAAGCCAAAGCTGCAGTTTTGACAGAAAACTTGAACAAGTGCGTGCACTGTCCACATTTATCCATATTTAAGACAAAAGTAGTACACAGCTTATGGCAGCTTTGCTGTGAATTAACCTGGAAACAGCAGGGATTGCACATAACAAAGAGGTTCCCTCTTCTATGAGTTGTTTCCTCCCAACCAAGTAACTTCTGAGCTTACAGTTTTAAACTTCACTTTGATATTGGAAATACCAGAGAGGCTGCACTACTGGGGAGACAAAACCCGTCACCTCCCCCGGGCCGAGGGCCGTTTTCAACCACCTAACGCCCGCACAGCCGCAACTGGTACCGGGAGCGGCAGCGTGTCCGATCAGCGGCACCTCTAGCTCCGCGGCCGCCTCGTGCGGCCCCCGCGGCGCCCGCAGGACTCACAGGGAGTACAACAGGTCGGCGTCGTCGGGAGCGGCCGGTGCGCGGGCAGCCATGCGGAGCCGCGCGCGTGGGAGCCACCGCTCGCCTCAGCCTGCCCTGCTCATGCCACCCCGCGCCCCCCGCGGCGGCGCATGGCGCGCGGCCCCGGCTCCCGCAGCGCCCGCCTCCGCTTTGTGACGCCCCGGCGTTCCCTGGGTTCCTGCATTCCGCACGCCCGGCGCCCCCGGCTTCGCTGCGCCCGCTGCGCGGGGCCTCGGCGCCTGGAGGACGTTGGCGCCCTGCGGGAGGGCCGCAAAGGGCAAGTGCGAGCGAGTGTGCCCTGCCCCGGCCTGCAGCCACGCTCAGCCCCGCAGCCCCAAAATTCACTGCAAGTCACAAAGTAACAACACGCAGAATAACAAATCAACCTTAGTTAACCCTTCCCTGTTAGCCTGGTACTAGAAAAAAATAACAAGATGTGTTCTCTTATATGGATTTATCAAGAACACGATATGCCTGGAGAAGATTGAGAAGGGATCTTATCAATATGTACAAATACCCAAGGGGAGAATGTGAAGAGGATGGGGTCTAACCCTTCTCGGTGGTGGCCAGCGACAGGACAAGGGGTAATGGGTACAGACTGAAACACAGAAGTCCCATCTCCACGTGAGGAAGAGCCTCTTCCCTGTGAGCCCTGGCACAGGCTGCCCAGAGAGGCTGTGGAGGCTCCTTCTCGGGAGACCTTCAAACGCGCGTGGATGCCACCCTGGGCCACGTGCTCTGGGTGTCCCTGCTGGAGCAGGGGGTTGGACTGGATGATCTCTAGAGGTCCCTGCCAACCTCAACCATTCTGGGATCCTGTGATATCAGATGGAAGAAGTTGAAAATTTTATCTAAACTTGAGGGAAGGCTGAGACAAGGCTGCAGCACAGGCTGAGGAACGAGCACCAACACCCGACTGCAGTAAAAGCTACAGCAGATCCGTGCAGGAGGAGGATCCACTGCTCGGCTGCAGCTGGGGCTCCAGCGGAGGGCAAGACCCTTCCCTACTGTTACTTCGGACAGGAAGTGTTTTTCCTTCCTCACTAAATGTCATTTTGGGGAAACAGCAGGAGACAGGACTGCCAAGCGGTTGCAGTGGTTGTTACTTACATCTTTTGAAAAGAGAAAGCCAGAAGTTTCAACCTGAGGAAATAAATCAGCTCGCCACTTATCCCGACTCCAAAGCGCCCTGCAAAAAAGGGGTCGTCAAGTGCTGCTCAAGCGGCATCTGTCCCAACTATTCCTGTCACCACCCAGGGGCCCTCAGCAATCACCATCTCCTTCCCACCTTCAACACTGCTTGCGGAGCAGCGATACGACACCAACATGGGAACCATCACCTGGATTTGCTGGTATTAGTTGCCAGTGGTTTTTGATATCAGTTTGCATCTTTACCCTTCTACAAGGTTAAATAATACTGAGATAGATCTCATTATTACTAATAAAATGGTAATTATCCCTGTAAGACCTGTGTGTCTTACCTTTCCTGTTCAAAATCATCTGTAATCTCCCCATCAGGAACTTACTCTCTGGTTTTCTTGGAAAGCCCCTGCTACCTGGCTGCATATTCTTCTCATCATCTGGTGTGAGAAAGCAAATACACAAAAATAAATTAAAACCCCAGATCACTGATGAACTTTACGTTTACAGCCACGTATTAGTGCCATCAACATTCTGTAATTTAGCACACTGAAATGCTGGCCTTGCAGATGGCTTGTGCAAAGCGTTTGTACCTTGATTTCTCTAATCATTTTATTTTATTATTGTGAGCTGAGCCATACGTTCAGGGCAACTGCAGCGCTGCTCACCGTGGTACAGACCTCGGTAAGTCTAGTTAAGTATTCCCCCAGGACTGTATCCGTCAGTGTAGTCGATGCTGCACCCGACCCACCGCCTACTAACGCAGCCTCTCCTGGAAAAGGCTTACTCCCTCCTTGCATGTTTCCCCAGAGGAACATCTTCATACTAGGAAAGAGAAAATCTAAACACCAGAAAAAAGGTGGATGAAAAAAGTTAAAAGAGCATGTCAAAAACAAACAAACAACAACTTAGCTTTGCTCCTTAGCAGCAGACTGGGTGCAGAACACAGACCCCTTGGTTCCGTTTGGAAACTCAGCATCTAGAACCCGCAGCCAGGTCCCATTTTGAGGTAACCAAGCAAACGTGTTTCACTATGAGACTGAGAAATTTCAGGATTTTGCAATTCTCTCCTGTCACCTACAGAAGCCCCAGGTTATCAGTGTGGCTCCATGTGAACTCCTTGAACAAGTTTTAAGCTGAGCACAGAACTATGGAGTACGGTTAACTTGTAAATAAATCTACTTTAAAATTCTGTTTGAAATACCAATTAAGATGTGCTGCAAAACTAGCCGAGAGAGGTATATAGAGGAATGAGAACTTTTTGTCTGTATAGAATGCAAGACAACAGCACTGCAAAACGCATAGCAGTCCACAGCACTATCCAGCATTGGTTCTGCTTTTACTAATTGTTAAAAATGTTCTTACCGAAAGTAACTGTATTTGACTTGAAGAACTGGTGGGGAAAAAAAAAAGGGGGGGAGGAGGGGAGACAGATGACTTCAAGACAGATATCAAACAGCAAGTAATAAGTTAAAATACAGGTTGATGGCAACATTAAAAACTTTTCATTACTTGGGAGACATTAAGAGCTATTTATATTAAATTCAACCTGCAAGAGTTCTCAGGCTGGTATGACAAAACTGGTATTGGGAATTAAGTCACTGAAATCCTGAAAGGCAGTGTCAACATTTTAAAAATACTATCAGGATATCTCAAGTTTACTCCTAGTACTAAAACTATGCTGAAATGCATCATAGTAAAATCGAGAAGTGTATGCTTATTCCTACTTTTCGTGGAACCCTCATGAAGACTTTGGATTATATGATTTTTAGTGTAACACATAACAAATCCAGACAGAAATTCCGTGCTACCTGCTCCAAGCTCAAGGTCTTAGAATTAGTCTCCTATACTCTCAGATTACTTGCAAGGAGAAGAAATAGGCATAAAAGAAGAAATGTAAAGTTAACAGGTCTTCTCAGAAACTTGCTTGCTTGTATCTTTCTTTTTTTCCCCCCCACTCATTCATCTCTTACCAGGATACAACTTGAACTGTTACTATCATGCTTCCAGCTGGGATCTTTTCCCCTTTCAATCTCTTGCAATGGGAAGTGCCGTGGCCTTGAAGGAGATGCTGCTGGGGGAAAAAGCTGCTGGGGAAAAAAAGCCTTTTCCTGATCGCGTGGCTGCCGACCAGCACTAGGAAATCAGGTCTCCAAGAGCCTCCTCTGCTGTGATTTTGCCACAGTGAATACTGTATAAAGAAATGCTGATGCTAGAGGAAAAAAAAAAGAATAAAATCCAATTTAAAAACATAAGTTGCATAAGCAATCAAGACTAGTTTGAGTGCATAATACTCAGTTTAACCTGATTTTAAGGGCTTTTCTTCTAATGAAAAATATTCTGAGAGTGATGGGAGAAACCACAAATCACCTAACAATACCATAACTTACCTATTCCTATTTCTCCATGTAGAAAATAATCCTTAAGTGGTTTTGTTTGAAAACTATCGAAGCATTTCGGACTTTTATTAAAAATAATTAGAAAAAGTTTGAATTAGTATCCTTGTATTTAAAAGCTAGCATGCAGGGACCAAACAGTGATGCTCTGGTTTGGGTTGGTTAACAGCAGCTCTCTGATGCTCTACTGTCTTCTTAAAGCTCAAGAGTTGCAAACGCTTCTCTGCTCCCAGGCAGAGAGCACGTGCACGGACAGAACAGATGGCCACGCACTACAGGAGCGCGGAGGTTTCGGCAGAGGGGGGACACTCCTGACACAGCCAAATTAAGCTCATTTCCCTGGGTCGTTTTGATGTGCCTGCAGCCTGATTTTAAGAAGTGACAGGTCAACAGCACAAGGCAAATCCTACCAAGACAAGTTACTACTTCAAACAAATTTTCTTTGCCACCATCTAATGCCTTCCCTGAAGAATACGGATTTTAATCTGCTGCTCTGAAAGAAAAGAGTATCTGTAAAGTTACAGCCAGGCGCTCAAAGAAAAGCTCCCAACTCAAAATATTTTAGGTTTAACATATTTTGGTTCATTTACTTATTAATCTTAACATACACTTTGTGCATTAGTGGAGTTTCACATTTGTCTAATTTGTGGTGTAAGCTAAAGTTGAGATACCTCAAAGATGAGCAACTGTTTTGATCCAGCATGGCAAATTCTACTTTTCCACATAAAGAGTTACTTGAATTCAACCAAATAAACTTTCAGACTAAGACAGACAGCAGAATTCTGTAAACAAGAATAAATTTATTTTAGATTCTTTAAAGATTTAATGATATACAAAATGTATACAGTATTATATCCTTATAACATTTTACCTTTCCCCATCAAACATAAAACACCATTTAAACAGCTATTGTGTTCGTGCCTTAGGTCTGTATCTATAAGATACACTACTGAATAAAAAATTTTATAGAGCTTTATACTGCCCTTGTAATTAAAAATTACAAATTAGTACCTATGTAACAAAAACAAAACAAAACAAAAAAAATCGCAGCATGAAACTTCAGTTGGACAACAGGTTCTTGTTGCTGAATATTCAACAATATTTGGGACAGTTAAATTACATTTTATTGGCATAAAGGTGCATTGCAATCTCCCGTACTTTACATAATGATAATCCAACCCTAGTCTCTCTTAAATAAGTACCACAAATAACGTAACATTAAAGATGTTTCTACACAATTTTAAATACATTTAAAAGTTATGTGTACATTCAGTTTTGATATACTGGTTTTACAAGATCTTTGGAAGGCCTAACTTCTGAAGCAGTCACTACATACAAAGAAAAGCACTTCCAACTTGTGTTCTTACAAGGCAACTTATTTGGACCAGTACATACTATTTCTTCTATTAAATGTGATTATACCAGTCTATCATGGCTTTGTTCGTTGCTATCTGACAGTGACTTGATAAAACTGAAATGTATAAAACAAGAAATTACATTATGCACAATTAGGGCTCTAGTCCACCAAAAAAAAAAAAAAAAAAAAAAATCAAACAAAACAGTACAAAAACAGCTTTACAGCCATGAAGCTGAATCCTGATTCAGGAGACTCTCTCTTTCCTGCTCTCTCTCAGAACAGATCAAGTTTCTGCCTTCAACCTCAGCCCATGGGTGTACCCACACACACCCCTCATCTGAATCTGCCAGCTTAAAAAAGACATCTGCCAAGAAAATGTCAGCAAAACACTTCTGAAAATGCTCAGAGAGTACCCTGGCATCACAGAGGTAGGTGCTTTCTCCTTCAGTCTTTGGCTGATTGACAGTAAGACAGCTGCCAAACAGACGCTTTACCTTAAAAGCATCAACTACCAAAATCCTTTTGGTTGAAGGCATATTGCACGCCACAGGATTACAGAGAGGAAATCCTCCACTAAACCAAAGCAAAATTAAAAATAACCTTCTGCTAAAAAGCCCCTTTAAAAACATATCATAAATACTTGTCATTATTCAACCTTTTAAAATGATCAGCTGCCAAGCTGTTCTTGGTAGATGGTTATCACAAGTTGTTAGGTCCTCAGATTTGGACCACCTAAAATTCCACTTATAACACAACGATCCTTGTTTTGATATATCTTTCTTATAAGTGAAGACAAGATAAGTGACAACTTTGTGACATTCCATGAAGTTTGGATGAAGCCACTGATTTGGTCACGTCATTTTAGAGCATCAGACGAATAGAATTAGCTGAATCTGATTCTTTGGTGCAGCTTCCAGGCTGAATTGTCAATTCAGGGGAATCATCCTGAGGAAATATAATCTTGTCAGGTGTGTAATCATTCCTCTTCAGATCTATAGAAACAAAATGAAGTCATATGGATTAGTCTCAGTATAGTAGAATCACTGAAACGTAAAAATTAAAAATGGAAACACTGAAACAATTTGAAGGTTTGAGAAGAGTACAGTTTAGTCCATGTAACAGAAATATCCAAAACCAAATGTGTTAACACAATGGATCTCTGCAGTATAAAGCATTTTAATAATATAACTCCCACCACCAATTTGCTCAACATTTCAAAAGTTTTACAATCATCTTAATCTGATTTTCATTTTTATCAAGGACCTTTTTATTTATTTATTGTATTTCTTTTTTAGAGTGACTTCTGAAGTCTCGACTGTTCTAGTCTACTTTCTTCAAATGCCCAAATACTGTGCATGTGGATACAGAATACACAGACATTCACTATTTCTCCATTTAGGGTTTTATTTTAAAATATCATATATTTTTAAAACTAAAATTACAAAACTGCCATTCATTTATTATTCCATTTTCCCAGTATGACATTGTTATGGCACAGCATCTCATGAAACATATGACACGAGTGTCTTAGAAGAAAAACATCAGCAACTCTTACCAGGAAGCTTAAGTTTCCTGCAACAGGAGTTACAGTGATGCTTAGCTCTGAAGTTTTTTATTGCATCCTCTCCTAAATTGGCTGGACCAAACACCATATCGTATGACCTTAAAAATAAAGTGTATGTAAGCATGGATTGTATGTATTCATTCAAAAAAAAAAAAAAAAAAAAAAAAACAAAAACAAAAAAAAACAGCTATTTAAATCCTTCTTTATCTTTACCTTTTTTCTCCAGCTTTTATCACAGAAGGATCTGTTAAATTTTCACCAACACCTTCAGAGAGCAACAAAGAAAAGGTTAAATCTGATATATTACATAAATGCACTACTATTGAAGGTGCTCTCAGTTTCCTCAAGAATAAAACGGGGAAGGAGGAAATAAAAATGATAAAGGGAAACTTCTTACCATGACACAAATTGCTTCTAAACAAAGACTTTGCTATTTTTGAATGTGCCAATAATTTTTCACTATATTTTTTTTAACCAGAGAACTTTCCCATACAGAATTGCTCACAGCCAGAATATCTGATAAAACTCAGGTGGTGCAAATCATTAGAAAATAATATATATTAACATTTTAAGCCCACCATTGATTCCAATTACCTAGATCAAGATGCATTAATAATGCTTATTACTTATTATGGGTATATGCATTAGTATTAGATGCTACAAACCTTACCTGGGGCCCAAACACAATTTCAAAATCAGGACATTACCTTGCAGATCAAGCACCAACAATTCCCCTCTTGTATACTCATAAGTCCAGTGGCTGAAAGCTAGCATGACCTCCTCTAGCATGTTAGTTGGAATTATTTCATCACCGTTGTTGTTGTTATATTTTCTAAACTCTCCAGTCATGCACTCTTCAACCGCAAACCACTGACCAGCAGAGTGGCAATATAACAGGAAAACTTCTAGGAATCTAGTTAAAAAAAAAAAGTTAATGAATATATTCCTAAAACAGGAGACAAATATATCATTTTTCAAATTGATTTACAAGTAGTTTACAGTTTTTGAAACTATTATAGGAAGTCGTTTATGTTATCATATTTAGAATCAGTACAAAACTGTACAGCCAAGGCTAACTGCAGTTTGACACATTTCTAACAAGGCTCTGAGACACCTACTCACAAATCAGCACGTAATATATTTCAGCCATGTGTTCACATCCTTTAGGTACCCTAAGTCACCAACGTGTAATGCAAGAAAAGTTTAAATAGACTTACCTTGGAGAGTAGGGAATGGATTTGGGCTTCATCTGATTGAAAGCAAATGTGAGCTTCTGTGCTGCCCTCTGTTGTTGAATTTCCTACAAGTCAAAGTTCATATTTCAGTAGCTGTATTATATGAGAGGAAACATTATTGAAAAGATAGCAGGAATTGTAACTGTCTATTCCTCTAAAAAGAATGGAAAACATTTCATTTCTTAATTATATCTAGATTTTAAAATACTGGGCTATTTGAGCAAATAAACCATACTGGAATACAGGTTTTAACCCTTTAGTTCATGGAGAGCTTGTTATTTTTAAATAAATTATACTTTTTTTTTATATAATGTATAATAAATAAACATTTTTAAATAAATTATATAAACATACATTAATTTTCAAGGGAAAAAAATCTTATTTCATATTAATACTATGCCTGTGTTTGATAATTGACAAAAATAAAACTTACTCTCAAGCACAAATGTAACACAGTGTCCTCTTTATAAATGCTTGACCAAGTATTCACAACTTCAGGAAGAAAAGACTTGATGATATAAAGATGTCCTGATTTCAAGATATCATATTCTGACCATGTGCACACTACTTTAAGGGCTCTACGTAAACCTCCTCCCATCTCCTCTTTACTTAAAAACTCAATTTTAGCACAGAGTCCCAGCTGTGACCAGGAAGACATGCTGTTGTTCAAGATGTTGGGAGAACTTTCTTCAAGGCGATACACAGTGACTGGTTCACCTAAATTACAATCAAAAAGCAATTACTGCATTTATTTTTCCAAGTTTAAAAATACAAGCAGTGAAAAAATCCGATTCCTTAGATTTCAACACAAAGTGATATTAAGTTGTTAATAATATTCTGATGCACTGTAAAAATCTAAACTAGCCAGTGGGAATATCCCTCTCTAACTTATTTCATAGAGCATTATATCTCCCTGATTAGATTTATTAATGACACTGTCTAAACAGTGATAAGAACTTTTTTTTAATTATTTTTATTTTTTTACACATTTTATATGAGTCAAAACAAGTCTCTACTTAGAGGACTACTTCCAGAAGAGTTTGTTATAAAAACTATTTCTTACCACCAGACCACTATCACCATTTCTGAGGACAAATAGTCAACTACTATTAAACACTGCGCTAGAAAAGGTGTCATTAGACTCATCTGAGTGTTGCAAGATGGATGCTAGACATTATTTCAGTCCATTATCTACATTTAAGAAGCTATGAGAAAATGTCAGGTTTGGTTTGATCATTCCATACTAGAAGTAAATCTATACTAGGTTTTCGTTTCTTCCCCCAAAGGTTATATTGAACCAGTTCATTGCACTTTGATCCTCTGTCTATTAGGAAGAATTATGTTCTTACCTCTTGGAGGCACAGGAGTGAATGGGATGCTCTGTGATAACCTCATCAAGTTATTTCTTTCTACAGCTAGAGGAAAATTGTAGCAGTTGTTAAGCTTAAAAAATAAAAAAATAAAAAAATGTAATTAAAAATATGAACTATTAGGTCACATGAGGCACTAACCTGAATAATAGTAATTGATATCCATGATAGGCTTGAAAGGAGAAGCAATACCTGAAACGGACAAAAAAAATGAGAGAGATACTATCTGCTACCTATGTTGCATACTAAAAATCACTACATTTAAAATAAATCTTCAAAGCAACTAGTAAGTTTAAAGAAGATGTGATGTGCAGAGGGTTAAGTATTATATTTAGCTCTTTATCGAGAGAGAGCAGACCTGGAAAAAGCCTATAGTGCTCCAGGGTAGGTTATTTATTAAAAGAAAAGTCATAATCACAGTATCATCTGTACAGTAAGACTAAAATTATCAATAGTTAAATACATTCTCATATAAGATCCAAACTATTGCTTATGTAAACAAACTGGGTGCTTTTTATATGAGAAAGAGTAAACTTACCATTCAAAGCATCTTCTTCAGATGGCCTGTGAAATGTTCCCCCCCACCAGAAAAAGGCAGTCATTACTTCTCAAAAAACTTGTTTGGTATTCACTGATTTTGACACATCATTCTGGAGTCCCCTTGTTAACTTTACAGTACTGTTTTACCCTGTTTTTCAAGGGCAGTACAGGCTTCTTAATTACAGCACAGTAAAGGAAGGCTGTTAAGTAGCCTCCTGTTTTTAGAGCTATACTTTAAATACCAGATCACGCACAACATTATGGTAAGTTTGCATCTTTGCATCACAACAGCTTTCCCACGGAGGTGTTTTAATTAAAACTTGTTCACAACAGCCTACCCTTACCTTATCAGATTAATAAAGTAACAATTAACAAACAATTTAACAAACAATTAACTCGGGGGATAATTGTTAACAAGAGCAATAGTCACACGATTTCCGAGAACATTTAATTTACAGCTCGAAACATTGGGTAAAGACCTTTACCAGGAAGCCAGTTCCCTAGCAAGCGTCAACATAGACCTCTTCATTTAAGGACGTGCTTAACCATCTGATATGTGATCCCATTAATTTACATGGAACTTGCCCAAGCATTTCACATGCTGAACAAATTCAATTATTTAAACAGAGAAAAGCCTTTGCCTTGTTCTTGCATTAAACATACTGCTCTAGCAATAAAAAAAAAAAAGACAAAACCAACGAAAACACATACACAATTCAAAACACTAAGTTAGCAATTCAAAATACTAAGTTACCAGAGAGTTTACTTACATTTGACTGCTATTTGAAGGTCTACCTTGCAACCAATCCTTTAAAACAAAGTGGAGAAAAAAGGGGTTTCAGTTTCATAAGCAAAATTAGTGTATTTAGTTTTCTTGGGGTTTACATGTTTTAAGAACTTGCAGTACAACCTGTATAGTGAGAATATTTCTGTAGGCTGTTTTAAAATGTATTGAAAGAAGAGACTTGAGCACAACTTAAGACTGGTAACTGCAATTTAAAAATAGAAAATGTATTATATTCATTACCTTTTCAAGAGCTATTTAAATATTCTAAAATATAATATTTATATATGAATATATATATTTTCTTGTCACAGTTAAAACCGGTCCCCTTCTGTTCCCTTCTTGACAAACAAGGCTCCCAATATCATTATTATTATTTTTTTTATACATTCTGTTTCTTTTATTCATTCAGATTGAGCTGCTTCTTCTACTTAATAAATATACAAACCGTCAGCAAAGCTGCTTTGGAGTCTATCTGCTGAGTGTCTTCACTTGATGCTCTTCTACTCTTGTTATACACTACAAATAAAAGAAATTCATAATCAGACAAGGAATCGAGTATGCCGTTGTTACTCACCTATTTTCTAATACAGGGAGTATCTAGACAGTTTAATGCAGTTCTTATAAAAAAGCCTTGATCCACATGTACAGGACTGCTGCAAGTTTCCCACACAGTCTTGACTAGATCACTTTTCTTTTTATGACTTTAACTATTTATGGGAAAGGCAAAATAAGAGGATTCATCTGGCATGACTAGAAGAACCAGAATGAAAAAGTACCCGATGCAAATAACACCAGTAATGGATGTTGAGATGATTTAACTTCTTGCATTTCTTTTGTATCCTCTTTGAAAACCTACTGTCAACACAATTTGGAGATAAGGTAGGGTAACATGAAGAGACAGCACACTTACATTCTTCTGAATGAACCACCAAAGGGTTCAAGGGATAGTCAGTAAATCCACCACAAGAGCTAGACTGCCTGAGGCTGGAGTCACCTTGAAGATCCTGCAAAAGAAATGTTATTATTAGTCATCATTTCCCTGTTTTCTACTGCCAGTCTTTCAAATGAAGACACTGGCAGTGTCAAGGCAAATAGGGTGGTTTTTTTTGGTTGTTGAAAACATAGTATAACTACTTAATAGCTCAAATCCCCTCTATTTCTCTCCCATTCATCCCCAAAATAAAACAAAACATTACTTTAAGGTTTTACAAATACTTTTTGGATAAAGATACAAGAAAGCAGAGTTTCCTATTTTAACTGTAATGAACAAATCCAGCATTGAGGAGCAACCGTGCTTCTAATTAACAAAGATTCTTCACTTACCTGAAGTCTGGTTGTCTCTATACCCCCCAAAATGGCTTTTTTGAAGTCTTCCTGTTGCACCTTTTAAAAAACAAATAAGGTAATTTGTAAAATTTTTATCAGAAACTCATGCAAAATATACAAAAAAGAAACATTTTGTGGTCGCATTATACATATCAGATGGTACAGAAGAAGCATCTCAACAGAACTCTGGCACTGCAAACAGTCATGACTAAATTGTCATGTCAGAATCTACCTCAAACCACAGGTAACTGCAAATGGGAACTAATACATTTATCTTAGCAGCCAAAGCATAAAAATGCCCTTTTTTTTAATACACTATAGTACCTAGAGAACAAGTTTCATATGATTAATAACTTTACTACAGTTATTTTTATTATTCTTTAAGGATACTGAAATTATACATCGCATAGAAGTCTCCTTGAAAAGCCTTTTTCCCATTTTGGAAACGTAATGAAATTTTTGCATAGTCACTTCTTAACCCACATAGATTATCATCTCTATAAAATATCACTAACTCCCTGAAATTTTGCTACACCCATCCTGAAGCATATGAGTCAAGCATTTCACGTGACAACGCTAAACATTCTAATTTACATATAGTTTTATCTTAACTTTAATTGATAGTTATATTAATCATCTCAGCTTTCATACAATCAGATCTTTCTTAACATTTCATTAGTATCGTATTATGAAGCAACAGTCCTGATGTGCAGTTAAGAGTACATGCCTTTCCACTACACTTTTATCATAAAACTGAATAGATACATAAACATATCCCAGCAAGAATGCATGTGTAAGTTCTGTAATTATATTTACTCTTACATTTTTTCAAAACCTATTATGAAGTTACAATTAAAAAAAGACACTATCCCCATTAACCCAAGTTTCATGGAAAATCTTCCGAGCTTACCTCAATATCAGCACTCCTTTCTTTAATTCTGTTTGCTGCCTCTTTAAACCGCTGTAATTCCATGCTGTCTCTGTGACCTTTGACACAGTGAATTAAAAAAGAGTATTCAAAATCCAAGGCCATGTGCAACAGTCTGACCATGCCAAATAGTTTGTATCATCATAAAGGATTACAAATCAAAGTTTCCATTTAAGTTGTGTGTGTCTGATTTCACTAGAGAAATTTTTCCAAATGCACAAAAACTAAATCAAATTTGGGGACAGTATATTAAGAGAAAACTATTGCTTTTCCCACATTAAGGTGTAGAGCACCACAATTCAAACTGCAAATCTAACATTCTAAAAAAATCACATGTTCAGGTCTTAACATGAAGCAAAGGGATAGACCAAATTGCCACATCTTTTTGCAAGTATGATAAATGAAGGAAAAGCAGACAGTTTTCTGTAGTAGCTTTTACAACATACCCTTCATCATCTGAGCTGCCAAAAATAGTACTGAGCTTGATCAAGCATGTGGTTTTACATTAAATGAAGACCTATTTGAACTGCGCAGGTAAAGCTGTGCCCTACCAAGTTTCACAAAATCTAGACAGTAAGAACGAAGAGTATGTTTTAAATGCCACATATCACAGGATCATATGATAAAAATTTGGCTTTGATAAAATAAGTATAGTTAGTATATGAAGTTATTAGTGGTGAAGTACATTCAAAGATCTATCTAGAGTTATATGATCACCAAAGCAGTTATTTTTTAGTCTTGCTTTATGAATAAGTGTTCTTTTTCTTGAATCATGAGGAAGTTATAAACAAGCAGTCAGTGAATGTACAGATACTCTTCCTACAAATATACAAATCTAAAAATGCTAGTGCACTGAATTATCATCTTAGCACTCCAACTCTTGCAGTAGAACAAGCCCTTGTCTAAAGAGTTAAATGCTCACATCTTTAACAAACCTTTGAAATACACTGAAAACAACAGGGATATTATAACACTTCTACAGGCAACCTGGCAATTCCAGGTTGCCACCTTGTTTTATAAGCTAAGCCTAACCTAAAGCATTACCTATGTTGAAGTAATCAGTTAGTAAACCCACACCTGTGTTTTGCAATGAATCTGCCACTGTTTTACCACTCAAACGTGCAGGTACTCTTTTTACTGTTAAGCAAAACTCAAGGAGAGGCACGATGCTGTATTTAGGCAAGGGACTTTGGAAGCTTCCAAAAGGACTGCCAAAAGATACATTAGCACAGGCAACAGTGGAAGATCCCAATTACAATCGTGTTTAGAAACATAGTACAGGAGGATCCCTCAGCTTGACACAGATACCACAAAGATATTTGTCCAGGATTCCATCAGCCTAAAAAGTCTCCTGTAATTTTCGTCAAGAAATAGACAATATTTTTAGTTTGTGCAATAAGAAGGTAGAATCTTTGCAATAAGTTCTCCAAAGTTTGTCTACAATGCCTATATGAGATAAAAGAGATGCTAATTGCACAAAACTGCTGTACTCCATAGCTAGCTATTTTTTTCCTGAAAAATATTGTCTATGTGACAGAATTGTAAAGAAATAACAATTTTTAAGTTAAAAAAATCCAAGCAACATAAGGAAATTAGAGATGTTAAAAGCAAAAAAAGCAGAGCATAACAGTAGAATAAAGTCACCTTCAACCGGAATACACCCAGAATACCATACAATTCTTGGTAAGTCAAACCTTGTGGTTTAGATTTGGTCCACAGTTTTTGAAGTAGTCCCATAAGGATGCTAGAACATAAATCTTGGTTTTGTAGTTCCATTGCAAGGACATGTTGACTTTGGGAAAGTTCATCTCTAATATTCAGTTTTCCATATGAGTCACGACTTGGGTTACAGTTGACTGTTGACGTCACATCACAAGTTGGCAAAGACAACTTCGTTTGAGTATTGTTCTTCGGTAAGTTGACAGAGGTCTGCTGATCACATTTGTCAACTCTGCAGCTGTAGTTATCATTAGTGTCACCCTCATCATGAATAAAACCAAAATTAACGTATCCTCCATTTTCAACACAAGGTTGGGCGAAAGCAAGGCAAGCAGAGCCAGAAGCAAGAGGATAAGAGCAACTAATAATAACTTCAGGACATTTAGAATCTACTTTATTATACTTACCCACAAATGCACCAAATTCTACATTATTATCTCCTTCTGTAGCCTTAGAGCAAACAGTCTCTTCATGCTTTATTGTAGAATCCAACTGAGTTTTACAACTGGGCCGAGATGGCGTGCTAACAAAAAATTTAGCTGTTGGGGATGTTACATGTGGCATACTGTTGGATGAATTGCCTAATTTTTTACTCCTGCTACTGGATTTTGAGATCTCTGCAGCCTGTATTCGTTGACGAAGTTCTGGAGGAGAAACAACATTTGGAAATAAGGCACTGCCTGAGGAACCTGCCTCTTGAAAGTTTTCTTCTCTTCGGGGAACTGGAGCTAATTCCTGACCAATTGTCTTATGTTGGCCTTCTCTGTCATCGCGTACAGAAATGTTACAGAGTAAAGCATTATTTCTTTCAAGGCCTCCTTGAGGAAGAGTACCAAAAACATTTCCAATGCTATGTTTTTTCCATACAGAAGATCTTAGAGAGCCATCATCGATGAGGTTTTGTGCCAGATGTTTTGAAATGCTCAATTCCCGTGTAATTTCATTATGAACCTTGCTGGCTTCTGAAGCTTTCTGTGCAGTCAGTGTTTTCAGAGTGTCCACAGTTAGAGCAGACAGATCCTGCAGGTGACCAATCTGTGAATCTAAAGACTGCAGTGACCGCTTTATATAGTTGACACGATCACCAACTTCCTTTATCTGAATGCACATTTGCTCCACTCTAAGGAGAAGAAAAAAAAAAACAAACCAAAAACAAATAAACCAAACGTATCTGTGAAAAGTTCTCAATAGACAAAAGAACTTGCAACTTTTCCTAGTAAGGTGATATAAGACTGTTGGACTGACTTCTAACAGTGTTTGTGAACACTTTTGAATCACAAAACTAACACACATCAATAAAGGGCCTACAGTTCCTTCAGATATATTATCTTATAAAACAAACAACTAAATTATACCGTATCTTCCTTCTCAGGCTATAAGTTTCTCTATTCACAAGTTTTATTTATAAATACTATACCGTTCAAAAGTGACTCTAATTCTCTCTTCACTTCCAGAATGGAATTTATCATCCTTTTCATTGAAATACATCTCAACACACAACTCTTCAAAATCATGAAGTTTCTTTTGATCTTCTTCTGTAAGAAAGAGTTCTAAAGAGAGAAAAAACAACAGTTCAAGAGATGCACATATGGCAAGGTAGTCGAGGTGATGAAAATTCACAGCCATAACTTTACAAAAGATAATAAAGGAAAAAAACCACTCAATGCCTTCTAGGTCTCTCTCTCCTTGCTACAGAACCACCTCAATATCCAAAGATTCAACTAAAAAATACTAATTCTGGGATGATCTGTGCACAATGTGTCTATTCTTATGCCCCTCCAGTACATTTTTCCTCATTTTTATTATTACAGAATAATACACCAGATTCCTTAGCTGAATTTTATAATCTGAATCTTTAAAAAAAAAAAAAAAAAAAAGAGAGAGAGAGAGACAGACGAGAGAGAGAGAGAGAGAGAGAGAAACAAGTGTTTCACAAAAGGTTTTAAATAAATACGAACTGTGCTTTTGAGGGGTGGAGAGGGAAACGGACTTCCCTCTCTAGCATTACCAAAAGACAGAGTTTCCTGTTAATTCTTTTTATTATTTATTTTTGATGAAAGTTAGTCTAAAAGAAGATTTTCTAGGAGCCATCCCCCTTGTAAGAACACTTCAGAACTTCAAAGAGAATTGAAGTGTTACGCAAAATTAAAAATATTGAATAATAGAAACTACTTCTCCCTTTTGTTGATAGCAATATGTTTATGAACATGGAAGTTAACACGTTTCTGACAGTCTGCTTTATTTGCATAAAAATAATAAAACAATTTTTTTGATAAAAGCTGTTCCTACTTGGCCCGTCTGAAGTCTTGTCTTTCTTTCTTCTTTTACATATACAACAAAACAGGGAAGCCATGTGGCTAAGTATAATAAGTGGTGGAGGAAGAACAGGTTTCTCATGGTAGGCCATAATGAAATGATAACGTTGATACTTCCACACAATGTTTGAAATAGCCTTTACTTGTAAATAAACATTGCTGAAAAGAAACAAAAAGAAGCATTTTAACACAGCAATTATTTAACTTAACTGTCTTCAAAAATCAATTTTGTTTGAAGTGTAAGAAAGATAAATGACTGTAATGGAAACTAAACACATTGAAGAAAAGACTTTGCTCTAAAGCTAACAGTTATTAACTTCTTTTAGCTAAGCTCAGTACCCTTTTACAGAAATTTCCAGTCTGTTGAATGTAGTGAAAGTCAAATATGATTGTGAAAAAGGATTAGCAAAACCAATTATCAATTATTCAAATACTTACTTGAAAAATGCAATAAGGAGATTAACCATAATAATGTACTGTACAAAGAGGTAGACAGCTTGAAGAAATGGGGTCAACCATGTTCCTGGCCCACAGAGATGAGTAACTTTTTCATCAGAATTTTTTGCACATACTATTTTGGGAAAAAACAAACACACATAAAAAATAGGTACAGCTTTTAGCACTCCCAGTTATGACAGAAAACAAATGTCTTTTTGAAAATATAGACAAAAAGACCACTTATGACCATGATACATTGTTCTGTAATTCAGTAAATCACCATATAGTGGCAATATGCTAGATAAAGTTTGATTAATGACATAGAAGAATAATACTACAGTGTTAATCTGATAATTCCTCCTTCCTCCCCCAAACACCTACTCAAAATTTTGCCATGATAGCTGTAGAGAAAAAAAATACAAAGTATAATTAGGAGTAACTTCATAAGAAACTCTGAGTTTAATGACTTTGAGTAAGTCATTAAAACTTTACACAGGAAAATGAAAACGTGAGAATAATAGATGCCAGGTCAAGAACTTACACATGTGAACACAGAGACGGCAATTCAAGGACCTGACTCGATATGTCAGCACTACAAGGCATTTCACTTCATAAAATAAGCACTTCAGAAGATTGTCAAAAAATGTCTTTTATAATTCTTTTAAGAACTGCAGTGTCTTACCATCAATTTCGTATGCATACACTTCACCAAAAATCATCCAGTATGGATAAAACACAATGTCTCTAGCAAGAGTCCAAGATGGTGCTTCATTAGGATACAGTATTGCCTTCCTAGGAACACCAAAACTAAGCAGTACAAGTGCCATAATCACCACAATGTAAAACATGTTGGCCACCTATTAACAAACAAACAAACAAAAACAAAACACACACTTAATCGCACAAAGTCATAATTGCAACTTTTCACAGTTACAGTATAAGCTTAATGGATTCTGTATATTCAGTAATGAAAAAAAGTTTAAAGTATTTTATATTTCAATCAGAAACTTTGTTAGTTAAACATTCAGAAAACTTGTTTCCTTGTCTCCTTGCTTACAACATATTTATTTTTCTTGACCAAAAGGAAACTGATTTTCTTTATAACGCTTAAATACCTATTATGTGGAAGAGTAGCAACTGATAAAGCAAGAGAAATATCCTTCCTAATTTTTTGAATAGCTGTACAAAATACATGTGCAGTTTTCCCACAAAGGCTGATTGTGGACTAAGAAACAACACCTATGCCCCAGCAATAAATCAAATCAGAAAATCTTGTGACTGGATCCCTTCCGTCTAAGGAATAGGGTTTGATTTTGTAAGAACCATTTCATAGGAAGAAGAGAGGAAAAAAAAAAAAAGAAAAGAAAACCCAACACAGTGCCCCTATTAATTGGCATGAAGAGGAATAAATTATTTTAAATTAAAACCATTCAAACTTTTTTTGATATCAGAAGACCGGTGAGCCAGAGGGCAACACCTCTGGCTTAATTGTAGAAAGTAAATACAAAAGAAGACATGAACAGGAAGGCACAATCCAGTTCAGGTCTTCCACAGCTCAAAATACAAAGGTGTTTTAATACAAAATATAAGTGAAAGTTTTGTGCTAGAAACCACATAGGCAAGAAAACCCAGAACTAGTACTTACCATTTTACCAATCATCATAACATAAGGGCCAGCCTGTTGATTTACAGCTAGAAAATCCAGTAATCGCACATACCAAAAAATTATATTGAGACAGTATGTTATTCTTCCAGCAACAAAAACATAATTTTCTTTGTAGGTGTTTTCACCAAAGTTCCCCTTTGCTCCAAATCTTAATGCAAATCCAATGAAGAAAGTGACAATAGCAACTGTGTCACTGATATTGAAATAATCGCTAAACCACACTTTAATCTTCTGATTAATCTTCCCAGCCTCTGACATAAAGATCTAAAGAGAAAAAAAAGTTAGGAGTCAGGCTTCCTCACACTTACTGCACACAGAAAAACAGTAGAACATGTGAATTAGTATAATTTTTTATACTTACAAATGTAAAATATCTCAAATTCTATTACTGTTTACATGTTAAAACTGAGGGATCCAGAAAAGCTGTATTTAATTCAATCAGCTTCTGAAGCAGAAGGTTGTATTACATTTCCATCTGCTTGAACAACATATAAAAATATTGCTTTTCTTCTGTTCAATATTTTTCCTCCCCAAGACAGCTACTGTTACAAAAGCAAGCTCTAGTTTTTTGTTTTCCAGTTGGACCTTTAGGTACCAGGTTAATGGATTAGTACTTCCAGTTAAAAGATTCTTCTAGGATTTTTTTAAAAAAGTCTTTGCTTATCAGCAAGTTGTAGCCATAATAGCTATCTTGCCTAGGTAAAGCTTTTTCATTCTATTTTGTCTTGGTCATAGTGGTAGAATCTGAGGTATATTTGAGGGGGGCAAGAGGGAAGGGAGTAGGAAGAGGGGAAGGCACAACGCAAAACCTCAAGTAAGGCAAAATTTAGCCACCTTTTAAACAGAAAGATGCAAAAGCAAGTCCAAGAAACCTTTTGTATCAAAACTAGCATTTTACATCAGAGTTTAAGATAGAGCTATTACATCATGTACTCTGATGTTCAAGGCTCCTTAGGTTTTTGTTTTTAGGTCAGTTGAAAGCATATTGGTTGTCATCAACAAAGAACCATGGAGTGACCAGTTATGCAGACCTACCTCACGAACTTTCTCAATTGCTGAAGTGAAAATGTAGGCAATGACAATCCACTCTTGAACAGATGGCAATTCTTCCATTTTCACAAGCACCACAAATGTGTAAAGCATGAGAAATCCTAAGTATGCCAACTAAAAACAGCAAGAAAAATTATTCATGAAATTACATAAGTGTTCTTTATAAAAAGATACTCAGAATCTTTTGATGTAGTATAAAATAAAAGCTTCATATCCAACTACAGTACTACATTTATCTTAGTAGAAAAGTTATTATTTAGAATGAGATACATTTTGCTCTTATTAAGAGGAAAAATAGCAGTTTTTTTTTTCCTCTAATAAAAATTAGATAGTTTAATATTACAATACTTTAAACAAAGTTGTTCATAAACACTTCTTGCAGGAACACTTTTTAATCTAATGAATGGTGATGGATTTCCTGCTAAACACTGATGAAACTAATTGTTTGGCACCAAATGAATGTTCATGCTAAATACTCCTTCTTAATCGCCTTACCAGGAGGGAAAAAAAATACAACACATCCACATGGAGTTAAATATTGAGAAAAATCCCAAATCTATATTAGATTTCCAAAAAGAAACACTTTACACAGAATAAAACTCACCGTATTAAACCAAAACTTCACAATTGGGGCATGATAAAACGCATAAAATTTCTGGGTAATTGGAAGTTTTTTTGGCTTTGCTGGCGTCTCCATATCATGCTTTTCTGAAGCATTGTCCAAGATCCTTACTTCTTTAAACACCTCCTAAAAGGTGATGAAAGGGTTGTTAACTTCACATATAGAAATATATGATTTTGGAGATTTGTTTGGGGATTTTAACTCTTGTTTTATTGTTGAAGTGTAATTGCTAATTATTTTAAAATAGAAGAGTTGCTTGTATTATTTCTGTACCCTTTTCCCCTGCATTACCATAGGTATTTCATCTGCTGCATTCTGGAAGTTGTTTTCACTGTCATCCATTGCCATTTGATGTGCATCCTGAGACTGAGGAATATGCGACATTTCAGCCTTCGTCTTATATTCCAACAGCAGTATAGCAGGAGGCAGTAAAATGCTCAGTATCACCTGGAAAAGATGAAGATTAAGTGCAAACATCTTTAAAATAGCTCACAGCTATATCAAAATAACAGAATACATCAATACACAGAATATCCCCTGTAAGAGTACAAGTCAAATTTCTGTTTGTTAGTGAAACCAAAAAATTGTAGAAAAATAATTAGTTGCTGTTACTTATATACATACTTAAGAGGCAAAGATGACATACATAGAGTGTTCCTTGACCTGAGGAAATAGGAAAGGGGAATAATCAATAAATGCCAGAACCAAAAGCCACTAGAGAGAATGTGCTCCAAGCCTGAAGATCCAGAGATGACCAGTTTACACTCTGCTCCTCAGTCTACTGTCCAGAAACCCTGGAACTGTGTACTGCTAAAGCAGACTTAAAAGTATACATAAGCCTGTAGTTTTTCAGTTCATGGTTTAAAAAAAAAATAAAGAAAAAAAATAAAAGCCTTTTTAATCATTAGCCTGTTAAACGCTAAGCAAGAAAAGGGCCAATCAGTTAGCAAAGAGGATTTTAGTACATCACAAGTTAAGCGATGCTTGTTGGTATTTTGTAGAAAAGTTGTATTTCATTATATATCCAACAGCAATAATTTTTTGGTACACCATCTCAAGGAAATATGCAGTTGGCTCACTTGATCTGTACCATACAATGCACCATTAGAAAACCTACTGCCCATTTGCCTAACTTGTTTCACTCTATATCCTCCCTTTGCTCAGTTTCTTCCTTCAAAATAAAGTATATAAAAGGTTTTCTATAACTAGTCACAAGCACAGCCTGAAAAGCCAAAATGCACAAAACTATATTCTTACAGTTTTGTTTTCATTTTTACTGTTAATTTTTTACCACTATATTTTTAGTAGTGGATTAGTATTCACATGATCTATTAAGCCTCTGATTAAAGGCTACTTGCCTGTTTTCTGCCTTCTATATTTCTGTACCTTATTTGAAAAGACAATAGAGCATCAAAAAAACAGTTAACAATAAATATTTCCAGCTTTGATTATGTTATAGAAAAACTATTTTACAGAATTATTAACTTAAGCAGAGGTGGTAAAAGCTTTATTCCAATAGTATTTAAAACGCATGTTTTCCTTCCATTTAAGCATAATGGACGTATATCCTGTTTACCCTTCTTACACCAATAACGAACTGTGATGATGCTTACCTTGTACCAAGAATTCTTCCTCATATTCAGCCTTCCCATCCACATATCTGATAATAACATTTGTGTACAAGTATGTGCCACAAATGGACGAAGCCTTGAGGACACTGCTAGCTTCAGACAAGTAGAGTTACTCCAATTTTTAAGTTCATAGGTGAGTAATTTCATTGCCATAGTCTCATCTTGTCGGAAGGACTGCTCTAACAGTTCAACTGCCAGTTGACCAAACTCACTAGAATGGAGAGAGGAAAAAAAGAAAGCATCAAAGCAAACAAAACTCAGTATGTGTACAGATGATCTTGAGTTCAAGCTTTATTTTCCTATACAATCAAATCTTCATCAATGCAACCTGAGGGGGACTATTACTTCTCCTCCTTTTTGGCAGATGTACTTTATATTGCATAATTCAAAAGTATAACATGTGGATTTGTGACTTCCATTCAAAACATACACACACTACATATAATCAAAATACTATGAAACAAAAATCATCTTGAAGTAAAATTATATTGGCATTGCATGTGTCATTTGTTAACTAAAGTGTGCTATATCTAATACACAACAAAAACACTTCCCCACCACCACCACTTCAATTTTCAAGTATGCTAAAAGAATAGTTAGGGTTTTGTTCATGCGTAATCTACTATTCCTCATAGGAAGTTGAAGAAGAGATCTTTAACAAGAAAGTGCAATTTACTTGGAATACTGCTTCAATTCTTCTGAAGTATCATCAACAAGGTCACTTTGTTTTGCTTCATACGCCATTGAACGGTACACTTTGCAAGCAACTAAGGCCTTAGCCATGGATTCCTCCCCATGCTGCCAGAAGAAAAGGGCCATCTTCTGTCTCTTCATTAGCACTGCCCAAAGTAAGAGCTCGTTGAGAGGATATGGAAAACGTCTCGTTTCGGGATCATCTATGTCTACTATTTCATCTTTGGTTCTTTTCTTTTTTCCCTCTTCTGCACCAGTGTCAATCTTTAAAATACAATCAAAAAGGGAAAATTTTCTTCAGAAATTGTAATAATACACAATGATACAATAACTCAAGTAATATGCATTTACAAACAGAGCTGAATTTCTGAACATATTTGAGAAGTAGCTTATCTCTTTCAAAAATTCAGTTGCATCTAGTTTACTCTAGGAACTGACTTAGCTGGTTTGCTTGATAGATTAACAGAAAAGCAGTAACTAAAATACCTAAAACAAATGACTTCAGTAACAGAGCGAGATCATGCCCATCTACACAACTATATAGCTACTCTACTGCAGCAGCTATGCCAAGGAAAAAGTTTTGCTCCTTCATGTACAAGAGTTTATCTGGGAGGGGAGATTATAATAAAGTCATTCTTTACACAACCCTGTAACCACGCTGGAGAGGCTACAAAGAAGCATGAACGCAAGACTGAAATTCCAGCTTTATACTAAAACAGCTGCTATTCATTTCAGTGCCACTCAGATGTCACCGAGGTTCTCTCCTGTTCAGAATTTAAAGGGAAAGAGACACCGCCGCATGCCCTCTCGCGTCTGTACCTTTGGTTTGTACGGCTGTGCTGTTTTGATGAAGTGATTATGTCGCACTTTTTCTTTCTTATCTGCCCTGTTACCAAAAGGCTCATGGCTTTTACACATCTGAGGAGTATTATTTGAAGGATTTCGCCCAGATCGCTGTAACAAGAATGACAACAAGACATTTTTTTCCCCCTAAACACCTACCTACAAGATATTATATAAATCAATTGTTCACAGCTAAGTGAAGTACCTAAACACTTACTTAGTCATGAAACAGCGACAAATTTATATACAGCATTAACAGTCAGAGCTTGCATTCAATGTTTAAGTATCAAATTTAAAACAAATCAAAAAAAAAAAAAAAAATAAAGCAATGAGCGTAATTGCCAAGAAGTTGGGATAGTCTTGAAGAGTCAAGATGTTTAACACCCATTCTCCCCCTGCAAGTAGGAAAAAGGGGAACAGAAAAGGAATTTGGATGCTAGAGCAAGGAAATGTTTAAATATATATATGTAAATATTCATCATAAGCATATGAAGCAGTTTGTCTTATTATCCAACTGCTACATACCCGATTGTTCCCGCTGAGACTATTGTATATAGCTCTAAAGCGTTTTCTTGTATAGGTGCATCTATAGGTTCCTCCCATCAAATATTCAATAACCAGCCCCACATCAATCAGGTTGATTTTATAGCCTGGAGGAAGATTTCCCTAGAAATACAAAAGGTACTTTTAGTTTTGCAAATTATCCTCTTAATTTAATCTCAGAATTAAGATCAGAATGTTTCTACATATTACATGATAATTCTAAATTAAAAAGAAAAAAAAAAAATCAATCCTTTCATAATAAAAACCTATCTACACAGCTCAATATTTAGTAGTGTCAAAGCAGACAAGTTTACACTTGTTCAGGATGATCTTCCCTAGCAGATCATACAAGCAAGAAGCATACAAGCAATGAAAACAACACGTTCTGCTGCTGTGGGTTTTGTCTGTTTGTTTTAACAGCCAAAACAACTCCACCTGTGCACATCAGCTTCCAATCCCTCAGAGAGCAAAACAAATCAGAAGCAAAAGGGGAGGGGGGAAAAGACAACAGTCTCAGCAGGGTTAGTGCACAGAATGACTGCAGAGAAGTAGCTTAATGCTTCAATCAAATCAAATTAATAAATTCTAGATGAAATCGACAAACAAGAGAAATCATCAAGGAAAAACAAACAAGCAAACAAACAAAAAAAGCCCCACATAACAACCACTATCACCAAAACTCCCAAAAGTTAACACTGAAGTTAATATTGCTAGTTTACAACATACCTGCTTGACATCCCGAACAAGATGGAAGAGCGTTGGATTAGTTGGGCCTTGTTTCTTTACAAAAGACAGAAAAAATAAAAAAGGTTGGAACAAGAAATTAGAAGTGCAAGGACAACATGAATCACAATAAAGTCTCCCAGTCTTACCACATATTGTCCCCCTAAAAGTCCGAATTTTTAAAAACAAGCAGTAATCATTAAAGGCAAATATTTCCAACTGTAATATTAAGTATACGGTACTTCCTTATTGTATCATTTTATAACTTTCATGATATTTTTAATTTGGAACCCAATTAATACACCTATACTTGGTCCAAAAGGGAAGAAAGAATGCAAACAGGACCAATATGCATATCGTTTGTTATAAAATTATACAAACAAGCCTCAGCAGACAGCCATTTTAAGTTATGGAAGCACAAATAGGCAAACACTCAAGTTTAGACAATTGAAGAATCCACTGTAAAAGCTCCTTTACTTCTTAAGTTTGTAATCTGAACATTCCCACTTTTTCCTAAGGTGATTTTTCTTCCTTCTTTTCTGATTTTCCCTGAAGGTAGGATCTGTTTTACTTTTAGACATATGGTTACCCTGGCACCAATACAGATCTTGATAAAAAGCAATTCCATAAAACATTAATTTAAAAAGTCTGATCGTGCAATATACAAATTTATTAAAAATTAATTTCAAGATTTTTCTTGTCATAACTAGATGAGAGCATTAATACAAGCCTAAAACTTATTTGTATACTGCTCAATACGCAATATTTGTCAAAAATTTTGTGTGTTTTTAGTAAATACTTAATGCTATATAAAAGTTACCTTAATTTTTATATGTCTAACTTAGCATTCATGGAAACAATTTTTCTATGCTATGTTTATAACCATGTAGGTTCACAAAATGAGCTATTTCTACAATTATTTATTGTATTAACATCAACAGTTACATACAGAATTCATCTTATAAAGCCCTGTGGAAGAATGGCCTGGAAAAGGGCCATTAGAGAAAACTTAGGCTTAACAGAAGTTTTGGTCTTACAGAAGCTTGCTTGGGGTGATACATATCCAGGATGGCTGATATGTGCGGAAA